>JANAVB010044218.1:9167020-9281121 GCA_029216955.1 Iris pallida
ATAGAATTTTCTGTTAAAAATTTGACGTTATCTTAGGCATGGACTGGCTGAAAGACAGTCATACGACAATAGATTATCGTAGAGGGAGTATATCTTTGATATTCCAAGCATGAAGGGGTTCACCTTAGTAGATCAGAGGAACTCAGAAAGAGCAGGGAGTAGTAACGGCATGGAAGGAGTTCAAGTTTCGAAGGTAGTTGAAAAGTTCCTATATGTATTTCCCGAAGAACTTCCAGGTCTGCCACCAATTAGAGATATTGAGTCATAGAATTGACACCTGGAACTAACCCGATATCAGATTGAGTTTACAGAATGGCGGATTCGGAGCAAGTCAAGGTATATTGCATATAGAGGAACTGAAGGAGAAGAAGTTCATCCAAGCTAGCATATCACCAGGGCAGCACAGTGGTACTTGTGGAAAAGAAGGATGGGTCATCCAGATTGTGCGACTACAGGAAGCTTAACGCGGCAACAGTGAAGAACAAGTACCACACTACCAGGATCGATGACTTATTTGATAAGTTGAGCAGGGCTAGAGTTTTCTCCAAGATAGATCTTCGGTCAGGCTATCATCAAGTGAGGGTTCGGAAGGAGGATATTCCCAAGATAGCATTCAGGTCGAAGTATGGGCATTATGAATTCTTGGTAATACCGTTTGGTTTGACCAATGCTCCAGCAATATTTATAGATTTGATGAACCGCATCTTTGTGCCATACTTAGATCAGTTTGTCGTTATGTTTCTTGACAAAATTCTCGTATGCTCTGCTAGTGAAGAGGAGTATGAAGACCACCTCAGAAAAGTGTTACAGGTTCTGAGAGAGAACCAGTTGTATGCCAAGCTCAGCAAGTGTGAGTTCTGGACGGATCACATTTCATTCTTGGGTCACATCATATCAGGAGCTGGAGTAGCAGTGGATCCCAAGAAGGTAGAAGCAAGTAGAGAGTTGGCCAGTACCCAAGACCGTAGCTGTTGTACGGAGTTTCTTGGGATTGGCGGGTTATTATAGAAGGTTCGTGTCAGACTTTGTAAGACTTTCAGCACCCATGACCCGCTTGACACGGAAGGATATGCCATTCATTTGGTCGGCAGAATGTCAGGCATCATTTGAGACTTTGAAGCAGAAGTTGATACCAGCGCCTATTCTTACATTGCCAGTTGGACCCGAAGGTTTTACCGTTTATTGTGATGCGTCAGAAAAAGGACTTGGATTTGTTCTTATGCAGCAAGAGAAGGTAATAGCATACGCATCTAGGCAGCTTCAAGACCACGAGAAGAATTATCCAACTCACGACTTGGAGTTGGCAGCAGTAGTATTTACTCTGAAGCTATGGAGGCATTACTTGTATGGTGATCGAGTGGACATGTACACAGACCACAAAAGTCTGAAGTACATTTTTACTCAGAAGGAGCTGAACATGAGACAGAGAAGATGGTTGGAGTTGATCAAGGATTACGATGTGGAGCTTCAGTATCACCCAGGCAAGGCTAATGTGGTAGCAGATGCTCTCAGCAGAAGAGGTGGCGCATTTATGTTGACAACACAGAGGCATATCTTAGAAGACCTTCAGGAGATGGGCATCGAAGTCAAACTTCCTAGTGATGTAGGAGTTCTAGCAAGTCTACAAGTCCAATCTAACTTGGTAGATAGGATCAAGGCAGCTCAGGCATAGGACCCAAGGATTCAGAAGCTTAGGGCAGAATGTGAGTCAGGAGTCAGAAAGGAGATGCAAATCCATAAAGATGGTACACTTAGGTTTGGGTCACGTCTATGTGTGCCTAGTGGAGATATCAGACAGGAGGTTATGACAGAAGCTCACAGTTCTCAGTATTCTGTACACCCTGGAGGAACCAAGATGTACCAGGATATCAAGCAACACTTCTGGTGGAATGGAATGAAGAGGAAGATAGCTAGATTTGTTTTCCGTTGCTTGATATGTCAGCAAGTGAAGGCAGAACAGCGGAGGCCAGCTGGATTATTGCAACCGCTTCCTATCCCGGAATGGAAGTGGGAACATATTACCATGGACTTTGTGACCGGTTTACCGAGATCACCAAGTGGTAAGGATGCTATTTGGGTGATAGTAGATCGGCTTACAAGGTAGCACACTTTTTTCCTTTCAGAGTAGGACAATCTACAAGAAGTTGGCAGAGTTATATATGCAACAGATAGTCAGGCAGCATGGAGTCCCTGTCAGTATTGTGTCAGACAGAGATACCCATTTTACATCACATTTCTGGAAGAGTTTACATCGTACTCTGGGTACCAAGTTAAGATTTAGCATGGCTTACCATCCACAGACGGACGGGCAATCAGAAAGAACAATCCAGACTTTAGAAGATATGTTACGAGCTTGTACTCTGGATTTTGGAGGATCTTGGGAGAGCCACCTGCACTTAGTTGAGTTTTCATATAACAACAGTTATCAAGCCAGTATCCAGATGGCGCCATTTGAAGCACTATATGGTAAGAAGTGTAGGTCACCACTAGCGTGGGATGATATTGGAGAGAGGAAGATTCTGGGCCCGGAGATGATTGTTCAGACAGAAGAAGTAGTTAAAGGAATTAGAGGACGACTTTGAGTTGCGCAGGATCGGCATCGTCATTGGACGGACCAGCATCGTTGGCCGCTAGAGTTTTTTGTTGGAGACCACGTGTTCCTGCGGATCTCACCTACTTGTGGGGTCATTAGATTCGACGTTTGCGGGAAGTTGATCCACGGTACGTGGGCCCATTTGTTATCCTTGATCGGATAGGCGATGTTGCTTATCGTTTATCCCTTCCACCTTCGTTACGAGAGGTGCATGACGTGTTTCATGTATCTCAGTTACGTCGGTATGTACCGGACCCAAGCCATATCTTGATCATTCTGAGCTGGTTGTTGGTACCAACCTGTCTTACGAGGAACAGCCTGTGTCCATTTTGGACCGAAGAGAGAAGATACTCAAGAACCGAACAATTAGCCTTGTCTGGGTTGCTTGGGGTCATCACTCTTTAGGGGAGTCAACGTGGGAACGTGAGGATGATATCCGATCACGGTATCCGCACCTATTTGACTCACAAGGTATATTTCTTTCTGTATACCTTGATCGTCTTAAACTCTTCATGCTTGTCACCTTATGAGTAGAAATGCTTGGTGTCGTCAATAGTTAAACATAAATATGTTACTTGCTATTGGCATTGTGAAATGATTGCTTATTCAATTGCTGATGCTTGGATTAGTTTAGCTTTGTTGGTCCTATCCTGCTTGGATTTGAAATTCCGAGGACAGAATTTTTCTAAGGAGGGTAGAGATGTCACTTCCTGTTTTCGAAATACGTATTTTAAATCCATGTACTATTTAAGTATATTTGTTTAAATATTTGTCCTGAACTGCTCTGTATTTAAACTCCTTTAATTTCATGCTAATTAATTTCCTGCAATTTTACTTCTGTATTTTACTTCCTGCTTTTATACTCTGCTTAGCTTTGTTTTAAGATCGGCTTAGATTGGTTTATTTGTGTGGTTCATCGTGAACCGAACCAAACCCCACCTACCACCACCCCTTCCATTTAAAGCCCATTTCCTTTTCTCTCTCTTCTTTACTTCACCATTACTCATCTTCTTCCTCTTAAACTCTTCCACCAACCTAGGAGAGCTAGGCAAGTGCCAACTTGCTTTTGATGGATCCCTATTTTTATTGTTCCATTATCTTCCTTATTTGATTCTAAGTCTCTTTAGTACTTAGCATTTTCAATTTCCACGGCTTATTTGTTGTAGATCTAAGTTTCTTACATTTTCGGATTTCTTAGGTTTTGATCTAGTAAACTTTGTTATCATCAAGTTTTGATAGGTCCATGTTGTAGAGAATTTCGTTCTACCCCATTTTGACCTATGGAAGTTCAGATTTGGGCTTAGAATGAAGGAATTAGAGAGCTTGGAAGCAATAATTTCCATGGTTCTGTCCTTAGGAATTCGAAGAAGAAGAACAGTTCTGGCCACATGACAAGCTTGACCGTATAAGTCTTCATGCGGCAAGTTCCCTGGCCGCATGGGCAATCTAGCGGCATGGGCATGGACATTCTAGCCGCATGAGTTCATTCGTTTGAGCCGCATGAGACTGATTCCAATCCCAGCCGCATGGGCTTATTCAACCGCATGGGCTTATCTGCCGCATGAGTTCTTAGCTAGCCGCATATGCATTCGGTCCCGCAGCCGCACGGCGCTGCATGATTTCTCAGTCGCATATAGGATTGCACTTATCTTAGCCGCATGGAATTTAGTTTTCCTTAGCCGCATCAGTGTACGTTGTCCTTAGCCGCATGGGCGCATATTATTTCGAGCCGCATGGGCGCATGTCATTTCGAGCCGCATGGGCGCAAGATATTTCGAGCCGCATGGGCGCATGTCATTTCGAGCCGCATGGGCGCATGTCATTTCGGGCCGCATGGACGCATGTCATTTGAGCCGCATGGGGTTTGCTATCCCCCAGCCACATGAAATTTCCCCTGGCCGCATGGTCGCATGTTAACCGTAGCCGCATGAGATCCTTTTGTTTATCAGCCGCATAAGGCTTGCAAATTTGGCCGCATGAGACTGTAACCTTTTATTAGTCGCATGGCATGGGCATTGCTGAACCGCATGGGCAATGTGTCTTAGCTGTATAGGCGCATGTTATCCCAGCCGCATGGATTTAAGCTTCCTTAGCCGCATGATTTTCTGGCCGCATGAACTCTGATTCTAAAGCCTTTTGGCTAATCCTTGTTCCAAATTGACATTGATTGACATTGATTGACCTTGATTAATTACCTTGGCTTTTATTAACATTAATTATTGTCTTGACATTATAATAGGATAGTTGGTTATCTCGATTAATAATTGATCATGTATTCCTAGTTGAAACTAAGAGGCTGGCTAGTCGTCTTATTGAATTGAATGAATGAGACACGTTCATATTATGAACTATTATAATCGACTGGTTGGTCCCAAAACATTGGCATACAGATACATGCAGGCTTCAGTTATTTATTTATCTAACTATTACGAAAGCAGCATGTGTACTTTATGGTCAAGACATGATTATTCCGTGGTTAGTTTTGATTGTTGCATTATGCTATGTAAGACCTACAACCTAACCGCACTGGTATTGTTGTAGAAATGCATATCGTACCCCGTACGAAAGTACTCATTTGAATGACCATGATCCACGGCATGGGATTTCACTTAACATAGAGGCTATTAAGTTAAATAAAATAATGATCTCATGGAGAGAACGAATTCCCGAGTTCTTACATGGCAGCCCTCTTGGGACTAGTAGTGCTCGACAGGCCGGCTGGTCCCCACAGATACTGCAAACCTGCCACACGGGTATGGAGCGGTATCTGGTTATATTATTATATATTATATATTGATGACGGGCGTCCTGCTGGGACTCGTCTAATTCATGATTGGCGTAATTGATTGACTGGATAAACTAGCCTTGCTTGTACATAATAAGAACTGAGGAATCCCTTATTGCATAATTCTAGGATAACTTAGAAATCACAGTAGCAAGCCGTAGTAGTTGAATGGCCATTTAAATTGATTTGTTTGTGTACGGTATCTACTCTGTTACCTAACTGAGATGATCAGAATGTCAGGACATGACGGGCCAACTTCTGTCCTTGTTTGGTTGGAAGGTTGGTTCGAAGTATCGTGATGTTATGTGAATCCCAGTGGCAAGCAGAGATTTATTATTATATTCTCTTATTTACTGGTTTCCTCCTTCATATCGTGCTTCCTTGCGGTACTTGTTATTAGAGGTCTAACCTCTCTGATTTTGCATGGCCAGATTTAGAGCCAGTCCCCGAGGATCCAGCTTACTTCTACCTCCAAGATGGTCAATACTAGAGGAATGATCGCAGGAGGACTCGAGTGGGTTCTTTACTTCACCGCTCGTTTTGTTATTTACTTTATACTTTGTCGTTTGGCACCGACATGTTAGTCGGATCGTCTTTCACTTACTTTTACATAATTGTAACTAAGTCAGGCTGCAGCTGATAACAATTGTGTATACTTTTGCTACATCAATCTGACTATATTTTGTAAAGCCAGATATCAAAAACATTTTGACAGAGCGTTTGGGACGCCTTACTGCTTTATCTTACATGTTCTCTATTTCTGTTCCTTGTTTGAATGATTGAGACAATAGATGTGAAGTGACCATAGGGAGACTTTCATGTAGTATGCACCCCCTCGTCTTGTTAGACAGCATTGATCGTATTATACGGTATTCATCTACCCGTAATACGTAGTTGGCTAAGTCATTCCTCCGCTCTCCAGTATTCTGATTCTGGGGCGTGACACACTCACAAACACACACTCTCGCCACCGCTCTCACACCACTCTCATGACACCAATACCACCATCACCACTCTCTACACACACTCACACAAATACTTATATATATATATATATATATATATATATATATATATATATATATATATATATATATATATATATATATATATATATATATATATATATATCACTCAAATATATATATATATATATATATATATATATATATATATATATTTTATATATATATATATATATATATATATATATATATATATATATATATATATATATATATATATATATATATTTGAGTGATATATATATATATATATATATATATATATATATATATATATATATATATATATATAAAATATATATATATATATATATATATATATATATATATATATATATATATTTGAGTGATATATATATATATATATATATATATATATATATATATATATATATATATATATATATATATCACTCAAAATAGAAAACACCCAATAATTCTCTAACCTAGATTTCTAGGGAACCCTATAAAATTTATGGGCAAATGGTGGAGAATGAGCTCCTTTCCATTTATTGTGAAGGAATTAAATGCAAAAGAGTAATAAATTGAGAATTAAAAGCATACCTAGAATAGGTTTCTTGGAGGAAGAAAAGAGCTTGAAAGAAATGAATTTTTGAAAGTGAGAGAGAGTGTTTGCTTAGTGGAGAAGAAAGGGGGCTCCTACATGTGGCCGTCCATGTGGGGGGGGGGGGGGGGGGGGGGGGGGGGTTATTGGGTTTGGGTGAGATCCAATAACCCTCCAAACCCATTAGACTTAGGTTGGGTTGGTTCGGGTTTGGTTCGGTTCATTTCGGTCTAATTTTAATTAACTAATTAAGCTCTAAAATGACTAATTAAGCCATGGAAATAGGGTTTATGGTTTCTAGCCTAATTAGGATGGTATGTGGGCCAAGACCAGCTAGTATGTGGGTCCCACTAGTGTCCAGGCTACCCGGGTCTCCAACTTAAGTCCGAATTAGATAAAATCCAAACCAAACCAAATAAATCCCTAAAATTATATAAAATCAAATAAAATTCCTAAAAATTATAAAACTTGAAAAATAACGAAAATACCCCTAATTCGAAAACTGGGGTGACAAATCTACCCTCATTAAAAAAATTTGTCCTCGAAATTGAATGAGAACTAACACAGCAATCATGAATTGAACAAGGAAAGAAAAAGATAGAATTTTACCTCAAGGCTCGAAGAGATATGGGAATCGCTCCCGCATGTCATCCTCCCTCTCCCAGGTGGACTCACCTGGAGAGTGGTGTCTCCATGCAACGCAAACCAAGGGAATGACCTGGTTCCGGAGCACCTTCTCTCTTCGGTCCAAGATCTCAACCGGCTTCCCTGGATAGCTGGGTGTCGGTCCCACCTCGATCTCTGAGTGGTCCAAGACGTGACTGGGATCTGCCACGTACCGTCTCAGCTGCGACACGTGAAACACGCAGTGCACTCTCTCTAATGCGGGCGATAACTCCAGTCGGTAAGCCACTGTACTGATCCTGTCCAAGATACAGAATGGTCCGATGTATCGTGGACTAAGCTTTCCGCCGCCACCAAAATGAATCGTGCCATGCGTCGGAGAAATCCACAAGAACACAAGATCATCAACCTAGAACAAACACAAGACTTAGAGCTTGATCTAAAATAATCACAATCAGACTCAAATACTAGAAAAATCTAAACTATACCTCAAACTCCAACGACCTCCGGTGGCTATCGGCCCAATGTCGCTGCCTATCCTGCGCTATCCGAAGTCGATCTCTGATAACCCTGACCTTCTCTGCAGCATCCACTACCATCTTAGGGCCAAGCAAAACCCTCTCGCCGACATCATCCCAAGACAAGGGAGTACGGCACCTCCGTCTGTATAGAGCCTCGAAAGGTGACATCTCTATATTGGTTTGGTAGCTGTTGTTGTAAGCAAACTCTACCAAGTGAAGGTGGTCCTCCCAAGATCCCCCGAAGTCTAAGACACAGGTACACAGCATATCCTCGAGGGTCTGAATCGTCCTCTCCAACTCCCCATCTGTCTGGGGGTGGTATGCAGTACTGAACTTGAGCGATGTGCCCAAGCTAAGCTGCAAACTCCGCCAGAAGTGGAAAGTGAATCAGCTGTCCCGATCTGAGACTATACTCACTGGAACCCCGTACAATCGGACTATCTGTCGCACGTACATCTCGGCCAACCTCTCCGTCGACAAACCCACTTTGAAAGGCAAAAAGTGGGCCGATTTGGTCAATCGATCAACAATGACCCAAATCGTATCCTTACCTCCTGGAGAGCGCGGAAGCCCAGATACAAAGTCCATAGTGATATGCTCCCACTTCCACTCAGGAATGGGTAGTGGCTGGAGCAATCCACCGGGTCTCTGCCTCCCGGCCTTCATCTGCTGGCACACCAAGCATCTCGAAACGAACTGAGCCACCTCACGTTTCATGCCATACCACCAAACATGCTGTCTCAAGTCTCTATACATCTTGTTGGCTCCTGGATGCATAGAGTACTGAGAACGGTACGCCTCCTGAAGAACCTCCTTCCGAAGTCCTCCGCTCGATATGCACAATCTGGTACCATGCCTCAACGACCCATCCCATGCTATAGAGAACTCATCCAACAGTCCTGCCTGGACCTGCTCCCTGATGACTCTCAGAGCCTAATCCACAAACTGAGCTGCCTTGACTCTCTCCATCAGCTTCGACTGCACCTGCAGACCCCACATCTGTACCTCGAACCCAGAAACTATCACCTCTATGTCCAAGCTCTCCAGATCTGCCAGAAGGTGATGATCCATCATCAAACACATGGCCACGGGATACCTGGTCAAAGCATCCGCGACCACGTTGGCCTTTCCCGGATGATACTGTAAGGATATATCAAAATCCTTCATCAGCTCTAACCATCGCCTCTGCCTCATATTCAGCTCCTTCTGGGTAAACACGTACTTCAAGCTCTTGTGATCAGTATAGATCTCAACTCGCCCTCCGTACAGATAGTATTTCCACAGCTTCAAAGCAAAGATGACCGCTGCCAGCTCCAGATCGTGGGTAGGGTAATTCCTCTCATGAGGACGTAACTGCCTAGATGCATAGGCAATTACCTTCCCGTGCTGCTGAAGAACGCAACCCAAACCCCGTCCTGAAGCATCACTGTAGATCGTATAACCACCAGATCCAGATGACAGCGTCAAGATAGGAGCTGTAGTCAACCTCGCCTTCAGCTCCTCGAAGGCGGCCTGGCACTCCTCGGACCAAACAAACTCCTCGTCCTTCCTGGTAAGGCGGGTCATCGGCTGGGCAATCCTGGAAAAGTCCTGCACGAACCTCCGTAATAACCTGCCAGACCCAGAAAACTCCGAACCTCTGCTACTGAGCTCGACGTAGACCAGGACTCCACCACAGAAATCTTTCTCGGATCCACTGAAATCCCCTCGCCAGAGACAACATGGCCTAGAAACTCCACGCAATTCAAGAAGAACTCGTACTTGGACAGCTTCCCATACAGCTGCTCCCTCCTGAGAGTGTCTAATACAATCCTCAGGTGCTTCTCTGGTGTCTTCGAATAGATGAGAATGTTATCAATGAAGACCACCACAAACTTGTCAAGGTACTGATGAAATACCTTGTTCATCAAGTTCATGAATACCGCCGGGGCGTTTGTCAACCCAAACGGCATGACGGTATATTCATACTTGCCATAGCGAGTCCGAAAGACAGTCTTCGAAATGTCATCCCGCTTCACCTTCAGCTGATGGTACCCAGTACGCAAGTCGATCTTCGAGAACACTCTTGTCCCGCTCAACTGGTCGAACAAGTCATCAATCCTTGGCAAAGGATACTTGTTCTTGATGGTAAGGTTGTTGAGCGCCCTGTAATCAATGCACAGACGTACCGTACCATCCTTCTTGGGGATGAAAAGAACTGGCGCGCCCCAAGGTGAAGAACTAGATCGAATAAAGCCCTTGTCCTCCAGCTCGTCGACCTGCTTCTTCAGCTCCGCTAACTCACTGTTGTTGATTCTATAGACGTGCTGGAAGATAGGCTCAGCGCCCGGCACTAGGTCTATAGAAAACTCAACATCACGATCTGGCGGCATCCCGGACAGCTCCTCGGGAAAGACATCCAAGAATTCAGCAATAAGTGGATTTGGCAACACCGTCCCCGCCAACAACGCTTCGCAGAATCCATCTCCCTGCTCCACAGCACCCCTGGTGAACTCATACTCCGGCTCTCCCGACGGCCTAAACAGAATCCTGCCCCCTCTGCAGTCGATGCTAGCGTGGTACATGCTCAACCAATCCATACTGAGTACCACATCGTAACTCGGAAGTGGCATTACGAGCAAACACGCACTCAGCTCCCGGCCTATCAAAGAAACTCTCCACCCCTTGCAAACATTATTAACTAGGATGATGTCATTCCCAGTCATAATCTTGCAAGTCCTACCAAGATACACAGCAATAATACTGTGTCTAAGAGCAAAAGAAACGAAAATAAAACTGTACGTAGCACCAGAATCAAACAAGGCTAAAGCTGGAAAAGAATCGAGCAGAATAGAACCTGCAACAACATTCGCAATAGGCTCCATCTTCTCAGCTGCAAGAGCAAAGGCTCTACCCTGACTACCCCGCTGCTGGTGGTGCTGAACAAACCGCTGCTGCTGGATCGGAAGTGGACCCCTCGGCTGCACTGCAGAAAACTTTCGCCGGTGCCCTCTGAGCTGTACCAGTAACACGAGGGTTCACTGGACACTCCCTCAACTGATGGCCTGCTCCGCCGTAAAAGAGACACACTCCCAGCCTATTCCGGCAGACCTCCCAGACGTGACCGGGCTTCTTGCAGAAGTGGCAAGGAGCCCCGTACTGTGCCTGTCTCTGCTGAGTGTGCTGCACCTACTGCTGAACCGGTGCTCTGGCCTGCACCTGCGGCTGGTGATGCTGGAAAGAACGATGCTGAAGTTGAGGGCGCTTAGCAGCCCCTGTGCTGCTAGTAGCCCCCGAGAAAAGATCACGCTCCCTCTTGGGCTTCAAGCCCCACTCCCGCTCTACCTTGCGGGCCTCCGCGTAGATCTGGGTATAAGTCTCATAGAATGAGGGAATGAGGATCTTGATATCCCAAGTCAGCCCCTCCTTGAAACGGCTCGCCCTGATCTCCGGGTCTCGAACCATGTACTCTGCGTATCGTCTCAGACGGTCAAACTCCGCTGCGTACTCCTCCACAGATAAACTGCCCTGCTGCAGATCCTGGAACTGTCACACCAGGTCAATCTTGTCCATGGGGGAAAAGAACTTCTCCTTGAAGAGGAGCTTGAACTCTGCCCAAGTATGGTCCTCTCCAGCTAGGGCTGGCTCGTTTCTGAACCAGGTGCGTACAATGTCTAGCAACTGTAAACCTACCGCCTCGACCTTCAGGTCGTCTGCCAGGCGGGAGGCCCTCATCTGCCGCTCGATATCCTCGAGCCAATCATCTGCATAGACCACACCCTCGGTCCCGCTAAAGTCACGGGGCCCGAGCTTCTTGAAGTCCTGGATATCTCCGTACCTCGGTCGCGTCCCCGGATACGGAGCCCTCTGTTCCACGGCTGCAAGGGCCAACTGATGGGCATCCTCCATGCCCTGACGCATCGTGTATGTCTGCCTCTGCTGAGCCTCAGCCTGGACACTCTGAGTCTCCAGCATCTGCTGGAGGAAGGTAAGCATCTGCCCAATATATGTAGGCAGAGGAGGTGGAGGTGGAAGTATGTCTGCAACTAGTGGAGGAATCCGCTGCGCAGCAGGAGAAATAACATCCGCATCAACCACTGGTTCTACGGCCGGAAAAGTAGTAGCAACCCTGGGGTCAGCCCTCGTAACCAGCGGAGGAGCGCCCCCAAGAGCTGCTGCTGCTGACACCCCGACTGCAGCAGGAGTGTCCGAATCAGGTCCGCAAGTCATAGCAGACCTCTCCGCGTCCGGGGACTCAGGATACTGGGATCTGGTCTGCACCATCCTGAAGATAGAAATAAGAAGGAAATCAATACGGCATGGGAAATATTATATCAAAGAGGACAATTAGAATGCAAAATCAATATCAAAGATGGTAAGCAAGATAAGCAAGGAAGGATCCTACTGTGATTGAGCACTCTTAGCCTACTACCTCCTATGTGTAACACAGGCTCGTAGTCAACACTCTAAGACGAGTGCCGCCACGACATCGCACTAATTGTGACTTTAGGACCTGCATGGGCCACCACTAAAAACGTGTCACGATCCGCACCCGCTATAAGGGCACGTGCACGTGACAACGCCCAGCCCTCACCGTAAAAACGGCGTGGAACGCTGTAGATTTTCTACTCTAATAACAGTTTATATATATATATATCAAAACCTGTCGAGAATATGGTCAACTCCGAACGGAGGACAAGCAATGAATATATGAGTGCTCAATCACAACTCTAAGATGATAAAGTAAAGACTGAAAGATAAAGACAACAAGACGATAAAATAATAACCTGTCAAGTCCAACACAAGAATATATACAAGTCCAAGTCTCTAATACAATCCATAATAATAACAGTCTCAAAATTAGCTGGAGACAAGGTCCAGTACAAAAGACCTACTCTAACTAAGCAATAGGTAAGGTCTCATCAGACGGAGCTAAGCCCTGCTGGACCAACGTCTCCAAGTCTATGACCACTACGTCATCTGGACCGTAGTAGGTACAGTAATCCCCCTCATCAGTATCTGTAATATTTTGTCAACATATCTAGTCAGGATGGAACGAGTACAATCAACTAACAACAATTCACAAGTTATGATAAAAGCTATAAGACTGTAAATAGATAGTATATACAAGAAAATCATGGAATATACATGTGAGTATCATGGCAAGGTAAGCTGTAAATCTAGAGCTTGAACAAGGCAAGTAAACTGATCATGGCATGTACAAGAATCAAGAATCATATATCTAGGTGTGTGAGTACTAGCTACAATATGTGACCGGCTTGGGAACTTGTACAAATAGTAACAGGCCTGACTAATCATACGTGGGGTGTATGATCAACACTCATAATTAATAGGTGCACAATGGGTGCACAATAGGCTTTGACCACATATCTACACTAATACTCTCCGTTCCCGACTGGTAGTGTGGATCCAAGCAAGACACATTATGACACGGGATTCTACGAGAAGGGAGCAAGTCTCCTCGAGAATCGGTGTCCATATATTACACAAGAACTACAAGGGCTTACACAAGATATACCAAGATAACGAGGAATAACATCTCATGTCGGGATCCATGAATACCAATCCGTGTGACCAATGTGTCGAGAACAAGCATATCTACACTAATTACATGAATTATAACAATCATCATAAATTGGAAAAGTGTCAGAGAATGTACTCGCCTGTAGTATGGTATGATATGTCAACTGGAGCAAAATGCTGCGTCTCGAGGACCTATAGAGAACAAGACGTAATACTCTGTTTAGGAAATAAATTCAAATCAGATTAAACTCTATTAAGTCATTCTAGGTCTAGCTAGGTCAAACTGGGTTAATGTAAGTCAACGAAATTAATCTAGGTCGATTTAAGTCAACGATTGACTTACAGTTGACTTTTGGTCAACTGGTCAACTTTGGTCAACTCTAGGTCAACCTTAGGTCAATCCTAGGTCAATGGTGACTAATAGTTGACTTTTGGTCAACTGCCCAAGTTTAATGGAATTTGGGACTAAATTGGGTAAATTGTTGACCCATAGTTGACTTTTGGTCTAAAAAGTCAACCATGGTCAATCGAGGTCAAGACTAGGTCTAGGCGACTATTTCTAACTATTACCAACCTCTACAACCCATATCCAAGTCCATCTTGGACTTCGAAACTCAAATCTTGACCGTAGGCCAATATCCTAATTTACCCTTTTCTAAGGTAAATTTCTAGCCTAGGTGAATATCAAGTTAGCCTACCTACACTTGGTATTTTGACCCGTGCTTCCTAGGGTAGTAAGATACTAGCCTATACATATATTACCTACCAAGATACCTAGGTAAAGTGGACGTCTAGTCCATCTTACGGCCCATTGCCGATATCTTGAATATTTCAAGATACGCAATGGTACGGCACGATACCGGCGCCCTACAACTCCGATTTCAACTCGGGAACCTACCCGCAAAGTCTAATCTATATAATCTAAGTATCCCCCAAGTTTCGTCGCGATCCGATACTCGGAGCGCAAATTCACCTTCTAACTCGACCTCCTCTAAAATCCTCTTCTAGTTCTTACTCTAATTCTTCTTCTTAACTTTTCTTCTAACTTCTTCTTCCTATTCTTCTTCAAATTTCTAACTTCTAACTTCTTCTTCCTATTCTCCTAACTTCTTCTAATCCTTCTTCTTCTAACTTCTTCTTATTCCTTCTTCTTCTTCTAACTTCTTCTTATTTCTAACTTCTAACCTCTTCTTCCTATTCTCCTACTTCTTCTAATCCTTCTTCGTCTAACTTCTTCTTATTCTTTTCCGTCTTCTTCCTATCTAACTATCATCTATCCATATATATATATATATATATATATATATATATATATATATATATATATATATATATATATATATATATACACTAAGGGGGGGTTAAATAGGGGTTAAATGGCTAAAAAAGGGGGTTTTTTAGGGGGGACTGCTGCTGTAGCTAATGCTACAGCAGCTGCTACTGCTGGCCTGCTCCTGTTGCAGCTACTTGCTGCTGCTACTGCTCTTCCTGCTGCTGTTGCAGCAGTCCCTCTTCTTCTTCTTCATCTTCTCACTTCCTCATATCTTCCTCTATATATATATATATATATATATATATATATATATACACACACACACACACACACACACACACACACACACACACACACATATATATATATATATGTGTGTGTGTGTGTATATATATATATATATATATATAGACACACACACAAACACTCACACACTCACAAACACACACTCTCACACCACTCTCATGACACCAATACCACCATCACCACTCTCTACACACACTCACACAAATACTTATATATATATATATATATATATATATATATATATATATATATATATATACCACTCAAAATAGAAAACCTCCAATAATTCTCTAACCTAGATTTCTAGGGAACCCTATGAAATTTATGGGCAAATGGTGGAGAATGAGCTCCTCTCCATTTATTGTGAAGGAATTAAATGTCAAAGAGTAATAAATTGAGAATTAAAAGCATACCTAGAATAGGTTTCTTAGAGGAAGAAAAGAGCTTGAAAGAAATGAATTTTTGAAAGAGAGAGAGAGAGAGTGTTTGCTTAGTGGAGAAGAAAGGGGGGCTCCTACATGTGGCCGGCCATGTGGGGGGGGTGTTATTGGGTTTGGGTGAGATCCAATAACCCTCCAAACCCATTAGACTTAGGTTGGGTTGGTTCGGGTTTGGTTCGGTTCATTTCGGTCTAATTTCAATTAACTAATTAAGCTCTAAAATGACTAATTAAGCCATGAAAATAGGGTTTATAATTTCTAGCCTAATTAGGATGGTATGTGGGCCAAGTCCAGCTAGTATGTGGGTCCCACTAGTGTCCAGGCTACCCGGGTCTCCAACTTAAGTCCGAATTGGATAAAATCCAAACCAAACCGAATAAATCCCTAAAAATCATATAAAATCAAATAAAATTCCTAAAAATTATAAAACTTGAAAAATGACGAAAATATCCCTAATTCGAAAACTGGGGGTGACAAATGCCTTAATGAGTTCTCAAGCAGAGTGAATGCCTGGTGTGCTTTTACAGGAAGCACAGTAGAACAGCACTACAAGGTGTGAAACTCCATGCTATTGTGGGGTGACTCCACCATGAGGTTCCCATGCATGGGATAATGCCTCGGCTTTGCTAGCCAAGTCACAGCGGCGTAGCACCGCAAATAGGCAGTTAGCCTAATATTGTATGTTAAAAATAAAGATAGGGGTAGTCAGCACTGCAAAGAGGAGGAGTTCCTCATGTTACAGTGGCACGACACGACGATTAGGTACCCAGTTAGGGATAAATTATCGACCTTGCAAGACATATCGTTGCGACGTAACACCGCAAGGGAGCCTAAGGCTTCATGCTAGGTAGTTTGGCACTACAAAGAGGCGGTTGCCTCATGCTACAGTAGTATGACACTACGATGAGATTTCCGGTACGGGGTAAGGTCTCGACTTTAAGCCATGTCATAGCGGCGTAGCACCGCAAGGGAAGCGCAAAGCGCTTCATGCCATGTCTCTTTAATAATGAACTCACATATAGTGTATGGACAAAGAGATATCAGGCCGGCTCTTAAGGGTAAACTTGTAGACGCCCAAATTATACACTGAAACCAGGCTGGCACAGGGCTTTAATATGTAGCTAGAAGCACATGTAACTACATTATGTGAGTGGAAAGAATTTCAGCTATGATGCAGAATTCAAGGCTTAGTCCATTCTTATATTATAGTCTGTTGTTTGACCCATGCGGGAAGATTCAAGTCGTCAGCGACATCTCTCCTAATGCATGATGGACAGTTACTATGGGGAACACTTATACCCATATATAGAGATATGTGGGAGATTGTTGGGGTTTTGGCCTTTGTTTAGAAACTTTAGTCCCACATCGGCTTAGGCCAAAGGAGTTGTATCTCTATATATTAGCTATGCTAGATTAGAGATGCACATGTGGTGTGGAGGTGCACATGGGTGTGCCATGTGGGATTATTTTTCTAATAGAAAAAGGCTAAATCAACAATTGAAAGCATTCATGCTTGCTCTTAGGAAATTTATTTCCATGAGAGCTAAGCCCCGTAGGGGCTTAGCGACTCGGACTCGGACTCGGACTCGGTCTCGGACTCGAACTCGGGCTCATGATACGTAATGTGGTGTTTTGTTGGTGCACTTTGCACTTAGCACGTCAGCATCGTCGCTAGGCACATAATGCGTTTAAGTTGCGCTCGTTGCGCGAGCCACTTGCGCGGCCAGGTGCGTTGCCAGGTTGCGCGATCAGGCGCGCTGCCAGGTTGCGCAGGCCAGGTTGCGGGTCCAGTGGAGCTCCCAGTTGCGCGACCAGATGCGCGCACAGCTGCGTGCTCAGTTGCACGCAGTTGCGCGGGTGGCGCAGGGTGCGCAGGGCGCGCAGGTGGCGCAAGTGGCTCAGTACGCGTACTGCACATGGAGTGCAAGGCGCACGGGGTGCACGAGTGGCACAACTTGCTTCAGATCGTGCCTGAGCATGATCTGAACGATTACTGCACGTTCTGAGTGGTTATTACCACGTCCCGAATGTTGTGCTAACCGGGCAGTTGCTACTCGGGCATATAAAAGGTCTCTTCTCTCAGACAGAATACACATAGCATATGCAGAGAGTTACGAAAGTTTATCAAGTGTTTCTTAACACAAGTAAACAGAGGCTGTGAGATAGAAGAGAAGCTTTGCACCAGCGTTGCTTTTGTACGGGAGTCCGTGTACGATCCGAGGAGTCAGAAGAGCAGAAGTATTCCAAAGTTTTTCGACGAACTTACTGGTTCCTAGAAGCTATTCGTGTGGGACGAATATAGCTTTGAGCAATAGTGATCATTCACCCCAGTAGGCCATCATCCATCTATCGTTTGTCATCTTCATCTTCTTCGCTGCTGTGGATTACGAACTCTTTTTAGATTCTGGTAATATCATAAGCTGCTGTAACGAGATCTTCTTAGATCTTCGTTATACTTGCACAACCTTCCTAGAAGTGTTGCGTTGGAACATTGTTTTTACAATTGTTTCATCTTCTCAATTTTTCCATCGAAAAATTATGTCCCGACACTAACATATACTATTGCTAGATCAATCATCATGTGCTGTTGTTGGAGAGAACACCCTCCTCTTCTTCTCGGTGCAGCTGTCGCCGCCGCTGCCATTGCTTCCATTGTTGCCGAGAGCGATGTCGTTATGTTGTTGTTGTTGTGGTGGACTTAAATTTTATGGATTTGGATTCACTGAAACTGAAGAGTCTCCACTCTACCGAAATGAACGGTGAGAGAACTATTCAAATCATTCATTCTCGGGGTTAGTTGGGATTTTATTCTTTACCCTATTTAAAGAGGATTTTTATTTTTCCTTTTTTATAATTTGGAATTTTATTGGGTTGGATTTTTTTTTATACGTAAATTTTTTGAGAATAAGGCTAAGCTAGCGAGTCCACACTTACTGGACTGAACGTGTGTGCGCCTACAATTATGGATTAGACCCTTCCCCTAGAATAACTTCTAGACTATTTGATTTTTTTTACGGCCGGTAAAACTCAAATCCAACTTTCATTTTCTTGAACTCCTTAAAAAACATATTTGATGGTTCATTTTTCCATTTTCTTATGACTGGTCCAGGTCTGACTAGGAAAATCCAATGTTTGTTGATTCTTGAAAATTTCATAACTAGACTCGTCCAAAGTTAATATTAGTAAAATTGATAAAATACTACAGCTGGACGCAGATCGGACCGAGTCCAAATTTGATGGACCCATCATTTAATGGGGTGGGGTGGAACGGGACAGGACGGATCCAAAAAAATATTGAAACGGGACCGGATTCGACTAATTCGAAACTGGTCCGGTCTAGACCGACCTGCGGACCCAAACCGATTCAAAAATAACAGTAAAAAATATCCAAAAATTATAATAATAAGCATTTACATAAACAAAATATGTCTAACGTCTCCCCCATATTCCCACAATTTGTTTACTAAACAATATTATGTTCTATTATCTGTAGACTACAACAACAACAAATTCTAGATATTAATAAATAAATAAAAAAATACAAACCACTAGAAACGGGATGGGCCGGGGCCGTTTGTTTTGAGAATTGGATCTGTTCGACCAATTAATGTCACACGACCTGTCCCAGTCCGTCTTGTTCAAAGTCAAAATTTTAGGAACAGACTTGTTTTGACATTTACCGTTCGGACTAGGGGTGAGCAAATACCGACCGATACCGAAAAATCAACCAAATACCGATTAAAAATAATCCGAAAAATCGAACCGTAATTATATATATATATATATATATATATATATATATATATATATATATATATATATATATATATATATATATATATATATACACACACTTTTTTAGAATGTTGTTCGTGATTAATTTATACTACTAATTTTTATTTTTATATTTGTTTTGGTCAGTTTCTTAGAATTTAGAATTGACCTTAGTGGACCTGAAGTTATGTTAAGAATGCTAAGAATTGGATTATTGATCTTTCGAGCTTATGTTTTTTTGCTCGTAGAATTTTGAAGTGAATTTTAGTTACTTAAACTTATACTAAAAATTAAATTTAGTGACCGCGTTTGATCTTTTAAGCTCATTTTTAGGTGTTTACAATTTGCTACATATTTTTCTCATAATTTTGATTAATTGTTTGGTTGATAGAGGCTTGGCTTTAAATTTTAAGGAGGAGAATCAAAACATGATTGTATCTTAACATAATGAGGAGGTTCCAATCATTTTAAAAGTTTAAATACTATACAAAAAGTTTAAATTAGTGGCGTGATAATTACCGTATTGTCCACACATATCTAGTAATTTAAAGGGACTTCAAAACGGCTCAACCTTCAGCCATATAAGTCGTGTGTATTTTATCAACAATTTTTTTATAAAAAAAAATTCAAAAATTAAAATTTTAAACTTCTTCTTTTCTTCCGCATAACCGTATATCATTTTTTTATTTTTCTTCCAAATAACTGAATATTCCATCTTTTATTCACATATATTAATAACAAATATAAACCTTAATTAAAAAAAAACAAATCTTAATTTAAATTTAAATATTTTGATAATATTACAAAAAAACACATTATTTATTAAATTTAAATATTTAAATTATATTTTGATAATATTAGAAAGAAGACCAAGTATTTTACGTGCAACCGTGCTTCTACTAGTACATATAATGTTTTGTAAAAATCTATATAATCTAAGTACACTGGTATTTGGATTATGTAATAGTATAGATATATGAATCATGGTATGACTAGCTAAAATTTCTGGATCAAATATACTTTCTTAGCTAGAAGCCTGGGACCTTCTACAAGGATATTGATGTCCATATATTGCTTCGTATCAAACATTTAACCCCGTCAAGAAACCGGGAGTTCTATGGGATGGAGCCATGGTTTGCAGTTACGGAGGACAATGCTACATTTCAAATCATAAAAAATATAAAATTATATATATGCTTGTAGGATATCTATCGGTTGAGCTATTGGTATAATTATAAGCAATTAAATGTTGGAACTTTTGGTTTTTAGTTCAGTACGTCCAGGCAGACGTAGATCCTCTCCCTCCAGCGCTTGAAGTGGGTACCGTTGAAAACTTCGATCTTCGATACGTCAGGTAGCCTTGAGCGAGATTGAGCGGATCCAGCAGCAGCGAGATCATTGTTCTGAGAAGCCATCTTTTCTTGAGATTGATGGGGTATTAGTCTCGTCGAACAGAACTCGGAATCGTTGAGGCGTGTGAATCACTGTCCTCAAGAAAAGATTCGCCCCTTATCGTAACTGTAAGGCTCGTACGGCGACTTTCCTCCAGGATACAACAACGAGTTACAGATAGCAGTACCTATCTGCAACCTACAATCGAACAGGGAAGAAGAGGAACGACTGCGTTTCTGATCTCTCTCTATTTGGTAGTTTTTGGATCTCAGTGGTGTGTTCTCTCTGTGAAGAACGAATGAATAAATAGAGTTGCAAAACTCTAATACTGTTAGATCGTGCACCAAATCTCAGGAGGAGAACCAGGAACGATTATGAGACGTGTTGAATGAGTAGTAGCGGTTACGCATAAATTGCGGGCTCACTCCCAAGAGAAAATGCAAGTCCCGCCTACGTGCGAGACTAAATGGCCCGGATTTGCACCCCCATGCGCGTGCGACGTGTCCGCACATGCGCATTAAGGTTTTCTGGAGCTCTCCTCCAACCCGGGTGCATTCTAGCCCAATGCCTCCCGGGCGCGCGAGCACCCCTCTTACTACCCACTCATCACTACCATGTAGAAGGTGTAAACATATATATACCCACTCTCAAGTGTGGGTTTTAAGCGATGTGGGACTAAACAAAAGTCTCTTCCCTTTTGCCTATGGTGTATTTGAAATATCTATAAAGTAGAACTAAAAACCAAAAGTTCCAACAATCTCCCACTATTTCAAAATACACCACACATGCTATGTCTATACCGACTACGTGAGCTGTTGTGTGGAGAGAAAACCTCCTCTTCTTCTCAGTGCTAAGTGGATGGATTCGGGTTCGAGTCTCCTCTCTACCGAAGTGAAAGATGAGATGTGAGACTATTCAACGCATTCATTCCCTGGGTTTTGTTGTGAAAATTTGGAATTTTCTTTGGTAATTATGGATTTATTTTTGTATAATTAGAAAAGTACTATTTATTTCTCCAAAATATATCTCCAAACAAAGTATTACTACTTATTTGACAGCTTACATGTTGTCTGATATGACAGGTAACAAAACAAATTTTAAAATTAAAATTAAAATTATATTAATATCAACATTAAAATTAAAATTAAAATTAAAATTAATATTAAATATAATATTAAAGGTTTAAATTAAAATTAACGTTAACATTAACATTGACAACGTTAACATTAACTTTTAAATTAAAATAATTTTAACATTTATATCAACATTAATATTAATATTAAAAAAATTAGATAATTAATATATCTTGTTAGAATTTGTTATATCAGCTGATATACAAACTGCCACGTAAACAGAAATAATTTAGAAAAATATTTTAGAAGCACGAATAACATTACTCATTTTTAAAGAAAAAGCTAGCGAGCCCAAGACTTACTGGACTGAACGTGTGTTTGCGTACAATTATGGATTAGAATTGGGGACAATAACGAGCTAGGGCCGGCTCGATGACCATAAGCTGGCTCGAAGAAAAGCCAGAACCAACTCAAACCCCGCTGTGAAATAGGTATAAGTATAGATAACATATTTATTCGAGCACAACGGAAATCAACCTTTAGCAGGGCTCAAGGTCTTCGTGCCCTCATCATTAACAACATGTAATACCTGCCTAGCGATAAATCCAACAAGATTTCAAATTTGAATAACTCCTCCCGTAAAATAACTTGTAGACTATTTGATTTTCTTATGATCGGTCCAATCTAAATCCAACTTTCAATTTCTTCATCTCCTTATAACATATTTGATGGTTCACTTTCCAATCTAGCAGGACGATCCAATCTTTTGAACCAACCCTCCTCCTAGTATATTTGATGATTATTGAGAATTTCATAACTAGACTTGTCCATAGTTAATATTAGCAAAAGTGAACAAATACAAAAATGTTATTCGTCATCTAAATTTTTTTAGGTGATGTAATTCTCATTATGTGGCATATACCATAAGACATTGTTTATTTAAGACTGCTACTTAAGGCTTTTGTATTGAAAATGCTATTATAATAGAAGTCATTATATAAAGAGGCTCACTATTGGACGCTCACTATTGGACACATATTTTTTCATAGTTGAGTTTCTATATAAAAATAGCACATAGGACAACTTGAAACCCTCAATACTGAGTTCCCCGAAATTAAGAAAGTGCCGTGAACAGCAAACAATACTTTTTTTGCTACTTGTGAACAGCAAACAATACTTTTTTTTACTCCGTGAAAAAACTAAAAAAGCAACCCCTGTTACAATACGTAATTATCTAACTACCATTATTAAATTTATTGTACAACTTTAATTAATAACTACCATTATTAAACTAAATATTTTAAATTATACTAAAAACATTCTAACATAATTTAAATTTTTATATTTCAATTGTAATGTAGATATTGTTTTCTTTTTTAAAAAGATTTAAAAATATACAACGCACGTGAAAGTAACTAATTTGTTTTCTATTTTCGTTGTTTGTAAATATTTTTGATCATTAGAAACTAATTTGATGAGTTGAGCAGCAGCACCCCTATCCCCCACCCAAAAAAAAAAAACTATAGATTTGGGTATTGTTGGCAGACCCAACCCGGACCAT
Organism: Iris pallida; assembly: GCA_029216955.1. Taxonomy (NCBI): domain Eukaryota; kingdom Viridiplantae; phylum Streptophyta; class Magnoliopsida; order Asparagales; family Iridaceae; genus Iris; species Iris pallida. Next base: position 9,190,476 of record JANAVB010044218.1, read on the forward strand.
TAGAATTTCATTTATTTATTTTTAATTATTAATTTATTTAGAGTGCCAAAAAAATGTCTACTAAAGGTGTCAACTGTGACACAATATTATGGATATGGTCCATAGTAGACGCAGAAGTACATGATAAACATTGGGTCACTCGTCTTCAAGAAAGATTTTAGAATTTTTTTTATACAATTTATTTTTTATTACTAGTTGTACCCCCCACGATCCAAAAAAATAAATAAAAGACTAGACAATTCGTGCCCCATAATAGAATGTGTGGATCCGCACATGTACCATAGTACCAAATTTTTTTTCTACTTAGTCCATTTCAAGTCCACTAGTGCTGGGACAAACGCGTTACGTGTACAATATATTTTTATTATCATATTTTATTTATATTACTTGTTGTTGTTACATCAAGCTAAAGGAAGGACAACTAAATTTTAGTCACAATAAACTAATGTAGTTGGGATGAACCAATTTCGACCAAAAATTATCTATATCAATCCAAATAAAACCTATATTTTATTTATTTATTTATTTTTAAATATCTTTGGATAGCTAATATTGAGTATCTTTTAAATGGTATTAAAAGAGTATTTAAAATTGAATTATATATAGAACACATCTATACAAAAACAAAAAGATAATTTTCAAATTATCTAGTTCTATTAGATTTATTTATTGTGATAACTAGAGACAAAAAAATAACTTATAATATTCAGACAAATTTGAAAATACACCTCGTAACATTCATGTAAATTTGAAAATACACCTGATAGAATTCATGTAAATTTGGAAATACACATGGTAACATTTATGTAATTTTAAGGAAAAAAGTTAAAGTAACACATTCTAAAAATATTCATCTCTCTCTCTCTCTCTCTCTCTCAAAGTAAGACATCTGAAAAATACCCCTAAGAATGTTATGATATTTTAATTTGAAAATATTCCATACGTTTTTTAAACATTTTTATAAAAAGGTTACTCCAAATTAGGTTATTGTGTTGATAACATCCAAAATGTATTTGGTTATATACATAATTTTGTTTGTTTATTAGGACAATGTAGAAGTAAAAGATAATCAAAATCCCTACTAAATAAAATTACAGAGTTAGATGAATATATTTAAAAAAAAAAATCAACTCTATCTTTCTTTATTTAAAAAAAATCTCTCTATTTTAAAAAATAAAAACAAATCAATCTCTATTTTGATATATTTTGATTAGGGATAAGTAGATTTGTTTTTCAAAATAGAGATATATTTGTTTCACATTTTATAGAAAATAGATTTAGAAAGATATTTGGAAGAGAAATTATATGTATGATTTTTAAAGTAGAATAACTTTTTTCGTAAAAAATCTCAATGTATGTTTCAATGCAATATATGTTATTGTCGGGGCACAATTTTTTTTTTCATGGAAAACTGAGAATATGAAACAATTGTAAAAACAATGTTCCAACGCAACATTTCTAGGAAGGTTGCGCAAGTATAACGAAGATCTAAAAAGATATCGTTATGATATTACGAGAATCTAAAAAGATTTCGTAATCCACAGCAACGTATGATATACGAGAATCTAAACAGATTTCGTAATCACAGTAGCGAAGAAGATGACAGACGAAATGTGAAAGATGGCCTGCTGGGGTGAATGATCACCGTTGCTCAAAGCTTTATTCGTCCTACACGAACAGCTTCCAGGAACCAGCAAGTTCGTCGGAGAACTTGGAACACTCCTGCTCTTCTGACTCATCGGATGGACACGAACTCCCGTGCAAGAGCAACGCTGGTGCGACGCCTTTCCTCTCTCTCTTTAGGCTGCAGATCAGAACTGTGTTAAAGAACACGTCTGAATTCTCTGTTTACTTGTGCTAAAGAACACTTCGTAAACTTTCTGGTGGCTTCTCTTTTCTATTCTGTAATGAGCCTTGAGAGAGAGGATGCCTTATATAGGCCCTGCAGCAACTGGTCGGTTGCCACAAAGTTAGGGACGTGGTAATAACCAACCCGAACATGTAGCAACCGTCCAGAACATGCAAACGCACGTTCTGCTGCCAACTGCGCACACACTCAGCGCTCCTTGCACTCTGCGCACACTGTGCGCACTGCACGTACTGCGCACACTGCGCACGCAGCGCAACCAGCGCAACCCTGTGCAAAGTGCGCCAACAAAACGCCACATTACGCCTCATGAGCCCATGAGCCCGAGTTCGAGTCCGAGTCGCTAAGTCCCTACGGGGCTTAGCTCCCATGGAAATGAATTTTCCAAGAGCAAAAAGCATGATTAATGCTTTTATTGTTGTTTTGGCCCTTTTTCCATTATAAAAATAACCCCACATGGCACACCCATGTGCACCTCCACACCACATGTGCATCTCTAAAATAGGAAATCTATTATATAGAGATACAACTCCTTTGGTCTAGCCGATGTGGGACTAAATTCACATAGAAAAAGAACAAACTCCAACAATCTATTATACAATACACAAAGGTTTTTGAATTCTAGGGCTGACTGTGTCAAGATAAAGAGTGGCTGAGATTTAATCTCGGTGAATCAACGGTTGGAGAGGGGGGAGGAACCCAGGAGCGGGGCCCGAAGGGGGAGTTAATGTGCTGCTTCTTTCCAATGCAATTAATGTGCTGCTTCTTTCCATTCTTTGGAAACTGTACAGCCACATTACTACTCTCAAAAAGTAACATTGGGCACAACCACTCATTGAATAGCATTGATTGCTATTAAATGTGAAGGGCACTCATCAGTGACCTCTTCTTAATAGGGAAGAGAGAGAAAGAGATAGAAAGAGTTTCATTTATTATTTGAGAAAGGGGAAGGAGGCTCACCAAGAGGGGTCGGCGGAGAGCTCACCAGCAGCGAGCGGAGGCGGTCGACCACCGACGCTCGCTCAACGGCAGGAGGTTGCGGCCAAGGGGAGATCACCGGCGGCCGTTTCGCACAGAGGCGGCCTTCGGCGGTGGAGACTCGCCGGAAGGGCGGCGCTCGAGGCTGGGCGAGGTGGACAACAGCTACTCGACACTGGCCCCCGGCGCCGTCCCCCGGCCCTTGGCCTCCGGCCCCAGGCGACGGGCTTCTCCCCCTGCCCCCCCTCTCTGGGTGGCCCCCCCTCCTCCCCGGCGGCGCGGCTCCCCTTCCCGGCCGCCCCGGCAGTCCCCACTGCTGCCCGGCCACGGTTCCGGCCCCCTCCGGCTCAGGCGCCCCTCCCCCTACGGCGGCAGAGCCTGCTCCTCCTCGGCTTCCGCCCCCCTCCTCATCCGTGGATCCGGCCTTCCCAGCGGCCACCTCCCCGGCTCTCCCGGGCGGCGAGGACTCCTGGGCCCTGCTGGCCGCTCGAGCCCTCCGTCCCCCCCAGGGCTCCGCCGCTCTCCCCGAGTTCCCTCCGCCAGTGGCCGCCCCCCTCCCCCCGCCGCTCCCTCCGTCGGCGTTAGCCCCTCCTGGCGCTAACCCCCGCCTCCCCTTCCCTCCACGCCGCGGCTTCCCTTCCTCTCCCCTGCCTGCTCGGCGGAGGCCCCCCCTCCCCTCCTTCCTCGGCTCTCCCCGGCGGCGGAAGCCCTCCCCCCTCCCCCTCGGGCCCCCCTACCCCCCTCGGGTTTCCTCCCCCTCTGTCCCTCCTCGGGCCCCCCACCCCCCTCGGGTTCTCCCCCCCCTCTGACCCCCTCGGGACCCCACCCCCTGTCCACCTCGGGACCCCCCCCTCTGTCTCCCCTCGGGCCCCCCACCCCCCCTCGGGTTCTCCCCCCGCTGAGCCCCCCCGTCTTCCTCCGCCCCCCTCCTCCCAGGCCCCTCCTCCTGAAGGTTCCCCTCCGACGGTCGCCGCTCCTTCCGAGCCGACCCTCTCGGCCGTGGCTTCTCCCCCCCCCCCCCCCGCCCTGCTGTGGCCCCCCAGACGGCGTCGTCTGAGACTTCATTCTTAGTTTACAAATTTAAATTAGAAATTTCTGTTATTATTTTGTAGGTAATTTAAGAGACTAACATTTTCTCTCTTATTTTAATTCATGTAAAATATTGTAAGGGCATAAGCCCAGTTCCTATTAAACTGTGGTTTGTAATAAGTAGTGTAGTATTTTTCCTTTATTTTTCTGGCTGTTGTAGTGTAACGTAAATGGTAGAATATATATATATATATATATATATATATATATATATATATATATATATATATATATATATATATATACATTCTCATAAATGCTAGGAATTCATGATTTTCCCACTTAATAGATAAATAATTATTTTATGTACAAAATACAAAGTCTTATCAATTCAAATGATAATTGCAAGTTTTCCAAAAGAAAAGGTTTAAAATGATTTTTCGTTGTAAATAGTAAACCATCAGATAATCATGCTTTAATTAGAATAAAGAGATAAAATTGATTAGGAAAGATAATAGAGAATCCAAACAGCCTATTGAGAAGGCTTTTATGGGGAATCCAAACAGCCTTCTTGGAAATCAACATCTTTGGATAGTATTGATTGCTTTGGATAGTATTGATTGCCACAAAGTTTGAAGCTAAGAGGAAGCTAAGAAGGGGGGGGCAAGGAGGAAGCTAAGAGGGGGGGGGGGGGGGGGGCGAGGATGTGCGTCCCGAGGAAGTGGGGGGGGGGGGGGGGGGGGGGCGAGGGGGGGAGGGGACGGCCTACCGCCAAGAGGGGGGACTCATCCGGGACCAGCTCGGAAGGAGCAGCGAGGGCCGAAGGAGGGTCGAGGTGCGTCCGGCACAGGGGGGGGGGGGGGGGGGGGAGGAGGGGCGACCGGGCCTGGGGGGGCGCCACCGGCGAGGGGAGGAGGGCCGAGGACGGATCCGGCGCATATTTGAGTCCAAGATTTTAAAGCGTCACATAAAACATTGAGGGGTGGGATCCGGCCCCCGGGGCCACCGGGAGGAGGAGGACAGGAGGGGGGAGGGAGGGAGGGGGGTGAGTGGGGTGGGGGGGGGGGGGGGAGGGCGCCAGGACGGGGAGGATGCACCGGGAAGAACCCGGGGACAATGGGGGGTGGGGAGCCTCATAATTATTATTGTTCGTTTAAAATTGGGGGTCCAAGATTTTGAGGGGGAATACCTTAAATGAACCGTGCCCTATGGGCACGGGTTATGACTAGTATATATATATTTGATCACAACATTATATTTCAAGAAAAGAAGGGAAGACGTCTATTTTTTACAATTTTAAGCGTATTATTGGGCCATAGTTTCAAGTATTTTACGTGTAACATGGCAAATTAAGGAAGAGAAGAAATTTGATGAGAAGAAATTTGATCAAACTAACAATGTTAGATAACAACGTATTTAAATGCCCGGTACTAACACCTGGGACCTTCTACAAGGATATTGATGTCCATATATTGCTTTGTATAAAACATTTAACCCCCTCAAGAAACCGGGAGTTCTATGGGATGGAGCCATGATTTGCAGTTACGGAGGACAAGGTTACATTTCAAATCATAAAAAATATAAAATTGTATATATGCTTGTAGGATATCTATCGGTTGAGCTATTGGCATAATTATAAGCATTTAAATACTTAATATATGATTAATAACAAAATCTATCTATGATGACCAACATATAGAAACTGTAAGTCTGTAATCAACCAACATGAATGAAACATTGAAACGCCATGCACTTTCTAAAAAAAAAAAAAAATCCTAGTCAGGCGAGTGCAGGAGAAACGTCTTCCAATTCGACGTGTCTACTATTATGCAATGAGACCATAGAGAGTTATGGAGAGAACATTTTTTTTTTGTACTTGCGCAAAACTTTAGGACATGGGGACTAATTAAGGTTTTCTTTTTTATCCTTTGAACAAATAAGTTAATATAATGGCTATGTTTCACCATAGTAGAATAGATATAGACCACAAAAGTGATATAATATACTTTAAATTTGGACTAATTAGTGTCTAGATTCTGGATTTTAAATCAGTTTAGAGTTTAAGTCACGACATTTTCAATTCGAAAACTTAGACTCATGAATCCCATATATAGGGGTGGTAGGGTATAATGGAAAGAAAAGAAAAAAAAGCAAAAATTCAGTATCTAAACTTTCCAATTAGACATGTAACGACTTAAACTCTAAACTGGTACATAATTCAGGATCTCGACAAGATCTCACATATTCACAAAATTCTTGATATTGCATGTCAACGGGTCTATAAGAGACTACATCTAGGGGCATAGGTAGCTGGTCCCAAGGGATCACAATTGTTCTTTCTCCAATTTTGATGCGCAAATGTCAGACATATTTATCCTACGGTGTAGGTTTCGTCCAACTCTGAGATCGTCGACCGAACCGCTATTTTGTATGCTCATGATTCGTCATAGGGTTTAACATTTGTAATCCGTCCGTCCGTCCGTCTGCCCGTCATATCGCTATGCCACTGACTACATCCTATCATCGAGAACTATTTTTCTGATACTACAACGAAGAGAGAGAGAGAGAGCACGCAATCAAGAGATCTTTGCAGAGCCATGCAATGAACAAGAGATTAATCTGTGTTCAAATTAATCAAACATCCCAAAACTTTTTACAAGACTTCTACTTTAACTCTCGCCTCCAAATTTCTTTCAAAATCAAAAATAAACTTCCAGTTTTAGTTATAACTTGTCCATTTTCTCAAAGAGGAACATAACACCAGATAAATTAACCAGAGCAGCATGTCACGGACTTAGTATTTTTGCTAGTCCGTGTGGTGTACTGTCTTTTTTCTCAAAGATCCGTGCAAGTCTTTTCAACCCGACTTAACTAAGGAAACTCGTAAGATTTTTTTTTATTGAATGGAAAATGCTTACAAGTTTAGGTGGGGAGGAACAAATGAAAGCCTTCCCCTTTTATAAGTGCTCATAGAGTTTTATGAGAAAAGTTCTGCAAGGAATATTCTAAGGATTATTTTTTCTATCATAACTGGAATGGCATATTCCAGGTTTATTCTCTAGCAACATAAAAGAAAATTTCACGGGCCATCCAGAAGCTTCTTGGACCCCCTAGAACGATTTTGGGCTTTCCGGAGACATCCACTATCTTCTAGAGCCTCCCGCTATTTTCTAGATTGTTCTGTAAATTTTTCGTATAACCTTGGTCTGTGAGAAGGTTATACAACTAGATCTCGGACGGGGTGTAACGTTTGGACGTTGCAAACAGCAAATAAACAGCTAGAGCAAACGTCGCACCCAGTACGAAAACCAAGAGGGGGATCTTGAGAGATCTGCAGACGCGGTAGAGGACGAACGCCAAGCAGTTGTGCAATGCCATCGTCCGGCTGGGCTCCCTGTCCCGGTACATCGGCTGCGGCAGCACCCAGACGGCTTCGTGCCTTCGACCGCGACGGGAACACCCGTCGGTAGGAAGGGGACGCGCCAAGTGTCCCTCTCGCGTGTCGAACACGTCGCACGTCCCGAGACCCGCGGTGTAGGCCCGGGACTGCCCCCTCGCTTCCGCCGACATTGAGCCCTTCTCCCCCAAGAACAGCACTCTGTCCCTCAGCACCGCCGCTCCCGCGCGCACCAGCTTCGACGTCGAGGCGTCCAGCTTAAACAACGTGACAGCGCTCGTCGGTGCTGCGAGCTTGATGATCACGAGCAGGAGCCCGCCGTCGGACTCCACCACATAGGGTCGCTCCGTCTCCGTGTTGAGCATGACCCGCGAGTGGAGCCAAGTCAGCATAGGGCTGCCGTCGACGTCGATGCACGCCAAGTAGCCCCGGTTCGTCAGGGCGTAGAACTTCCCCCCGGCGGCGACCGCCTGCTGCACCGTGCCGAAATGGGCGAAATTGTGGGGGCCGTCGCGCGACCACTTCGCGTCGCCGAGCCGGAGGTACGAGAAGGACCTGCTGGATGAGCGGAAGGTTGAGCGGAAGGTTGAGCGGAAGGTTATAACTACGAAATTAGGGTTCGTAGGCTCGGATGGCGAGGTGACCACTACGGAGGGACGACGAAGAGTCCTCGGCAGCATGATCCTTCCGAGAGTGAAGGGGTTGTATAGATAAAGTTGGCAGGGTCGGAACATGACGAGCCATCCTCCCGAGGACCCGAGACAACAGGAGGCCGTCAGCTCGGAGAGGGAAAGAGTGCAGCTCCAGCCATTGGAAGGGCTGACGAAGCGGAGTCGAGGATTGAGGGAGAGGAACCGGTGTTGCATCTGCAGCAGCAAGGGAGTAGTGAATCGGACCAGAGGGGTGCCGCCGCCACCGCAGTGGCCGAACCGGGCTAACCTCCACGAGCGGCAGACCCAACCAAACCTGAGGTGATCGATGAGGCCGAGGCGCCGCAGGATCAACTTTAGGACGTCGTCGCACAGGCCAGGCCAGTCCCTCTTCGTCTCCTCCTCCTTCTCCTCGGAAGAAATGCTGGTGTCCAGAATAGTGATAACACAGTCTTTTGAAGTGTCGGGCGTTGGTAGCTCATTGGTCACTGCCACAGAAAATAAAACATACATACAAATTAATGTGCTTTTTCAAACTTCCTAGCTAGTTCATGCACGCATCTATGATCAGTCTGAACTGTATCATTTATATATGGACACTACTACGTTGTCACGTGATCTGGCAGACTGTGACAACGGCTGCGTGTTAGCGTTCCATTGGCTAACCGACTCTAATAAATAAGAAAGCAAATGAAATTGGCATGGCGAAATGTGACCCGCGGACACAGTTTGTGAGCACTAGACTAATTTTCCTTTATATATTCACACCACTCTTCTCTCAAAAGAGAGAAGCAATCTAAGATGAATTTTCATGGAGCAAAGTGCAAACGCTGGACAAAGTGCAAATATAACACTTTTAGTATATACTACTGCTAGATCAATCATCGTGAGCTGTTGTGTGGAGAGAACAACCTTCCTCTTCTTCTCAGTGCAACTGCCGCGGCGATGGATTCGGATTCACTAAAGAGTCTCCTCTCTACCGAAGTGAAAGATGAGATGTGAGACTATGCAACGCATTCATTCCCGGGGTTTTGTTGTGAAGAATTTGGAATTTTCTTTGGTAATTACGGATTTATTTTTGTATAATTAGAAAAGTACTATTTATCCCTCCAAAATATTTCTCCAAACAAAGTATTATTACTACTTATTTGACAGCTTACATGTCGTCTGATATAACAGATGACAAGATAAATTTTAAAATTAAAATTATATTAATATTATCATTAAAATTAAAATTAAAATAAAATTAATATTATAAGTAACATTAAAGGTATAAATTAAAATTAAAGTTAACAATAACGTTAACATTAACAACGTTAACGCTAACATTAACTTTTAAATTAAAATTAATTTTAACATTTATATTAACATTAATATTAATATTAAAGAATTAGATAATTAATATTTTTTGTTAGAATTTGTTGTATCAATTGATATAACGAGCTGCCACGTAAACAAAAATAATTTGAAAAAATATTTTAGAAGCACGAATAACTTTTTTTTTATCGGAATTTTAGAAACACGAATAACATTATTCATTTTTAAAGAAAAAGCTAGCGAGCCCAAGACTTACTGGACTGAACGTGTGTTTGCGTACAATTATGGATTAGAATTGGGGACAATAACGAGGTAGGGCCGACTCGATGACCATAAGCTGGCTCGAAGAAAAGCCAGAACCAACTCAAACCCTGTTGTGAAATAGGTATAGGTATAGATAACACATTTATTCGAGCACAACGGAAATCAACCTTTAGCAGGGCTCAAGGTTTTCGGGCCCTCATCATTAACATGTAATACCTGCCTAGCGATAAGTCCGACAAGATTTCAAATTTGAATAACTCCTTCCGTAAAATATCTTATAGACTATTTGATTTTCTTATGATCGGTCCAATCTAAATCCAACTTTCAATTTCTTCATCTCCTTATAACATATTTGATGGTTCACTTTCCATTTTCTTAGGATTGGTCTAGCTCTGACTAGGACAATCCAATCTTTTGAACCAACCCTCCTAGTATATTTGATGATTATTGAGAATTTCATAACTAGACTTGTCCATAGTTAATATTAGCAAAAGTGAACAAATACAAAAATGTTATTCGTCATCTAAATTTTTTTAGGTGATGTCATTTTCATTATGTGGCATATACCATAAGACATTGTTTATTTAAGACTGCTACTTAAGGCTTTTGTATTGAACATGCTATTATAATAGAAGTCATTATATAAAGAGGCACACTATTGGACGCTCACTATTGGACACATATTTTTTTATAGTTGAGTTTCTATATAAAAATAGCACATATATAGGACAACTTGAAACCCTCAATACTGAGTTCCCCGAAATTAAGAAAGCCCCATGACCAAACCTTCTCTCTTATCTCTTCCCTCGTCCTTTATAACCCTTTTATGCCTTATTTGTTTGCTACTTGTGAACAGCAAACAATACTTTTTTTTTACTCCGTGAAAAAACTAAAAAAGCAACCCCTGTTACAATACGTAATTATCTAACTACCATTATTAAATTTATTGTACAACTTTAATTAATAACTACCATTATTAAACTAAATATTTTAAATTATACTAAAAATATTCTAACATAATTTAAATTTTTATATTTCAACTGTAATGTAGATATTTTTTCTTTTTTAAAAAGATGCAACGCACGTGAAAGTAACTAGTATTAATAAGGAACAACGGTAGAATTTTTTTTTTTTTTTAAAATATGCAACGCACATGAAAGTAACTAGTATTAATAAGGAACAACGGTAGAATTTATTTGTTTTCTATTTTCGTTGTTTGTAAATATTTTTGATCATAAGAAACTAATTTGATGAGTTGAGCAACACCCCCATCCCCCACCCAAAAAAAAAGAACTATAGATTTGGGTATTGTTGGCAGACCCAAACCGAACCATTAGAACTTCATTTATTTATTTTTACTTATTAATTTATTTAGAGTGACAAAAAAAAAGTCTACTAAAGGTGTCAACTGTGACACAATATTATGGATATGGTCCATAGTAGGCACAGAAGTACATGATAAACATTGGGTCACTCGTTTTCAAGAAAGTTTTTAGAATTTTTTTTTATACAATTTATTTTTAAATACTAGTTGTAGATCCAAAAAAAAAGACTAGACAATTCGTTTTCAACTTAGTCCAGTTCAAATCCACTAGTGCTGGGACAAACGCGTTGCATGTGCTATATATTTTTACTATCATATTTTATTTATATTACTTCTTGTTGTTACATCAAGCTAAACGAAGGACAACTAAATTTTAGTCACAAAAAACTAATCTAGTTGGGATGAACCAATTTCGACCAAAAATTATCTATATCAATCCAAATAAAACCTATATTATATTTATTTATTTTTTTTAAATATCTTTGGATAGCTAATATTGAGTATCTTTTAAATGGTATTAAAAGAGTATTTAAAATTGAATTATAGATAGAACACATCATAAACAAAAACAAAAAGATAATTTTCAAATTATCTAGTTCTATTAGATTTATTTATTGTGATAACTTAGAGACAAAAAATAACTTATAATATTCAGACAAATTTGAAAATACACCTCGTAACATTCATGTAAATTTGAAAATACACCTGATAGAATTCATGTAAATTTGGAAATACACATGGTAACATTTATGTAATTTTAAGGGAAAAAGTTAAAGTAACACATTTGAAAAATATTCATCTCTCTCTCTCTCTCTCTCTCTCTCTCTCTCTCTCTCTCTCTCTCTCTCTCTCTCTTAAAGTAAGACATCTGAAAAATACCCCTAAGAATGTTATGATATTTAATTTGAAAATATTCCATACGTTTTTTAAACATTTTTATAAAAAGGTTACTCCAAATTAGGTTATTGTGTTGATAACATCCAAAATGTATTTGGTTATATACATAATTTTGTTTGTTTATTAGGACAATGTAGAAGTAAAAGATAATCAAAATCCCTACTAAATAAAATTACAGAGTTAGATGAATATATTTAAAAAAAAAGAATCAACTCTATCTTTCTTTATTTAAAAAAAATCTCTCTATTTTAAAAAATAAAAACAAATCAATCTCTATTTTGATATATTTTGATTAGGGATAAGTAGATTTGTTTTTTAAAATAGAGATATATTTGTTTCATATTTTATAGAAAATAGATTTAGAAAGATATTTGGAAGAGAAATTATATGTATGATTTTTAAAGTAGAATAACTTTTTTCGTAAAAAATCTCAAAGTATGTTTCAATGCAATATATATATTTGATCACAACATTATATTTCAAGAAAAGACGTATCATTGGGCCATAGTTTCAAGTATTTTACGTATAACATGGCAAATTAAGGAAGAGAAAAATTTGATCAAACTAACAATGTTAGACATCGATATAATTATTAATACACGGACATAAAAAAACTAATTTGAGAGTTTAAGTGATACCTCTGTTGTCAATGGCAAGGTAACCGGCAGGCATTGTGATACCTTAGTTATCGATGGCGAGGTGACCAGCAGGTATTGTGTTGCTCACGCGATGGAGTTTCTCGGTTGCGCGAGCGAACAATGGAGGAGACTGGTGACGCGAGAATCCAAAGTTTACACGGTTGTGATGGAGTATGAAGGTGAAAACTTTTTTTTTTAGTAGAGGAGTTTCTTTAGAAGAGACATGAAGAGAAGAATAGCGAAGAGAAATATTTGTTTAGAGAAAGAAATAGAGAAAGATTTGTTTAAATAGAGGGGGAAATAAACGTGATTATTAACAGGAAGGACAAGGTTTCTAACTTCCAATTATTTTAGAAGTTTAAATACCGTACAAAAATTAAATTAGTGAGATGATAATGACGTATTGTCCATACATAACTATAATTTTATATAATCTGAGTATCCTTACTATTTGGATTTGGAAATCCTCCAAATCTAAATCATGGATTTCAAGATTCAAATCCAACTCCAAATCCAACTCCAACCAAACATAGGATTTGGATTTATGATTAATAATTAAATTATAGTCTTGATCAATAATTAAGCTAATAATTAATTATTATTATTATATTTATTATTATTTACAAAATTAATAATTAACGATTAGTAATTAATAATTGACGATTAGTTATTATTAATTATAAAATTAATAATAAATGATTAGTTAATTTTTAAATAAATAACAATTAATAATTAAAGATTAATAATTAATAATTAACGATTAATAATTAATAATTAATAACTATAAATTATAATTAACGATTAATAATTAATAATTAACAATTGATAATTTTTTTATTAACGATTAATAATTATAAATTATAATTATTGATTAATAATTAATAATTAACGATTAATTAACTATAAATTAAATATTTTAAAAATAGTAATTATAAATTAATATTATTATGATTAGTAAATTATTAATTAAATTATTATCAAAAATGATTCTAATTGTGATTAAAATATTATTAATTAAGATTATAATAAAATAGTTATTAACAAATTATTAATTAATATTATAATAATACAAATAAATTATTAATATGATTATAACAAAATTAACTAATTAACTAATTTTTTATTTAATAATACTAAACATAGGATATGATTATTAATTAATATTATAATAATACTAATAAATTATTAATTAATATTATTATAATAATAAAATAATACGAGTAAATTATGATTATTAATAATTAACAATTTATTAATTAATATTTATAATAATACTAATAAATTATTAATTATGATTATAACGAAATTAACTATTTTTTTATTTAATAATACTATTTTTTAATAATTAATAATACTAATAAAATAGTTAGTTTTTTTTTATTAATTAACTAATTTTTAACGAAATTATTAAAGAATAAATATTTTTAACGAAATTATTAAAGATTACGTAATTTTTAACAAAATTATTAAATAATAATATTTTAACGAAATTAATAAAGAATAATTATTTTTTCCTTCAAAATCCAACCAAATCCAAGTTTTGGATTTTGTCAAACTTTTCATATCCAAATCCATCTCCAACCATACATAGGATTCTATGGATTTGTCTCCAAATTTATAAAAATTTAAATCCCACCTTCAAATACGGTTTACCAAACACACCCTAACCGCACAATTTTTGAATATTTACAATAAACGAAATCTGACGCAAGTTAAAAAATTGAAAAAAAAACAGGTGCCAACAAAGTAAAACCAATTACAAATATATATATATATATATATATATATATATATATATATATATATATATATATATATTATTTCCAATCCTACGCCAGTGCCAAACTCCATTTTTTTTTTTCTGTTTTCTTAGTTTTGTTTGTTTTAGATTGGTTTGATTTGTCTTTTAATTTGATTTTGTTTAATATTGTAGTTTAGTTTAATCTATTAGCTACTTTGTTATTATCTATACTATGAATAATAACAAAATATATCCTTTAATATTTTTGTGTATATACTGATTTTATATTAACTAATATATTTTTGTTTTTATCAATAATATATAATATACAAGTTGATATATAAAAATTAATAGATATTTGTATTTATAAAATAATTAATTTGTATATTTTTATTTTTTTTATTTTTTTATTAGTTACATATTTCATATAAAGAAATAAATATAGTGCTATCGATAATAACAAATAAATATACTAATTAGTATAGATAATAACAAACTAATATTTTGAAATTTGTTATTTATTTTAACAAAAGTAAGTAAAAATATACAAATTAATTAGTTTATAAATGCATATATCTATTTATTTTTATATATTAATTTATATATTAATTAATATAGATAAAAAAAATTTGTTCGTTAATATAAAATTATTATATACAAAAAATATTAATGGGTATATTTTGTTATTATTCCTAGTATAGATAATAACAAAGTAGCTAATAGATTAAACTAAACTAAAAGGTAAATGAAATCAAACTAAAATCTAAAAGAAACCAATCTAAAAAAAACCAATCTAAAAGATTATTTTTTTCTCTGGCGACTATTTTTTTAATTTTTTTTGACTGGAGCAAGTTGCACTGGCATCAGATCCTGTTTATTGTAAATATTCTAAAATTATTGTGTTTTGTGCAAATTAGATAAACATTTTTATTCTCTATGAAATTTTTTGTTTGGATTATATCATAGTACAAATATTATGAATTATGATATGACTGTCTAAAATTTCTGGATCAAATCTACTCTCTTAGCAAGAAACCTGGGACCTTCTAGAAGGATATTGATATCCATATATTGCTTCGTATAAAACATTTATTCCCCTCAAGAAACTGGAAGTTCTACAGGACGGAGCCATGATCTGCAGTTAGGGGCTGTTTGGATAGATGTAACTATTTGAAAGTGTGAAAGTGGCACTTACTGTAGTGCCCCGTCCCGCAAAGTCAATCGGAGGAATCGAAACGTCGACGACGTTCGGACTTAGCCATGCAACAGCTACTTGAAGGCTCGCTCGGTCGAGGCGACTCCTCGCTCAGGTGAGGTAGTTTCGGTGAACTCGCCTCATCTTAGCCCTCACTTAATAACTCGCATGTTTTTAACTTGCACAAGTTAGGATTTTTAATAAAAGAGACGCATCCACATAGCTAAGGGAATAATTTCGACCCGTCAGAATGTCTTAGAACATGGAAAATGGTCCAACGGTCTGCTTAGAAGTCGGCTCAGCGTGCTTTCAAATGACACTCGATCCTTCGTCCCGTAGCTTGGGAGAAGAAAGTTGGCCTAAGTTGCTAAGTTGCCCTGACACTCGAATGAGCCTAAGTCATAGGCGTCGCCTCCGTGAATGCTTGATAAAGCATGCACGGTCCCGTCGTTTTGTCCCAACGCTCGAGTTAGCCTAAGTCATAGGCGTTGCCTGCGTGAATGCTTGAAAATGCATGCACGGTCCCGTCGTCCAAGGTTTGGCATAGCCTTCGCACGTCCCGTGAGTTAAAGTCGTCTTGTACGGCTCGTTGGCTTAAGTCTAGGCACCCGAGAACTTGGTTGTTCAAGTCGAACGCGTGCACGACACGTTTCCTCGATTCGTAGCTCGGCGTAGCCTTTGCTCGTCGAGTCGTTGCCCGAATAAGTTAGACAAGAGTTGTGCTGGGCTATCGAAGCCATTTCTAGCACTGTTCCATTCTATCTGCGATTGTCAAGTCGTATAGTCCCTCGAGAACAAGGCTCGTTGTATTAAGTATATGACGAGCGATAGCGTCGCCTATAGAATAAGGTCTGTCTAAGGCACGAGCCACGGTCGTTTAGTGAAAAGCATGCCACGGATAAAGGAAGTCCACGCGACTGGTTGTCGCCGAGATCAGTCCCGCTACTTGGGATTCTCGCTAAAGTCTTGATAAGGAAGTACACGAGAATGGTCCCGCTACTTGGGAGTCTCGCTAAAAGTCTTGATAAGGAAGTGCACGAGATCGGTCCCGCTACTTGGGAGTCTCGATAGAAAGAAGGAAAGCATGGTCATGTTAAGGAAGGATTGGTAGATTGAGTTGAGTCTTTCATGGTCACTGGACAACTTGTCGACAAGGTTAGGTCTTCTCGAGTGATCGCCGGGGCACCGGGATCACGTCGGCCCGGGAGAAGCGAGTGAGGCTCAAGTAGAATGCTGGATAACCGCATGGGAGACTTCGGCACCTCCAGGCTAGCTACCCGTGTAGGGACGAGCCGATATCCCCGAGCCGAGATCCAAGATAGCTTGACATTGCTAGTGACCACTCATGTGGATGGGTCGACAGAATAGTGGCACTCCGTTCGTATGCCTTTGGATTGGGTCTAGAGCTTGAATGCAGGTCTAGTCGGTAATACAAGGTCTGGGCCTAAGATTGGGCTGCAGCATAGACACCATGCTTGGCACGATAGGTGGCGTCGGAATGTTCATGAAGTCGACATTATGTTTCACAAGTCTTGTCTAAGTTGATTTATGAGTCGAACAGGAAGACCGCAAGGCGATAGTATGGGTAAGTCTTGATAAGTTGCGAGGCACGGTCTCAATCTTGAAGCACGAATAAGTCTAAGCAAGGTCTAGAGGCACGACCTGCATGAGTCGTCCCCTTGACGTTGCTGGCACGAGAGATGGTCTAGAGGCACTTGAGTTTAAGTGAAAGTCTTGGCACGGCCGAGTTCGCATAAGTTGCTCCTCGGCGAAGCACTGTCTCGAACATACATTTGAAGTTACGAATAGAAGTGTGGCACGACCCCGCCATCCCGAGTTGAAGTTCGATCAAGTACATAAGCGATGTGGCACTGCCTCAATCGAATTACACATTGACATGATAGTACGACTATGTCGTCGCATAACGAGTTGGTTAGACGTCAAGTCTTAAAACTGATCCTAAGGCAAGACTAGAAAGACAATCGTAAAGGGACTTGTATTGCACAAAAGTAAATGAACGTGTCAGTTTTGTATGGGTAGGCGAGGAGCTCACTCCACCAGTACAGTTGAGTACTGACACCCACACAGTCTTCATGTGCAGACACAGGTAGAAGCTCGTGGCGCGGAGCTCGCTTGGATGCGTCGAGGCACGGTGTTCCTTGGCGAGTCGAAGCGTGCGGTCGCGTGGACTCAAGACTTATACAGGACATAATGTATGGACATCGCCTTCCGAAGCTTCCGTTGGCTCAAGCATTGTATTGAGAGATGAGAGAGAGCAGAGTGACTTATAAAATGAGAGAAAAGTGAGCACGAGATACTTGTAATCATGGCTTGCGCCTATTGTAATTTGATTTTTCAATATCAATAAAGAGTTCTTTTGAATAACTTGTGTTTTGATTTTAAATTTCGTTGTATGTTCAATATTTCTGCTTGGAACTTCTGTGCGACGACCCCGTCGCCGCCGATCTAATCGGCCGTTATGAAACTGCCTTGCACGAGCGCAATATAGGCTCGTGCGGCATCACGCCTTAGCGAGGACAATCACTCCTACGGGAGCGGGGCGTGACATAATGGTATCAGAGCACGGCTTTACGTCCTTGGACTTCATGTCGATCTCTCAGTTTAGAAAGCTCGTCGTTGATAAAGAAGTGTGCACTCTCTCTCAAATGTCCCGCAGCATGTCCATACAATAAGTCTAAATATTTTTAAAAGCTCGTTCAAGCGTTCAATCGAACGCATCGATAGGCAATGGCCTTTGTGCCGAACGGTGTCAAACTTGACTTGATAGAAAATATGTACTATAGTTAGCAAGTCGCGTGCATGCCCAACTATTCCTACGTCGACATTAGCAAATGAGCGTGCAAACTCGAATATAGTCCGCACGGGATAGCCATACACACAGCCTTTTGGCTAAGTTGTGCCGCATGTCGCGCACCTCGACCTTTTGGTGCAAACGAGTTACGAGCGATATTAAGTACCGCTTGGTCGGAACGGAGATACACTTAGAGTGTCTTTCGATAGAAACACTATTGGATTTTGAGGAATAGTACGAACGACTTAGTAAGTCGACACGACGTGAGCGATTACGCTAAGGATCCGTCGAACGAATCAGAAGGATGTGATATCGAGTGAATACGAAACGTAATTATAGCCTAGATCGGATGGCTCGAATCCGAGTGGTGTATGGAGTCTCTTGGAAATCATTCGAGCGAAGATTGAGGATTAAAAATAATAACGAGTACGTCGGCGTGGCGATGCGATCGCACATAGCCTTAGAACACGTCACGCTTAGTTGGTCGTGACTTCGATGTCCCGAATGAGATCTCGTTCAGACAACTTGTGAATGGGCAACACGAGTTATAAAATGATTCAGAACAATGAATAAAATTGAGTGTCTTGATCGAGGAAATCTAGTAAATCGCACGTACGATTTCGGATTGAGTTTTGAACAACAATCTTGAAACTAGCTTGAGGAATAGCGATCGAACTTGATCTTGAATATCGAGGAGATTGTGGAATATCCAACTCGGACAACAGCATCAGTGCACGACTCGGAGTTCGTTGCAAAGAAAGATCGTTAGGTTACGTACTTCGTCGATGGTATTGAGGCGTATCAAAGATCGATATGCGATAACTCGGGGGTACTCTGACTCGGCGAATGACGATTGTGCAAATGTCATTGTTCCGATGGATGCTATACTCGGGATGTTGAAATGTGTCGAGGAAAAGATAAACTTGGCTCGAGGATTTTCTAGTTGAACGAATGACGGTCAGACTATCGAACTGAGATCTTGGCTTGGATGAAAATAAAATGTTTTGATTTGCTTCGTTGAAAACCACAACGTTGACGTCCTTGTCTTACGCGAGCGCAACTCCAGCATCGCACACGCATCGTGCCGATTAGGGCAATCACTCTGCGTGAGCGCTGGTATGGTGATTCATACAGCGGGGGTGATCGAACTTACATGGCGTGGCAATTTGTATGCTTCGACTTGTGGTTTGACGCGAAGGTGGACTCGAGAATGACTCAGTGTGCTTGATGAATCAAACTTGAGGATTGAGTAGGTCCAATCCGCATATCGAGAATAAATTAATCTAGACTCAAACAAGAGTTACGCTCTGATGAGAATGATTATTTCGCGGCAGCGTTGCATGGAGATTCATGAACCACCGTGGATAATCGGACTCGCGTGAGATTGGGGCGCAACGTATTGTCGAGCTAGATGACCTCGTGATCGAATACATGAATTGGTTAGAATTGGTAAATTGAACGGATTAGAATCTGTGCAACGATTGTCTTGATACGAATTAGGTGATCGTGCTCGATGTTTAAAAATCTGAGTGACGCGAGCTTAGGTAGAAAACCATGTACTATCGACTTTGATTTGACCCTAGGATTTCGGGTCAGTATTGGCATTATTGTTGGGGAACTATGATTCCAATCCTGATATTGACTTTAGCCTTGAGAAATAGCCTAGCGATTAGGCAAGACGCCCCTATTTCAAGTGTTAGCAATCGAAATATTGATCTTGAGGATTGGCATGGATTAAAAGAGTGAATAAAGAATAGAAAACCCTGCTCACGAGACTCGGCTGACATGTATATATTTTAGGGACGCCTGCATATGTGTACGATGCGACTCGAGTGAGAATGACGAATTCCCTGTCATGCGGCTTGGTGAATGCATGTATTTTGGGGACGCCTGGAATACGTGCACGATCCAACTAAGTGATACGTTGAGTTCAAGCAAGACTTGAGGATTGAAAGAGTGTCGAGAAATTGAAATTGTATTAAAGGAAAGATTGAGAGTAATGCGAACGTGGCTCGGAATCGAAGAAACGCGTAGGCGGAGTGTGTACGATTAAGTCTTGGCCATAGAAATTGTAAGCTCCCTGAATTTTAGGGTTTATTTTAAATTTTCTAAATAAATTATTTTCAATAAATATTTTATTATTTAATTGTTTTGATCATTAATGTTCTTTTTCGTGACTTCGACTTCTGGAGCATCAGAGATGTCAATATCTGTAAACTCTCTTTATGAGTTTTATAGTAGACAAGATTATCTTCATTTTGATATATCATGTCCCATTTAAACTCATTCCCTTGTGCTCTTTTTGTATCGCGCAACTTCGGGTCAACTTAGACCAATTAACCGTTGAATAATTATTCCCACTTTTATCCTTGATCATCGTTTGCATGTTACCGTGACTTTTAATTTAGGAGCACAATGTCACGCCCCGACCCGAAAAATCGTTCGTCCTTGCTAGATTTTACCCGAATCATCGTCCTCGCTGGGGCGTGATGCCGCACGAGCCTGGAGTTGCGCTCGTGCAAGGCAAGATAACAGTTAACATAGAGTTTATCTGAAACTTCATAACATAAAGCAGCGGAAGGAAACAAAGTATAACACAAGAATCTCTTTTATTCATATTGAACTGAAGGTTACAAAGGCTCTGAATAGCACAACATAAAATACCAATTGGCTACAACGCTCATGATCTCTCTAGCTCACAAAGGATTACATTGTTCCATACATTATGCCTCTGTATAGCCACCAAGTAGGCTTCGGCCGAACATCTCCATGTCGCAAGTCCGAACGTCTATGCGGACGCTCCTCTTGAACGCCAAGGACTCCATGCCTCGACACGTCCAAGCCAAGCTCCGTCCCGAGCTGATCATAACCTGAGCCTGCACATAAACTAGTGGGGGCTTAGTGCTTTCGTCCTCGCTTCGCACTGATCAAGACCCGCTCGCACCCAAACCAAACACTTATTCATTTAGTGAAACATGCATCTTACTTTGTGGTCTTTCTATTTAGCCTTAGGATCAATTTCATGGCAACACTTAAACATAGCAACTTATATGATTGTGTCCCACACCGTGTTCCTGCAGCAGATACAGTTAGACATAATCTGAAACATAACATAGTGATTTGTGCTCATCCCGTCCTATTTTCTTAGCCTGCAGTGGTTAGAACTTAACATAAGCAAACATACGATTCGTATCAACCGACCAATCATAAACGTAAACATATGCATAATGGGTCGCAGGCCCTGCGCCTGCACCCAGCTCTCATCTCAGCCCACCGGTCCTAACTATATGAAGGTCACGGTGTTTCACACCGTAATGGACTTGGCATCTCTTATGTGTAAGCCTAGAATCGCTTCGATACGGGTTGCTAGCCCAGTATCCGAAGGATCCCAAACTTACGGATATCATAGCTTATCACAGCACTGGACGGTCGCAATCCGTCCGAATGTTGTGCACCATAAATACCACACATAATTCCCTCCTAGGCCGAACGGTCCCGGCGCCCCGGCGTAACCGTTCGAGGGAAGTCGCACCCGTGCACGGGCAATCCGAGTCCATTGACCATACAATACGCGCCATAGCATACAAGTCATACATTCCAATCCATCTCGCGTTCCATAATATAATCCATCATTCATATGGAGAGCTCCGTCGGCGTTATGCCCCAACACATCCATATTGATGCACGATGCCCAACGGCTTAGTCGTCTCATACTCGTATTCATGCGTTCCGCACATAATGTTACTCGCATAGCCTCCTCCGTATTTACTTAGTCATTTCGTAGCTTAAGTGCACAAAGGCACGCTCAGCATCATAATCAATATTCTACGCCTAGAGTTCAATGTTCTCGGAGCCGTGCACATGATGTACATCTCATTATCATCTTTCAATGTTCTACCATCATTGCCCTACTGCGACTCGTGCACTCGATGCACGTCGCTTCAATTGTTCGATTGTTCAATGTTCTATCTTAGTGTTCGACACATACTCAAACCTTTCGTCGCCGAGCCACGCTCGCTAAACCGATAACATCTTATGCATACCATAACATATTTTATTAAGACGTGAAGGAATAGGGAGAGAGAGTCAAGAACCCGCCCACCTTAAGCCGATACGCCTTGCCGTTTTGCCGATTGAAGCGTCTCGCTTCCATAACTCGATCGCATAGCTAACTCCCGGACTTAGCCATTCCTTTGAACTACTCGGTTGATTTGGCCTATCGTGCTCATGCCACAATCCGTTGCAGGGCCTCGATTTGGTTTCGCGGACACTTCATTGCATAAGGCAAAATGCCGACCTCTTATCGTCCAGCGTAAAAGCATAGCCTGTACACCAGATCAACTAAAATCAGCACTTGCTCGACGGAACTTATCCTTTGCATCGATTCGATTCATAGATTCCAACCGACTCAAAGCTTACCTTTGGCCAACGCAACACTTGCATCGATTCGCATCGATACCTCATCAGGTCAACGTAACACTTCGAGTCAACGACTCATCGTAATGCACCGATGCGGAGCGGGGCATTACATAATATACCACTCAAAATCAGGTTCGTCCTCGAACCGAAACCAACACTTAATCCAAGTGCCTCGCATAGATCGCTTCACGATCTCGTGCTACTATCGTTGAATCATACAACTCAGTCTGGATCATACACATATTTTAGGCGTCCCACCAATATATGCATTTCAGCCAAGCTCAGTTGTAGGATATCGGGACAACTAACAAGTTCAACTTAAATCCTCAAGCACCAATTATTCCGTACACCTGGTCAAATCTTAGCGCCTATTCCCAATCTCGTACTCATTATCCCATAACATATGATCCTCTTCCAAACATCTCTGCACATAACTTGATTCAAATCCGTAAATTCGATCTCGTAAGTTTCTCGCCGGCCACCTAACGCATGCATTGCATAAGTCATTGCGCATCCGATCGCAACGAGCTCCCGTAACGCCTATTCGCCCAACCGTTTCCTATCTCTCGCATAACTCAAGTCTTTCATCCAATCATTCATAACGCTTGGCCTTAATGACATGGACTAAGTCCACATGTCTCCATTTTCCTTTGCTTATAATCCATACTAAGTCTCGCACACAACTATCCAACACGACCCACGTTCTCGAACTACCCCCGCATCGAGTCTGGGGCTACCCCCGCTAGGCAACTTATCCAGACATCATGCTCGCGCTCTTCCGACACAAGAGGTCAACTTGAGTCTACGATGCTCAAAGACAACAATCTTTCCGACCCAAGGTCTCTTACGATACGCTCATCCCCGATTCTCGACCGAGTACAAATCCTTTACTCAAACTTCGATTCAATCCCGACTAGTTCGTTTCGTAACATAGATCGCGTGCTCAATACATATAGCCTAACCATTATTCAACCGATCTACGACACACTCTTAGGGTCATTCTACTATCCGTTGCTCTTGCGCATTGCAGAACCCTTGCAATCGCCTTACCGCGTCACTACGCTAAGCACGTTCCTCAACATCTACTCAATCCAACATAACTTTTCTTGACCATATCGATTCTAGTACTCGTTAACTTTCGAGACACGATACTCGCTCGCTTAGACTTATCCTCAACATGCACTACCTCATTCCTTATCCTTCTAACGCAACTTCTTTAGGGTCATCCTATGGGACTTCAACATTCACTTGATTTGGCGGTCAAGTCTTCTAGGGTCATCTGCCCCGAAACAGTGCTCGATAATTGAAGATCATCAACGAGGGACAGTTACAACGAACCATGCTATATCCTATCGCGGAGCCAAATCAATTCCCGACATTTTCTATTCGACTTTTACCCAATCCGACATACCAATCCATAATTTGTCTACCCCCGTACAACTAATATGCCGTTACTACTCGAGTCACTTAGGCACTGCCGTTGACAATATCGCACAATCCTCAATTCTACCTTCGCATCAAACCATAAATCCATATCCAAATTGCCACGCCTTGCAAGTTCGATCATCCCCACTGGATGAATCACCATACCAGTGCTCACGCGGAATGATCGTTCTAATTTTGACATGACGCATGTGCGAGGCTGGTGTTGTGCTCGCTCAAGACAAGAATGTCAACATAGTGGTGATCCGCGAAGAAATCCAAATACTCTCGTTTTCTTCCGAGTAACATACATCCACTCTCAATATCTCGAAGCATTCCTACCGTTATCATCCAACTACCTTTAACTTAACTTGCATCTTATTCTTCCAACAACAATGCTCAACATAATTTTCATTCATTCGATCAGAGTATCCCCGAGTTATTGCATATCGTCTTTGATACGCCTCAATACCATCGTCGATATGCATAACTTGAACATCTTCCTTTCTCATAAGCTTAAACTCGTTACAATCATTGCTATTATCCGAACTCGAATATGAATCAAGTCTCGCACTTATCAAGATCCATTCGGTTGTAACTACTTAACATCATCGCGACACAAATTTTGATTTCACATATCCATTCTCATATCCCTAACTCGTACTTCCAATCGTGCTACCGATTCACCGCGTTAACCCAAATTCGTTCGCACAATTTCTCCGTACTTACTCAATTCGTTCCGAAGAAGTCTCCGTACTAACTCAACATAAGTTCGATCGGGTCGACTATTTCCTCAACGTAACATTCATTCGCATATGCTCAGCCTATCGTTCAACTTATACTTAACGAACCCTCGCCCGACGTATCATCCATAGGTATGACTTCGCATATAATCGTTTGACTCAATTCATCAAGACATACTCGCATCGACTTCTCTCAACTCATTCCCACTCGAGTCTCGGTACTACTTCGTCCGTTGAGGGCAAACATATCATAATAACATAATCGTCTCGACGTAACCTATCGCAAGTGATCAACCGGCTTAACATAGCTATCGCTAAGTGGTATCCCATATACCACTCAGGATCGAGCCTATCGTTATCGACACAATACTTCGCTATACTTGCTCGCATAGTTGGTATTGCATATACCACTCGAAATCGAGTCATTACTCGACATCACACTTCGCATAGGTCCGATATCTATCTTCTAACTTAACCGTCCCGTATGGCGATCCTTCTGATTCCAGCTCTAACGTTAGCTCAAGTTTGACACACATTCGATCTAACCGTTCCATGGCGATCATCTCGATCACACCCGCAACATTCGCTTATTCGAAGCTCAACGCGACATATGGCAAACATACACGTTCGCCTACTCAACTCAAATTAGCGACCAACCCGATTCGTACTATCGCATCTGCGATCTTTGAATCCTGCTTGTTGCAGCTCGTGCAACAACTTAGTCTTGATACTTAAGGTCTTTACTCAATCTCGTACAACATATCGCTATCCATCCGCATAGCCATACAACGCACATCATACCGTATCAACTCGTTGCACCGATGCAACGAATGATCTACGACTTGCTGCACTCCGTGCAACCGACAATACATAATCCTTCGCATAGCCACATAATACGCATTGCCTCACATATCGACCCGTTGCACTTCGTGCAACCAACAACACATATATCTCGCACTTCGTGCGACCGACAACACATATATCATTGCACTTCGTGCAACCAGCATCATTATATTCGTTGCACTTCGTGCGACCAGCATTCCATAACTCGTTGCACTTTGTGCAACCAACACTCTCCGATGGCACCCGGAGATCACGTAATAGTCACGACATACTTGTGGCAGACGTATGCACTTAATATAGACTTATTGTATGGAACATCCAATGTAGCGTCGAGCAGATCCATGAGCCGTGCGGTTGCAGAAACAACTTAGAGTCAACTGAATTCGATAATGAAGCAACTGAGGGTCAAGAGATTCACGCACGGTCCAAAGGATGGAACCGCTCTGATACCAACTTGTCACGCCCCGACCCGGAAAATCGTTCGTCCTCGCTAGATTTTACCCGAATCATCGTCCTCGCTGGGACGTGATGCCGCACGAGCCTGGAGTTGTGCTCGTGCAAGGCAAGATAACAGTTAACATAGAGTATATCTCAAACTTCATAACATAAAGCAGCGGAAGGAAACAAAGTATAACACAAGAATCTCTTTTATTCATATTGAACTGAAGGTTACAAAGGCTCTGAATAGCACAACATAAAATACCAATTGGCTACAACGCTCATGATCTCTCTAGCTCACAAAGGATTACATTGTTCCATATATTATGCCTCTGTATAGCCACCAAGTAGTCTTCGGCCGAACATCTCCATGTCGTAAGTCCGAACGCCTATGCGGACGCTCCTCTTGAACGCCAAGGACTCCATGCCTCGACACGTTCAAGCCAAGCTCCGCCCCGAGCTGATCATAACCTGAGCCTACACATAAACTAGTGGGGGCTTAGTGCTTTCGTCCTCGCTTCGCACTGATCAAGACCCGCTCGCACCCAAACCAAACACTTATTCATTTAGTGAAACATGCATCTTACTTTGTGGTCTTTCTATTTAGCCTTAGGATCAATTTTATGGCAACACTTAAACATAGCAACTTATATGATTGTGTCCCATACCGTGTTCCTGCAGCAGATACAGTTAGACATAATCTGAAACATAACATAGTGATTTGTGCTCATCCCGTCCCATTTCCTTAGCCTGCAGTGGTTAGAACTTAACATAAGAAAACATACGATTCGTATCAACCGACCAATCATAAACGTAAACATATGCATAATGGGTCGCAGGCCCTGCGCCTGCACCCAGCTCTCATCTCAGCCCACCGGTCCTAACTATATGAAGGTCACGGTGTTTCGCACCGTAATGGACTTGGCATATCTTATGTGTAAGCCTACAATCGCTTCGATACGGGTTGCTAGCCCAGTATCCGAAGGATCCTAAACTTACGGATATCATAGCTTATCACAGCACTGGACCGTCGCAATCCATCCGAATGTTATGCACCATAAATACCACACATAATTCCCTCCTAGGCCGAACGGTCCCGGCGCCCCGGCGTAACCGTTCGAGGGAAGCCGCACCCGTGCACGGGCAATCCGAGTCCATTGACCATGCAATACACGCCATAGCATACAAGTCATACATTCCAATCCATCTCGCGTTCCATAACATAATCCACCATTCATATGGGGAGCTCCGTCGGCGTTATGCCCCAACACATCCATATTGATGCACGACGCCCAATGGCTTAGTCGTCTCATACTCGTATTCACGTGTCCCGTACATAATGTTACTCGCATAGCCTCCTTCGTATTTACTTAGTCATTTCGTAGCTTAAGTGCACAAAGGCACGCTCAGCATCATAATCAATATTCTACGCCTAGAGTTCAATGTTCTCGGAGCCGTGCACATGATGCACATCTCATTATCATCTTTCAATGTTCTACCATCATTGCCCTACTGCGACTCGTGCACTCGATGCACGTCGCTTCAATTGTTCGATTGTTCAATGTTCTATCTTAGTGTTCGACACATACTCAAACCTTTCGTCGCCGAGCCACGCTCGCTAAACCGATAACATCTTATGCATAACATAACATATTTTATTAAGACGTGAAGGAATAGGGAGAGAGAGTCAAGAACCCGCCCACCTTAAGCCGATACGCCTTGCCGTTTCGCCGATTGAAGCGTCTCGCTTCTATAACTCGATCGCATAGCTAACTCCCGGACTTAGCCATTCCTTTGAACTACTCGGTTGATTTGGCCTATCGCGCCCATGCCACAATCCATTGCAGGGCCTCGATTTGGTTTCGCGGACACTTCATTGCATAAGGCAAAATGCCGACCTCTTATCGTCCAGCGTAAAAGCATAGCCTGCACACCAGATCAACTAAAATCAGCACTTGCTCGACGGAACTTATCCTTTGCATCGATTCGATTCATAGATTCCAACCGACTCAAAGCTTACCTTTGGCCAACGCAACACTTGCATCGATTCGTATCGATACCTCATCAGGTCAACGCAATACTTCGAGTCAACGACTCATCGTAATGCACCGATGCGGAGCGGGGCATTACACACAAGACCAGTCGTTTTCTCAGAACCAACTTCTCGTGAATGATCTACTAAAGATGCTATATACCCATGACCTTCGTGTCCCACTCAGACACTCCATTTTGTGCTTCAATTGCTTCGCACAATTTTTGGGTCTATTTAGTCCAATTAATTATCTACCGTAAAATCTGATTTAATTTTTTATTTAATTTCGGGACCCGACATTGATCCAACCTGTCAACCCAAAGTATGGACATGACCCACATGAAGCCTACTATCCACATTACGCTTGTATCCCATTTATTTGAGTCCCCACATGTTACTTATTTATCCATGATCATAAATACCTATTAAAATTCAATTATTGTACCATGTCCGATTTTGACCTGACCCGACTCAACCGAACCCGAACCCAAGCTCTATGTTGTCCTATCATGACTACCCAAATATCCCACACAATATTTCTCTTTTTTCTATTTAAAAATATCTCTTCCTCTCTCTACTTTACAAATATCCCATATATATATACATATATATATATAAATATCACACACTCTCTCTCTCTTTCCTATTACTCACACACACATACCCCCCTCCTTTACAGCAAGAACACTCCCCCCATATGGCCGACCACTTTCTCTCTCTCTCATTCCTATAATATCTATATCTCTCTCTTCAAATATCTCACCCCTCTCTTCCTATATATATTATATACACCCACACATATATACACAACACACACAAACACACAACTCACTCTCCCTCTCTCAACACACAGCAGCTCCCTATCCCCTCCTGTTGGCCGAGCACGACCCCCACAGCCTTTATCTCCATCTCCTCTTCCTCCTTCCTACTCCATCATCATCATCCTCACACCACCACCCTCTCCATAACCACCACCATTAACCACCTCCACCACCATCTCTACACACCACCACCACCGCACAACCACCCCCGCCGGCGACCGCCGCATGCCGTCGTGTCGTCGCCGCCACTAGATGCGCACGTGGACATGCAGCAGCAGCTGCAACAACAACAACAAAGCAGCTGCAACAATAACAGCAAAGCAACAGCAGCGGCAGCGCATGGCAGCAGCAGCCGCGCCACCACGCGCCGCCCCCGTCGCGCGCCACCGCGTGGCCGACCTCCGCCACCATGAGGACCCCATGAACCCCCGGCGAAACCCCCCTTGCTGCCTCCATCGTCTCCGATGCAAAAAATAGGCTATTCGTGCATTTACGTCGAAATCCCGTCGTGACGCGCGAGTTTTGAACTCGAAAATGGCGTTCCGTCGCAGCGACTTCGCGCACATGTTTTGAGAGATCTGACCGTTGGATCGGCGAACTCTTTGCTCCGTCTCAATCTCGGTATATAGCCCTTCACTTTCCTCAAGTTTCGTCCGTTAATTTCGTCGTTTGATACATCAAAACCGGCCACCAAATTGACCGTTTAAATTGTACTATTTTTGGACAATTTTGTGGAGCCGACTTCGTCAGCTCGTAACTCCGCCATCGTAGCTCCGTCTGGCGTGCCACCAGTTCCTGTGCGCATCTGGTATAACCCTCTTCTAGTCTCTTAAGTTTTGTTTTATTGTGAGCATGTTTGGTTGGTCGAATTTGACGCCAAAATTGGCCGTCCAAATTCTTAATTTTGTACTTGTAAAATTTTAATTTTGAACCCGGGACTCCGGATTCAATTTTTGACACCACCAGTAGACTCGTGACGTCGTTCTGGCACGTTTTAATATAAATTTTGTTTGATTTGGAGGACGTGGGCCCTGGCACGTATTTCGGTACAAGTAGATCCTACATTCCGAGTCAACGGTTCACTTTGAGATCGACTCATCAGAATCCAATTCTGAATATACCGTTGAGTTCGTATCATCATTCTGGACTCGTTGACATATAATTTGTTGAGTTTTAAAGACATTTGCTCTGGCACGTATTTCGGTGCAAATCGGATTCAGAATATCCGCGTCAACGGGTCACTTTGAGATCGGCTCATCGGAATCCAATTCCGGATATACCGTTGAGTTTGTGCCATCATTCTGGACTCATTGACATATACTTTGTTAGATTTAGTGGACTTTGACTTCGACACGTATTTTCGTGCAAATCGGATACCAATATCCAGGTCAACGGACCATTTTGTGATCGGGTCATCGGAATTCCATTTCGGACATACCGTTGAGTTCATATCATCATTCTGGATACGTGGACATATAATTTGCTAGGTTTTATAGACTTCTATCCTGACACGTTTTTCGGTACAAAGTGTGTCCAACGGCGGACATTATTTTGACCCGAAATTATCATTTTATCCCTGTGTCCAAATTTGATTTATGGGTAGGCTATCCTAGCTAATTTGACCATTCTGGACACGTTGGTGATATTTATTTTATCATCCGACGACATATGTAGATTTTGCTTATGTGTCATCCTTAATTTGTAATTAATTATTATTATTAGTGTATATATTTACATGTTTGGTTTTTGTAAAACTCTAAAATGATCTTTGTGTTTCTAAGAACCCTAAGTATTGGTTTAGATATAGTGTCACCCCACATTAGACTTTTTATGCTAGGTCACCACTTAGCTAGTGTGTAGTTAGGAGTTGTGTCACACCACTAGTGTAATCTTAATCATAACTCAGAGGCTGAGTTTGTATATCATTATTGACAGGACACTGGATATCTGTATCTTCATATTCTTATTCTTGCTTTGCTCGAGGCAAGTACCCCTACAAGCTTATTTACTGCGTATAACAATAAACTGTGATTAAATTATGTTAAAATACTGCTTTCTGGATAACTGTAAGTCATATCTTCACATGCTTCTTACTGGTTCTCAGTACATGTCATGCTTTATACTACTCTGAGTATCCACTATATTTTATACTACTCTCAGTACCTACCATGCTTATACTGTTCCCAGTATCTTTCATATGTTTTATACTGTTCTCGTATCACTCATATGTTAATAAAAACGGGTTAAGGGGAAACTATTAGTAGAGTACGTGATCATGCTCCCCTTCTCCGTATGTATTTACCGTGCACTGTTATATTCTATATGTACCTTTGTCGTATGTCTGATCCCGCGTTTGTGTATGGATATACACCGATGCCGTTAAGGGTACGTATGTACACTTCAGAAAATTGATATGTACCACTGTACATCCTATTTACCTATTGACTGATCACTCACCTACTACAGTTTTAAACTTTAAAACGAATTTGTATTGCCATGATGAAATGTATCTAAAACTGGATAAATCAAGATATGACATGATTATGTTATTTCATCTTTTTCTATCACATGATTAGTATTATATGTTTGTAGTACAAGTACTTGCTCCCGTCCTGACAGAATAACGTTGTAGGTTTACTTTCTGAGGAGGAAATGCTATGTGATACATATTATGGCACTGATTTTGAGGACTTGGCCTTAGCTTCAGAAGAGGCCCCAGCGGGGAACCTTGCTTAGATATCTTTCATGTGTTTTGAGACTTAGACTTTGTTTTGAACTTATATTTGGATACTGGACTTTGTCTCCAGTTAGACACTTTGGAAGTGTTTTATTAAGTATGTGCTTATTTTACTTTCGCTTATAGATGATGTGTTGTGATGAACCTTTAAATGCGATATTAGAACAGTTAGCAGCTTAGATCCTTTATTGTCTATACTTAGAACAGCTTACTACACTTTAACCAAGCGTAGGCTGGACATGGCTCGACTCGGCCCAACAATTTGGGTAGCGGGTCGTGACATGTTTTTAGTGATGGCCATGCAGGTCCAGACTTAAGTTGTTTGGTTACGTTATTGTACCAAGCATGCCTGCAATTAGGATCTTAGGACAACTTGATAACACTATAAATAACAATTAGAACACCTAGAGGATTTCTAGGATTACAACATAGAAAAACTCATCACAGCATAGGACCGTTAACTATATTTAGTATCTTGCTTGAAATTCAGCGGATTACAATTTTGACCAAGATAGTACCCTTGGGATGACCCATGAGAATCTCACTATAATCTTATCTCGAAATCTGTTTTCGCTTATTTCCATTTGCTCTTCCTTAATTCGTTGTTGAAATTGATTTCTGATTTTCGTTGTTGACTTTGATCTTGTATCGTGATAAATTTTGTGGATTGAATTGTTATATATTCTGATAAGGTAAATGTCTACTTTATTTATGGAGTTTAGAATTTATCGCAGCCATATTAGCTGGATGACAAAAACATAGGGCCTGATTTTGGGTATACTTATCTTAGTTATAGAATTTAGATTTTTTCGCAGCCATATCGGTTGGCGTGGCGAGAATTCTAGATAATATGATTATAGGATGTATACCTTAGTTATGACTCTATCGTTTGTTGCATCTAAGCTTACTGGTGTGGCAAAAATTCTGGCAACATGATTTCAGGAAGACGTGTATGGTTATCAGATCATATCTCAACTTGGTTCACTTCGTTATGATCGAAGGAGTAATAATAAATTCTTATTATCATTCTTTCCAGTCTTGATTAACTCTGTCCTATCTACATCTACAACTAGGATTACAGGTTCTCTAGGACTCTGTAATAGGATTGCTTTCATGTTATCTTTTTGGACATAATTATTTTTGTGTTCCATCTTTTCTATGACTTGACTAAACTCTTCTTCGTTAACCTCTTGGGTAATTCTTCTCGTTATGCATCTCGTTGTCTTCGTACCATTTTTGGAGATATTCCGATAAACTTTTCTGTCTTGCTTGACCCTTTAACTTGTTTGGACACTGTTATGGATTGCTTGACCCAGTCTTAGGCCTTGTTACCTTCTATTTTATAGACGACCGAAATAGCCAAACCTTGTTAACTGATTCTATAGTATAATTATAAATGTATTGTGTGTTTGTGATAAATACTTTTCCCAGGGATTGGTTAGATTAAGCTTATATGACGAGTATAAGTGACTGACTGTAGTAGACTTGGAAACCATTAAGAACGATTGTATTGATAGTATGACTTGATGATAGGGTATATAAGATAGAATAATGAGATATTATATTGTTGTGACTACGGATTGAGGATCCGAATCCTGTACTTACAAATTGAGGATTTAGCATTTGTATAATTTTGGTTGGTTACCTATAGCTAATTATATATGATTATACGGTATATCGATATGTGGAATGATATAGAATAAGTTAGAATGAGATATAATATTGCGTACGAGATCGGGAATATATCAGTTAAAACGACAAAGAACAAGGTAAAGACATATGTGTATTGGTAATTAATAGATCGGGAGTTTTGAAATCGAGGATTTATATTCAGAGGAGTTATTAAGTAAAAAGAAGAAGGCTCTACGCCAAGGATAAGTATTGAACGTTTAATTTCAAGAAGAAACTGTAGAAAAGGACTGGCGACAAATAATGCAAAGGGGCTGTGGATTGATAGAATAAGGATACTTAGGAGGTGATAAGGAAATCAAGTATTTACAATTAAGGTTGGAAATATGGTTAATGATTAAAATTTTTTAGGCTTATAAACATACCCAGAGAATGACCTATAGTTTAGGGTATACATAAAGGTTCCATGTTAGTATGGAAGATTCTAAAGGATATATGACGTAGTTTATGATATAAGGACTCTTGTTGAATCTCAACCAAAAAGATTGTAAAGAGAAACAGAAGAGATGATCACAAGGGTAGCAGATTGAGTATCGTAGCCAGAGCAGCTACATGTTATAGTTTGACCTATTTGATGATTTTTAATTTCGAGGACGAAATTCTTGTAAGGTGGGTAGGATGTAATCTCCCTGAATTTCAGGGTTTATTTTAAATTTTCTAAATGAATTATTTTTAATAAAT
The DNA here is from genome assembly GCA_029216955.1 of Iris pallida. Classification (NCBI taxonomy): domain Eukaryota; kingdom Viridiplantae; phylum Streptophyta; class Magnoliopsida; order Asparagales; family Iridaceae; genus Iris; species Iris pallida. The sequence continues at coordinate 9,224,410 of JANAVB010044218.1, forward strand.
ATTTTATTATTTAATTGTTTTGATCATTAATGTTCTTTTTCGTAACTTTGACTTCTGGAGGATCAGAAATGTCAATATCTATAAACTCTCTTTATGAGTTTTGTAGTAGACAAGATTATCTTCGTTTTGATATATCATGTCCCACTTAAACTCATTCCCTTGTGCTCTTTTTGTATCGCACAACTTTGGGTCAACTTAGACCAATTAATTGTTGAATAATTATTCCCACTTTTATCCTTGATCATCGTTTGTACGTTACCGTGACTTTTAATTTAGGAGCACAAGACCAGTAGTTTTCTCAGAACTAACTTCTCATGAATGATCTACTCGAGATGCTCTACACCCATGACCTTCGTGTCCCACTCAGACACTCCATTTTGTGCTTCAATTGCTTCGCACAATTTTTGGGTCAATTTAGGCCAATTAATTATCTACCGTAAAACCTGATTTAATTTCCAATTTAATTTCGGGACCCGACATCGATCCAACATGTCAACCCAAAGTATGGATATGACCCACATGAAGCCTACTACCTACATGACGCTTGTGTCCCATTTATTTGAGTCTCCACATGTTACTTATTTATCGATGATCATAAATTCTTATTTAAATTCAATTATTGCACCATGTCCGATTTTGACCCGACCCGACTCAACCGAACCCGAACCCAAGCTCCATGTTGTCCTCTCATGACTACCCAAATACCCCACACAATATTTCTCTTTTTCCTATTTAAAAATATCTCTTCCTCTCTCTACTTTACAAATATCCCATATATATATATACATATATATAAATATCACACACACACTCTCTCTCTCTCCTATTACTCACACACACACACACCCACCCCCTCCTTTACAGCAAGAACACTCCCCCCATATGGCCGACCTCTTTTTCTCTCTCTTATTCCTATAATATCTATATCTCTCTCTCTTCAAATATCTCACCCCCTCTCTTCCTATATATATTATATACATCGACATATATATACACAACACACACTAACACACAACTCACTCTCCCTCTCTCAACACACAGCAGCTTTCCATCCCCCTGTTGGCCGAGCACCACCCCCACAGCCTCCATCTCCATCTCCTCTTCCTCCTCACTACTCCATCATCATCATCCTCACACCACCACCCTCTCCAAAACAACCACCATTAACCACCTCCACCACCATCTCGGCACACCACCACCACCGCACAGCCACCCTCGCCGGCGACCGCTGCACGCTGCCGTATCGTACCACCGCCGCCACTGGCCGCACGCGTGCGCCATGCAGCAGCTGCTGCAACAACAATAGCAAAGCAGCTGCAACAACAACAGCAAAGCAGCAGCAACGGCAACGCATGGCAGCAGCAGCCGCAGCCGCGCCACCATATGCCGCCGCCATCGCGCGTCGCAGCATGGCCGACCCCCGCCACCATGAGGACCCCACGAACCCCCAACGAACCGCCCCTTGCCGCCTTCGTCGTCTTTGACGCGAAAAATAGGCTATTCGTGCATTTACGTCGAAATCCTGTCGTGACGCGCGAGTTTTGAACTCGGAAATGGCGTTCCGTCGTAGCGACTTCATGCACGTTTTTTGAGAGATCCGACCGTTGGATCAGCGATCTCTTTACTCTGTCTCAATCTCGGTATATAGCCCTTCACTCCTCTTAAGTTTTGTCCATTAATTTCGTCGTTTGATACATCAAAACCGGCCACTAAGTTAACCATTTAAATTGTACTAGCTTTGGACAGTTTTGTGGAGCCGAATTTGTCAGCTCGTAACTACGTCGTTGCAGCTCCGTCTGGCGTGCCACCAGTTCCTGTGTGCAGCTGGTATAACCCTCTTCCTGCCCTTTAAGTTTCCTTTTATTGTGAGCACGTTTGGTTGGTCAAATTTGACGCCAAAATTGGCCGTCCGAATTCCTAATTTTGCACTTGTAAAATTCTATTTTTGAACCCGGGACTCTGGATTCAATTTTTGACACCACCAGTAGACTCGTGGCGTCGTTCTTGCACGTTTTCATACAAAGTTTGTTTGATTTGGAGGACGTGGGCCCTGGCACGCATTTCGGTGCAAAACGGGTCACATATTCCGAGTCAACGGTTCACTTTGAGATCGGCTCATCGAAATCCAATTTCGGATATACCGTTGAGTTTGTATCGTCATTCTGGACTCGTTGACATATAATTTGCTGAGTTTTAAAGATATTTGCTTCGGCACGCATTTCGGTGCAAACCGGATTCTAAATATCCGTGTCAACTGGTCACTTTGAGATCGGCTCATCGGAATCCAATTCCGGATATACCGTTGAGTTCGTACCGTCATTCTGGACTCGTTGACATATACTTTGTTAGATTTAGTGGACTTTGGCTTCGACACGCATTTCCGTACAAATTGGATACCAATATTCAGGTCAACGGACCATTTTGTGAATGGGTCATCGGAATTCCATTTCGGACATACCGTTGGATTCGTATCATCATTCTGGATACGTGGACATATAATTTGTTAGGTTTTATAGACTTCTATCATGACACATTTTTGGTACAAAGTGTGTCCAACGACGGATATCATTTTGATCCAAAATTACCATTTTTTCCCTGTGTCCAAATTAGACTTATGGGTAGGCAATTCTAGCTAATTTGACCATTCTAGACATGTTGGTGATATTTATTTTATCATCCGACGACATCTGTAGATTTTGCTTATGTGTCATCCTTAATTTGTAATTAATTATTATTATTAGTGTATATATTTACATGTTTGGTTTTTGTAAAACTCTAAAATGATCTTTGTGTTTCTAAGAACCCTAAGTGTTGGTTTAGATATAGTGTCACCCCATATTAGACTTTTTATGCTAGGTCACCACTTAGCAAGTGTCTAGTTAGGAGTTGTGTCACACCACTAGTGTAATCTTAATCATAACTTACAGGCTGAGTTTGTATATCATTATTGACAGGACACTGGACATCTGTATCTTCATATTCTTATTCTTGCTTTGCTCGAGGCAAGTACCCCTACAAGCTTATTTACTGCGTATAACAATAAAATGTGATTAAATCATGTTAAAAAAACTGCTTTCTGGATAACTGCAAGTCAAATCTTCACATGCTTCTTACTGGTTCTCAGTACATGTCATGCTTTATACTGCTCTGAGTATCTACTATGTTTTATACTGCTCTCAGTACCTACCATGCTTATACTGCTCCCAGTATCTTTCACATGTATTATATTGTTCTCGTATCACTCACATGTTAATAAAAATGGGTTAAGGAGAAACTGTTAGTAGAGTACGTGATCATGCCCCCTTCTCCGTATGTATTTACCGTGCACTATTACATTCTATATGTACTTTTGTCGTATGTCTGATCCCGCATTTGTGTATGGATATACACCGATGCCGTTAAGGGTACGTATGTACACTTCAGAAAATTGATATGTACCACTGTACATCCTATTTACCTATTGACTGATCACTCACCTACTACAGTTTTAAACTTTAAAACGAATATGTATTGCCATGATAAAATGTATCTAAAACTGGATAAATCAAGATATGCCATGATTATGTTATTTCTTTTTCCATCACATGATCAGTATTATATGTTTGTAGTACAAGTACTTGCTCCCGTCCTGACAGGATAACGTTGTAGGTTCACTTTCTGAGGAGGAAATGCTATGTGATACATATTATGGCACTGATTTTGAGGACCTGGCCTTAGCTCCAGAAGAGGCTCCAGCAGAAAACCTTGCTTAGATATCTTTCATGTGTTTTGAGACTTAGACTTTGTTTTGAACTTATATTTGGATACTGGACTTTGTCTCCAGTTAGATACTTTGGAAGTGTATTATTAAGTCTGTGCTTATTTTACTTTCGCTTATAGATGCTGTGTTGTAATGAACCTTTAAATACGATATTAGAACTGTTAGCAGCTTAGATCCTTTATTGTCTATACTTAGAACAGCTTACTATGCTTTAACCAAGCGTAGGCTGGACATGGCTCGACTCGGCCCAACAATTTGGGTAGCGGGTCATGACAGAAATGGTAGGATGGCTTGCATTATGGAAAGTCTCGAAGACGAGACTTGTTCTGAGTGGTGTATGACGTAGTCCCTCGTCCCGCAAAGTCAATCGGAGGAATCGAAATGCCGACGGCGTTCGGACTTAGCCTTACAACGACTACTTGAAGGCTCGCTCGGTCGTGGCGACTCCTCGCTCAGGTGGGGTAGTTTCGGTGAACTCGCCTCATCTTAGCCTTCACTTAATAACTCGTATATTTTCAACTTGCACAAGTTAGGATTGTTAATAAAAGAGACGCATCCACATAGCTAAGAGAATAATTCCGACCCGTCGGAATGTCTTAGAACATGAAAAATGGTCCCACGGTCTGCTTAGAAGTTGGCTCAGCGTGCTTTCAAATGACACTTGATCCTTCGTGCCGTAGCTTGGGAGAAGGAAATTGGCCTAAGTTGCTAAGTTGCCCTGACACTCGAATGAGCCTAAGTCATAGGCGTCGCCTGCGTGAATGCTTGATAAAGCATGCACGGTCCCGTCGTTTTGTCCCAACTCTCGAGTTAGGCTAAGTCATAGGCGTCGCCCGCGTGAATGCTTAAAAATGCATGCACGGTCCCGTCGTCCAAGGATTGGCATAGCCTTCGTACGTCCCGTGAGTTAAGTTGTCTTGCATGGCTCGTTGGCTTAAGTCTAGGCACCCGAGAACTTGGTTGTTCAAGTCGAACGCGTGCACGACACGTTTCCTCGATTCGTAGCTCGGCGTAGCCTTTGCTCGTCGAGTCGTTGCCCGAATAAGTTAGACAAGAGTTGTGCTGGGCTATCGAAGCCATTTCTAGCACTGTCCCGCTCTATCTGCGATTGTCAAGTCGCGTAGTCCCTCGAGAACAAGACTCGTTGTATTAAGTATATGAATTGAGCGATAGTGTCGCCTATAGAACCAGGTCTGTCTAAGGTACGAGCCACGGTCGGTTTAGTGAAAAGCATGCCACGGACAAAGGAAGTCCACGCGACGGGTTGTCGCCGAGATCAGTCCCGCTACTTGGGAGTCTCGCTAAAGTCTTGATAAGGAAGTGTACGAGATCGGTCCCGCTACTTGGGAGTCTCGCTAAAATTCTTGATAAGGAAGTTCACGAGATCAGTCCCGCTACTTGGGAGTCTTGATAGAAAGAAGGAAAGCATGGTCAGGTTAAGAAAGGATTGGTAGATTGAGTTGAGTCTTGCATGGTCATTGGATAACTTGTCGACAAGGTTAGGTCTTCTTGAGTGATCGTCGGGGCACCGAAATCACGTCGGCCCTGGAGAAGCGAGTGAGGCTCAAATAGGATGCTGGATAACCGCATCGGAGACTTCGGCGCCTCCGGGCTAGCTATCCGTGCAGGGCCGAGCTAATATCCCCGAGCCAAGATCTAAGATAGCTTGACATTGCTAGTGACCACTCATGTAGATGGGTCGGCAGAATAGCGGCACTCCGTGTGTATGCCATTGGATTGGGTCTAGAGCTTAAATGCAGGTCTAGTCGGTAATACAAGGTCTGGGCCTAAGATTGGGCTGCAGCATAGGCACCGTGCTTGGCATGATTGGTGGCGTCGAAATGTTCATGAAGTCGACATTATGTTTCATAAGTCTTGTCTAAGTTGGTTTATGAGTCGAACAGGAAGATCGCAAGACGGTAGCATGGATAAGTCTTGATAAGTTGCGATACACGACCTCAATCTTGAAGCACGAACAAGTCTAAGCAAGGTCTAGAGGCACAACCTGCACGAGTCGGCCCCTTGACGTCGCTGGCACGAGAGATGGTCTAGAGGCACTTGAGTTTAAGTGAAAGTCTTGGCACACCCGAGTCCGCATAAGTTGCTCCTCGGCGAAGCAGTGTCTCGAACATACATTTGAAGTTACGAATAGAAGTATGGCACGACCCCGCCGTCCCGAGTTGATGTTTGGTCAAGTACATAAGCGATGAGGCACTGCCTCGATCGAATTACATGTTGACATGACAGCACGACTATGTCGTCGCATAACGAGTTGGTTAGACGTCAAGTCTTAAAACTGATCCTAAGGCAAGACTAGAAAGACAATCGTAAAGGGACTTGTATTGCACAAAAGTAAACGAACGTGTCGGTTTTGTATTGGTGGGCGAGGAGCTCACTCCACCAGTACAGTTGAGTACTGACACCCACACAGTCTTCATGTACAGGCACATGTAGAAGCTCGTGGCGTGGAGCTCGCTTGGATGCGTCGAGGCACTGTAGAAGCATGGAATTTCACAACCAGAAAGCCCATGCGCCAGACACTACATATGCCAGAACTTGGACCAAGTACTTCACAGTAAAATGAACAGATATAGACATTTGAAAGAGGACTTTTTTATTTATACATAAAAGTCTATTACATGTCTAGAAAAGGTTGTAAAAAAGAGAATTTCTACAAAGGAAAGATCCTAAGTCTACAGCCAGCAGCCGACATGCGCCCTCAAACAGGTGCAGCAATCATCATGCGCCCTCAGTTAGGTGCACCCCACCATGCGCCCTCAGCAAGGCGCATCCTTTCAGCAGCTCAGCAAGGCGCATCCCTTCCGCAGCTCAGTTATGTGCATCCCCAGTTATGTGCATCCCTTCAGCAGCCCAGTTATGTGCCGCTCTTCCAGCCAGGATCACCTGATAAATGCTATGACTAATGAAGCATTTAACCCTCTAGCTGGAGGCAGGAGCACCGCAAGTCTGTGGCCAGGGGAGGCTTCGAAAGAGCCTCCAAAGACGAAGGAAGACTGTGATCGAAACTGCGACAAAAGGAGCAGCTTTCAACACAACCAGAGTGGGCAACACCCACTTTGAAGGAAGAAAGAGCCTAGCCCCGCAATTCCGATCTACGGCTCTTCCTGCACAACGAAGACGAGGCCCGAGCACCCCTATCTTTGGATGCAACAGGCACCTTCCGCCTGCCTCAGAAGCCCCCGACTCCGTCTTTTGGATGTAACAGTCACCTTCAAGAGCATCAATGACGACATGGCGTCTCATCTTCACCCTCGGGAGCACTTCGTCAACAGAATGCACTCGAACACCCGAGTTCATGTTGGAAATACGTGAGAGAGCGAGAAGCAAACCTTCTCCCCATGCCACTATTTATAGGTCGGGCAGATCAAACCCACGCGCCAAGTGGATGGCTCTCTGAATTCTGTGCAATGAACTCACATTAAATGGATGAACCGGACGCCTCGAATTCAGCCAAACGGCTATTTAAAGTACTCGAGAAGCGAAACACCCGCATCATTAAAGACGTGTCGGATGCGCCGGCTGGACAGCGCATCACACGCCTTCGACATGAAGCGCATCAACACAGATGTGCCCTCCAGTACCAGGCGCATCACAGAGGATGCGCCCCCATGCGTCCCCATACCCAGTAGAACGTCAACCAATGCGCCCACTCAGCTGTCCATCAAATGTCACCAAGAACTGACAGAGTTGGCAGCACGCCTCCCCAAGTCTGAACGGTTGACAGCTTTTGCAGAAAACGAAGCGTCGGCAACGTCAGCATCATCATGACTTTACCCCGACGGCTACTGCCACATGGCCACCCAACCATCTGCATGCGCCTCAGACCCTTCACTGATCCCTAAAGACAGAGGAAGAGTCTCCCTTTGAAGCTTTGCATGCGCCTCAAAAGCAATGCGTCTCAGACCCTTCACTGATCCCTAAAGACCGAGGAAGAGTCTCCATTTGAAGCTTTGCATGCGCCTTAAAAGCCATGCGCCCCAGACTGATCTCTGATTTCGAAAGACAGAAGGAAAGTCGCTCGCATGCGCCTCAAAGGCCATGCGCCCAGAATGGTTCGTGACTCCTAAAGGTTACGAGCCAAAGTCTCCTCATGTGCCTAATCCTAGGCGCATCTCACCAGATCATCCCCTCCATCAAATCCGAGATCTTCGAGCCATGAGTCGAAGACACTTGTCCTTTGACTCAACTCATCCAAGATTTCAGCAACGGAAAGATCTTCTCCTCTGCTACGTGCCGGCTCACAACAGCAGTATAAAGAATTCAACCTCTCGATTAGGGCGCATCATCCATGCACCTCCATCAGCAATCTCCATGTGGCATCTCCACGTACCGGCGCATCCTACATATGCGCGCATGAGCAGCCAACCTGCCCAGCTGTAAATAGAGGAATCATTTTCTTCTCACCTAGGTACAAAAAATGCACAACACAGACAACAAAGACATCACCAGAGAGGCAGATACAGACACTCAACGTCTTCCTCCTCTCAGCAAGCTCCAGCACCCAGAGCAATCCAAACCTTCAGGGAACCGATAACCATTGTCAGTTCGTCAACGGAGTCAACGCATTACCACTCGCTCCATCGGCACAAGGGACCCAGATTAAACAAAAGTGTACTCCTAGGACAACATCTAAGTCCTATATTGTAACACTGTTCTGTTTGTATTAAGATTTGCAATCAAACAATTTTAATGGCAAACAAGCTGGCGACTCTGCTGGGGACCTCTTTCTCCTCTATCGAGAAGGTTGTGTCACAAGCCGACGATGTGAAGGTGGGCTCCTCCCACAAGACGCTGGTCGTGCGCCTCAATCAACAGGCGTACGAGGAGTTCATTTCTGAAGGAAGTGCGAGTCCTTCGAAGCGGCTGCCGAAGCCGAAGAAGACCCACCGAGTCTGGGTGCGCAAGGTCGGCGCCTCGGGCACCACCACTGAAGGGGATGCGCCAATCCAGCCTTCCCTTCCTGCTGACGTCCTTAGCAACTAAGGTGCGCCCGCTGATGCAGCGCATCTCTCGGGGAAGCGTACGGCTGACCACATTCCCCAGCCATCTTCCTCTCAGGCGAGGAAGATGCGTCGACGGAGCAAGGGCGCAGCCAATGCCCCGCGCATCACCTCTGATGTGCCACAAAAAGTCTCTGTCTTTGACAGACTCACTCGCTGTAATGGCGAGGAGAATTTGGATGCTGAGTACTATGCGCCCCAGCGGGCTGGTACGAAAAAATCCAAGGCGGCACGGGCCATGCGCCACAAATGTGCTATGCCAGCAGTAAGCCAAAAGCATGCGCTCACAATCATGCGCGCTGTTGATGGCAAGCTGTACAAGGTCGACTCAGGTGCTTCGGCACCAGAAACGAGTCGACCTTCAAAGTCCTCGACTCACTTGGGCGCATCTAATACGTGCACAACCAAGTCGAGTCAGGCAAATTCTGTGGTCTTGAACTCCCGCGCCTCCTCTGGTTGTGCGTCTGAGGTTCGTTCAAGTCGCTTCAGATGCTGTGGTTCCCCTACTACTGATCGGGATGCCTGTTTGGTATTAGATCAAGGGACGCAACACTCACCTAACCACCCCGACGCTTGGCCTTGCCATGCACCTGAAGGGGGTGTGAAAGTGGCACTCTCCTACAACGACCTGCGTAACGTGATCACTCACAAGCGCCGGTCAGGAGAGTCGACCAACAAGCACGATGTGCCTCTCACGGGGCATACTTGTGCGGTGGTCACCATCAACTGCTGTTGCAAAGCAGCGGTACCACCAAGGCAGTCAGTCTTCCAGCGGCTGCAATCATCGACACCTCTCCGACATCGCCTTGGGGAGAAGGTGTCAACAGAAGAGGAGCCAAGGGTTGCTTCATGCAACGTGATCTCCAACTCCTCGTCACTCCGGAAGACGACTGGCAATTCCTCGTCCTCGTCCAAAAGCCAACCGAGGAAAACCAAGGCAGCTGTCTCGTCCTCCGGAGTGTTCGAGGGCACTCGGTCAAGGAAGAAGTTCTTGGAGGAAGCTGGGGGTAGTCAGACCCTTGTTGAGCCTCCTTCCGAAGACGAAGATGTCCAAAGCACAGCTGCGGCGGATCTTCATCCTCGTGGCAAAGTCAGCCTCCCAGAAGCCCTTCAAAGTGAGGATGTCCCCCAAGACACAGCTGGGGGTAGTTCCGGAAATGAAGAGGCCCTTCAAGACGAAGCTAAGGGTAATCAAGCCCTTGCAGATGCGCTCGTCGAGAATGACCTCCAGAACGTGGCTGGGGGTGGCCAAGATGAAACTCTAGGAGAGGCGACTCTCCCATATGAGAGTGAGGACAAGAGCGAAGCCTCAACCAATCCATCCACTCCCGACCGTGTCATGACAGTATACATAACTGGAGGTGACTCCGAGTCTGATGCGCCACCGCAAGACGTTGTCCATCGCATAGACTCATTAGAGGGAGGGCTCAAAACCCTCTCTGCCTCTATGTAAATACTAACTCAGGCAGTGTTTGAGATACGATCGGCTTTACCAGAACACCTTCAACCGGTCCCGACCCAGGGGCCAATGGGGTGTCGAGTATACCCCTTCAACGGGTACCCTCCGACACAGATCGCCAAGAAGGACCCCGGACGTCGGAGCCCTCAAACGCTCAACTCCAGGTGGTACCACCTTCCCCGACTCCCAGCTCCACGGAGGATGTGGTCGAAATGATCAAGGACTTGCGGGAGCGCTTCGAGTCCAAGAACAGGCAAGAAGAGCGCCAGAAGATGGGCATTCCCCAGCCTTATCCCCTCGAGTGGAACAAGGTGGTTTATCGTCCAAAATATAAACCACAAACACTGACGCCGTACGATGGGAAGGAATCTCCGTGTCGCTACCTGACGTACTTCCAATCACAGACGGGGCATCTTCCAAAGGAGGACGCGCTCCTCACCAGCATATTTGTTGGGGTACTAAAAGGAGTGGCGTACGACTGGTACTGCATCCTCCCCGACAACTCCATATCGTCCTTCGACGACTTGATGCGCCTCTTTCTCGACCGCTTCTATGACGGCGGGAAGGATATGACGATGGCGTCCCTCATCGAGATACGCCAGAAGGAGAAGGAAACGGTTCGGGCGTTCATCGAACGCTTCCGACAGGCCTGCTTCAGATTACCACCGGGCATGCCAGAACATGCGCTCCTCTCCTCCTGCAGCATGAACATGCTGTCTGCAGTCAAACTTTAGCTCAATGCCACTCCTCCTCCCGACTGGAGCTCCCTGATCATCGAAGCAGAAGCCGCAGAAAAAAAGGCGGCCAATGCACGTCTTCTAGGGGTCAGCTTCCCTGCCTTTGAGGACAAGGGAAAAAAAGCCAACAACCCCGGACGAGAGACAAAGGGGAAGCAGGCATTGACTGTTAATGCCTCCAAAAGCACATCTGCGCCTACCCAGAAGCCTCCACTTGCACCAAGGCCCAAGGAGGTTTATTCGTTTAACGACGAAGACACCCTGCAACTTTTTAAAATACTGAAGCAGGGTGACAAGATCAAACTACCAGACCCAAAGCGGCCCGATGAAGTTGGGAAAGTGGACAACCCGAGGTATTGTCACTACCATCGGTTTTTCGGACACCCGACCAAGGACTGCTACGTCCTCAAAAATTACATCCAGCGTATGATCAATGCGGATGTAATCTCCGTCGACTATGAAGAGAAGACGGTGTCAGCCAATGTGGTGTCACTCCAGTTCGGCACCTTGCCGCCTACTACCACACAAGATGGCGTCGTCCCCATCCCTAAGGCGACAATGGAGATGGTCAACTTACCACCTACCCGTGACAATGTGAGTGGACTCATCCCACTCACCACATCTCGAGGAGAGGTCCTATGGGTTCATCCCGACCTCGTCTCCGAGGTGACTCAACCGGAGGTACGCCCTACCTCCAAATCCAAAGGCAGGAAGATCATGTCTTGCCGCATGGTCTCTTCTTCAACGGAAGAGGCGCTTCCTGTGCAGACGCGTGCACAACAGAACGCCCAACCCGGCGAAGCTGCCGCCGAAGTGGCGCCTCCTTGCACCGTCCCTGCTGCTCAGGAGGAAGGCCCGTCTAAGCCCTCTGCAGCCAATAAGCAGAAGCAGGTAGAGGCTCATTTCGACCGACCTCTACGAAAAGAGAATGCTTCGGGGCTAACTAAGCCCCACAATTTTGACATACTGGCACAACTGGCCAGTACTCCTGCCCGCCTATCTTTATTCGAGCTCCTGCGACTCTCCAAAGATTCCCGAGAAGCTCTCTGTGAAGCTCTGAAGGATACCGAATCCTTCCTCAGTCAGGTCAAGCAGCCTGAAGACCTCCTAACTACTTGTGTGTGCTGTCATTGTGCGGATGAAATTATCCCGAACATAACTTTCACCCAACAAGACATGCTGCTCAAGCATCACCGACATAACCGGCTGCTTTATTATACAGGGTATATCGGTTCAGTCAAGGTGAACCAGATTCAGATCGATCCAGGTCTTCCCTCAGCATCATTCCAAAGGCGCTGCTATCAACACTGGGGATCCCAATGTACCGGCTGGCGCCCTCCAACACAACCATCAGTGGCTTCAATGCTAGCAAAAGCGAGCCACTCGGCAAAATTCGACTAAAGTGTCACATCGGTAATCTCAAAACCGAGGTGACCTGCTACGTGGTAGATGCCGAGGTCAACTACAACATTTTGCTCGGTCGTCCATGGCTGCATGAGTACATGGTGGTGTCATCCACGCTCCACCAATGCATGAAATATGTATCCACTAACGGCGTCATCCGAACGAAGTTCGCAGACATCGATCCTTTCAAAGGGATCGAGGCCTACTTTGCCGACTCCGACTTGTACAAGTCACTTGACGAGGAGGAAGCCAATGATGCTGATGACGAGGCAGAAATGGCAGCTGAGCCGGACATGGAGCCTGAGATGACTTCCGATGCCCCTCTGAAGATCCGACTCAAGGGCAAACCGCCCCAGAAGGTTCCTCCAATGAGCATCAAGCTATTAGGAAAGGCACCAACTCCTGAAGCTCCCCTAAAGATACGCCTCAAGGAAAAGCCGCCTCAGACATCGGCTCCTCTGGTGGCTAAATTACAAGGGAAGGCACCACTCACTGGTGGCGCAGTGGAGGCACCTCTGAAGGTGCGTCTTAAGGGCAAGCCGCCGCAGTCATCCAAGATGCCAGAGAGGGCTCACATAACCCTCTCAGATCCCAAGATTAAAGCTATGATGGACTATCCGGATCTAACCCCGGTGCTTACAGATGAGGAGCTTGGCAAATATATCTCTGCTGATGTAGATGCACCCTCCTTAGACAATGTAATCCCACGGGATAAAATCTCATATTTCATCAATAATAGAGTGTCTTTTAATTATTCTTGTCTTCCACATTGGAATGCCATGTATACATTAGATAACGCTCTATGGTCGTTACAAACACAAATAACGACCATCCATCATGTAAATCGAGTAGTCCCGTCTCAAGGAGTCTGTTACATAGTCCCTCCACAAAGTCGAGACGAAGGATCCATCATCTTTGGCAAGGTCAAGCGTCATCAAGACCTCCCGCCACTCGAGCCAGAACCTGATACCGGCAGAATACAAGTCTATCGGTACACGAATACAGCAAAGCACATCATCCAAAAGATGGGCTACGACCTCAAAAGCAACAAAGGCCTAAACTACGGCAAGGGTCGACGTCTCCCGCTCCAGATTCCAACACCTAAATGAAAGCCACAGGACTACTATAATAGAACTCGACGGGGGGTAGGCTATGTCACGCCACCGTCAACTCCAGAGAGTTCAGACACAGAAGACGTAGAACATTCCCACTCGCCCGAAGCATCGACTTGGGATTCCGATACTAGTATCGGATCAGTCTTCAGGAAAGTGCTGTCAGCCAACATGACATCAGCACAGCCTCAAAAAGATGAAGACGAAGACCAAGCACTGGAACCCTTCGAAGAAGAACCCTGGGCTCAACGCCTTGGAGAACAATGGGAGTCTCGTATCGAGTTACACGAACCTCCCACCGAAGACGAAGTCGAGCAGATCGACCTTGGGAACGGGTCTTCTCCCAAACCCATCCTCATCAGCAAAAGTCTAGAAGGAGAAGACCGAGAGTCTTTAATCCAACTGGCTAAGGAGTATATCGATGTCTTCGCCTGGAGCTACGAAGACATGCCGGGACTCGATCCACAGATCGCGATGCATAGGCTGAACATCTTATCTGATGCCAAGCCTATCAAACAACAACAGCGACGCTTTCATCCGGATATCATGAACGCCATCGATCAGGAGGTGGACAAACTCTTGACCAGCGGCTTCATCCGCGAGGAACAACACGCAGATTGGGTAGCCAATGTCGTACCTGTCACCAAAAAGAATGGGAAGATACGAGTCTATATCGACTTCAGGGATCTCAACTCTGCTTGTCCGAAGGATGAATTCCCGCTTCCAATCACCGATGTGATGATCGACAACACATGTGGCTTTGAACGCATGTCTTTTATGGACGGGTATTCAGGCTACAATCAAATCAAGATGTTCCCCGATGACGCAAAACACACGTCATTCAGGACTCCGAAAGGTGTTTTCTGCTACACAGTGATGCCCTTCGGCTTGAAGAACGCCGGCACGACATACCAACGAGCTATGAGCACCATCTTCCGTCAACATCTTTATAAGACAGTCGAATACTATGTCGACGACATTGCAGTCAAGAGCCGCCTCAAAGGAGATCACTTACAGGACCTGAAGACAGTCTTCGATCTCATGCTGGCACATCAACTCAAGATAAACCTCGCTAAATCCTTCCTGGGGGTTTCTAGCAGAAAATTCTTGGGCTTTGTCATCACGGCGAAAGGCATTCATGTCGATCCCGAGAAGACCAAAGCCATCCTCAACATGGACCCTCCGAAGAATCTTCAAGAACTTCGGGGCTTACAGGGACGCCTGGCATACATCCGGAGGTTTATAGCAAACCTTTCGGGTAAATGTCAACCCTTTACTCAGCTCATGAAGAAGGGAGTCTCTTACGTCTGGACAGAGGAATGCCAAAAGGCTTTCGACGACATCAAGGCTTACTTAACAAGCCCGCCAGTCCTGGTAGCACCTGTTGCTGGTAAACCTTTTCTCCTCTACGTCCGTGCCATGGATCATTCCCTTGGCGCTCTGCTGGCACAAAAAAGTGATGCGGGCTATGAGCAAGCAATCTACTACCTCAGTCGAACGCTCATCGGGGCCGAGCACCGGTACAACCCCGTTAAAAGGAAGTGCTTGGCCTTGGTGTTTGCCATCCAGAAGACTCGCCATTATGTCTCGGGCCAGACAATTCATGTCATCTCCCGAGTCAATCCACTCAGAGTCCTCATGACGAAGCCAGGGTCATTAAACTCCCGGCTAGCTATATGGGCGATCCTGCTAATACCATATAACATGGTGTCTGTGCCACAAAAAGCCGTTAAGGGTCAGGCCCTGGCCGACTTTTTAGCTGCACACCCCATTCCAGAGTCCTCAAAACTCTATGAAGAAATCCCGGATGAGGTCCAAGAATCAAACATCACCGAAGAAAGCTCCCTCTGGCGGATGTTTTTCGATGGCGCTTCAAGAACAGGCCCCAAAGGCCAGATCGTCGCAGGAGTGGGGGTAGTCTTAGTCTCCCCCGATCAGCTGGTCATCCAGCGTGCTTAC
This sequence comes from Iris pallida, assembly GCA_029216955.1. Lineage (NCBI taxonomy): Eukaryota > Viridiplantae > Streptophyta > Magnoliopsida > Asparagales > Iridaceae > Iris > Iris pallida. The sequence goes on from JANAVB010044218.1 coordinate 9,239,862, forward strand.
TCTCTTTCGAAGCCGTGCTCCAACAATGTTGCCGAGTACAACGCGCTCATCACGGGACTCCAGCTGGCACAACAGCTGGGGGTGGATCATCTCGAAGCTTACGGCGACTCGAAACTCGTCGTAAACCAGATCAGAGGGCAATACGAAGTTCGCCATGAAGATCTGAGCCCTTACCATGAAGTTGTATTGAATATCATTTCAAACTTCACTGGGTTTTTCATCGAACATGTACCCCGTCTACAAAACTTGGAGGCCGATGCTCTGGCTGGCCTCGCGGCCTCATTGGCAGCTCCCTTTGGGACTCAACACTACGTCACGGTAGTTGGCCGAGACTTGGTTTGTCCTAGAAACAACCTATGCTTACGGGTGGCCCATGCCATGCCGACAAGTACTGGTATTAATGTCCGAGACTGGAGGTTCCCGTTCATCGACTTTGCCGTCTACGGAATTCTCCCAGAGGACCCGAAGGAAGCCGTCTCAGTCAGGAGATGCTCTCTTCGATTCTATTATGATACATCCACTAAAATGCTGTACCGACGCTCCTACGATGGACTTCTCCTTCGATGTTTGTCAAACGAAGAAGTAGCTGAAGCCTCGAGAAGCTCATGACGGAACTTGCGGGGCTCATCAACCTGGGCCTAAGCTGCAGGACCGACTGCGACGCATGGGCTACTACTGGCCAACCATGGCCGCTGACGCTGTTGAGTATGCTAAGAAATGCCATGCGTGCCAGCTTCACGCAGACTTCATTCATACGCCGTCAGAACCACTACATCCTACAGTCGCCTCCTGGCCCTTCGAAGCTTGGGGTATGGACATTGTGGGACCAATCACTCCTCCTTCATCAAGAGGACACCGCTTCATCCTGGCCATTACTGACTACTTCTCCAAGTGGGCAGAAGCAATCCCATTAGCAGAAGTAAAGAGCTCCAGAGTGATCAGCTTCATCAAGCACCACGTCATCTACGGTTTCGAGGTGCCCCGGAGGATCATCCACGACAATGGTCCTCAGTTCATCAGCCATATTTTTAACAGATTCTGTGATAAGAATCGCATTCAAAACGTGGCATCAACCGCCTACAATCCGGCTGCAAACGGATTAGCAGAGGCGTTCAACAAAATTATCGTCAGGCTGCTCAAAAAGGTCGTGTCATCCAACAAACACGACTGGGACAAAAAGCTTGGTGAATACCTTTGGGCCTACCGTACAACGGTACAGACCCCAACAGGCACCACACCATTCTCCCTGGTCTATGGGAGTGAAGCGGTACTGCCTCTCGAGATCCAGATACCCTCACTTTGCGTAGCAATCACAAACAAACTCACAAAAGAGGACAATCAACGTCGTTGTCTGCAGGAATTGGAGGCACTCGACGAGAAGCGTCTCCTAGCTCAACAATGCATCAAACTCTACCAAGCCCGTATATCACAGGCTTTCAACAAGAAGGTTAAGCAGAGGACTTTCCAAGTTGGCGACCTTGTTCTGGCTGTCAGGAGGCCGATGGTGCTAACTCACAAGACACCAGAAAAGTTCGAACCTAAGTGGGAAGGACCTTTCATCATTGAGACGGTATACTCAAATGGAGCTTACCGCCTCGCCAAACCCAATGGGGACTTGTTCATGATGCCCATCAATGGCAAATTCCTAAAGAAGTACTACTCTTAACATTCCACCAGGGGATCAGTGGATCCAATCATCAGGATTCATCGACAATTCCCTTCCAACAAAATTATACGCTGCCGGAACCCAGCTGTTCCGCAGCATCCCCCTGTAGAAAGACAACCACGTCCACATCACCTCTGAGTTGTCTTCTACACCCTACAAAGTAGAATCTTACACTTCGTAAGCCTACGCTATCCTTCATGTTTACTACGTCCACATTACCTCTGAGTAAACATCCCGTACAAACAACCCCTGCGTTGTCGTACATTGATCGCAGAACTTCCACGTCCACATCACCTTTGAGGTGTTCAGCGTATCCCCCAGGATCGTTCCTACCACGTCCATCATACCTCTGAGTAGGAAGATTCTATCATTTTGAACCCTAATGATTGCCACGTCCACATTACCTCTGAGCAAACATGTTGGTTCGTTCAAACTTATTATCTGTACCTAAAAGCCAAGGTGCGCAAAAGATAATAGGTCCACACAAATCATCAAGTTCATGATAACAAAAATAAACACAGCACAAAAAAGGTTGTGTATTTCTTTATTTTCTAAAAAAAGAGAGAGTACAAAAATATACTATTCCCCCAACAAGATTTACAAAAAAATATAAAAAGGAGAGGCTTCAGCCCCTAAACATCTACCGGGTTGGCCGAGAGCTCTCTAACTCGACGTCTTAAGTCGGCTGCATGAGTCTCCACAGTCGCCAGGACTCGACGCTCAGCCCTTTGACGCATCAATTTAACAGCCTCAGCGGAAGTATCATTCTCATGCTTCTCATCAAGCTGTTGTCGCTGCTGAGCCAGGGCCAGAGTCCGCTGGATGAAAGTGGCTTCCTTCTTCTTGAATGCTACGTGTTCAGCTAGGACACGTTCAGCATCTAACTGGAGTCGGGCCCGTTGGTCCTCAAGGCGGCGCATCTGGGCGTTGATCTCCGCGATATTGTCCTTCATGGACTGAGATAACTGCCCTACCGCAGCCTCAATCTCAGCCACCTCGCGCTTCCAGATGCTCACAGTGGCCTGGTAGGAAGACTCAATCTCAGCGTTCAACTTCCCCTTCTCCGCATCTATCAAGACGGAAAGGTTATTTCGCTGGATCCGCTGAAGTTCCGTGAGCCGCTGGTCCAGCTCGATCACCGAAGCTTCCAGGATCTCGGCCATATGATCGTGGCCTTGGTGAACGCGGATCAGCTCGATGAAAGGCATTACCAGAGTTCTTGCCATCACAAAGATCCCGTTGGCATCCAGCACCTCAGATACACCCCTCTACAGCATCTTATACACCCCCTCGACGATGAATTTCACATATTCATCTGCGCCCGCCAGCACCTGCGGCGTCATAACAGGAGTCAGAGGAGCTGCTGTAGTTAGCGGACCCGAAGAAGGTCCGCCAACCTCAACCTGCGAGGCTGGAACCTCGGCATCAATAGGCTCTTCATCAACAGGGGCTGGACTGCTAGCTCGAGGAGCCGAAGGAACAGAGGAAGCCGGCACAGGCGTCGAGATAGTACCCCAAGTGGAAGGAGCAATAGAGGGTTCCGCACCCTTACCCTTCTCAAGATCGGAGGAACCACCGACGTCAATGGCCACTTCTTCAGCCCTCAACGTTCTATCAACAGCCGGTACGCCCTGGCAGAATGGGGAGATCATCACTTGTCTCTTGACCCGCCTCAGCAGTCGTGATCGACAGACGGGTCTCGTCATCAAATCCCTTTATAGGGACAGGATCTGCCGCTACCTCCTGATCGATAGCCACCTCAACTATTGAGGCTGGGGTAGGACTCAGCAATGATACCGCCGATCCCCCTTCATCAAGATAAGGAGGGGAATCAACCCTCTCCTCTGTTCCAACTACCTCTGTTGCCCCCGCAACAGACTCTTGCAGCTCTGGAGCAATGTCATCCGAAGACGACGAACTCCAGTCTACTTCATCATCCGGATGCCTCGAGTCCGTAGGACCTTCAACGTCCAAGGCCTCCAAAGCAGATTGTACCTTCCCGGAAGTTGTTGCAACCTCCGCAGGAACATCTTCGGGATTCTCCTCCATATGAGACATTATCATCGGTGGAATGCGCTCATCAGAAGAGCTTGCCACCTTCTTCGGTTTACCAACACCCGGTCTTGAAACACGGGTCTTTTTCTTCGACGATCCCTATAAGAAGAAAAGCATAAGTCATCAAAACGACAAGATGAACCAGAATTACGGAGGACTCTTTACCTCTGGAATTTCAAGCGGCACTCCTGTAGCCTTTGGAGTCGATGTCTTCCTCGGCCTTTTTGGTACAGAAGAACCAGCTTCCATGTCGGCCCGCCTCTTTCCAGCAGACGGATCTCTTACTGGTGCTGCAGCAGCAGCCCGATACCCCGCCAATTTTGGTGGACGATATGATCGGGCTGCCATCAACATGTTCGCTGTGGCCTCTAGCTGAGTTCCGGTAATAAAACTAGTCTCTCTGTCATAACCAGGAGACGCAACATTCATAGCGCAATACAGCTTGGCGGCCGAATACAGGATCTGTGGCCGAGGGTTGCGAACTGGCATAGTAAAATTGATGCTAGTACATCCAATATTATAATATTGCCAGCCTCGGGCTCCATCCAGTAAACTCTCGACAAAACCCAGACTGCTACTGGGATTCCGCAACATTAGTTGGGTATAGCCAAACTGGTGAGCAAATCGGCTGGGCAGATATGGCTCTAGATAACATCTATTTTGGTTGCGATAGACCAGATGAGAAGGCCGAATGCTTTGCAACCAACGAAAACTCCATTTCGGCAAAGTAATCGCATCTTTGCCAGAGTCAATTAAATCTTGATCGGCCTCGAAATCTTTGAAGATGGGGCCAACCTTGACGATCTTCCACCCCTGAAGGTAGGACAAAACTCTTCGGCAAACGGGAACGCCCGTGTATGACCACTTCCGTTTGTAGAAGCGGCGGAGGAAGGCATCTCCTTCAACATGATCCTCCTCCGGATCGGGACTCATCACGTTCGGATGATGCAAAATCAGCCATCCCATAAGATAATGGAAGGGCAGCTCGGGTCGGGGAAAGTTGTCGTTGTTGCCTTTCCCGTGGATCACATCGTCAGCAAAGGACCTCAAATCCCGCAACAGGTTACACACCATCGCGGAGAGGAGAGCCAAAGGCCGTCCAAAGGCTAACTTCACGGCAGGCAAAATGAGGTTCCGATGTACCCTCTCTACGGCACCGGATCCACCTACAAATACGCAATCCCGAAGCCATATCATCAAGTAGGCCGTCAACACCGCCTTAGATGACATCCGGTGCGCACAGTGCCAGATCAGCTATACGTATCTTTGCCGTTCTCATTCGAATGGGGGGTCCTCTCATCCAGCCGACTTATTTCAGAAGTCACTTCCGCATGCTTTAATCCATGTGGAGTCGTAAACCGGATCCTCGAAGAATCTGCCAAATCCTGCTTGAAGACATAATCCCTCCAAGCAGTCACATGAGGCTGGGTCTTGACCTTGTCCCTCCGGTGCATCAGGTAATGATGGCTCGTCACCTCTTTGAAAATGACAATCATCTCCGGGTCCTTCTTTTCCAGAACCTGGATCTCTTTATTTGACGAAAAATATTCTTCGTACGGTTCCGAGCCCCAAGGAAGCTTAGACACTTCGTACATCTCATGGAGAGCCAATCCCAACTCCCCCACTGGGGTGAAGAAGCTGCCAGTCTGAGCATTGAACAACTCCAAGAGTGCAAGGAACATTGGCTTATTGAGACCCACACCGGCCTGCGTGGCACGGATAGCGGCCGTCAGCCCAATCTCCTTAAGTTCAGCCTTGAATTTCGAAAGCACCCAAATGGTCAACTCGTCCCATCTCGGGACGTAGTGACACCAACCTTCGACTCTAAAGCCACCTTTCGGATACATGACCTTCGATGTCAGCATCCGATTTACAAAGGTCGGGGTACTGAAGGGAAACGTGTCGCTTGGAACTTCACTGTAAAGGCTCCCGGGACGCAAGGTTCGGCAACTAAACGAGGAACCGTCTCGCGAAGCGGCCAAGGTATCTCGCTGGTTCGAGGTAGCATCAATCGAGAGGGTACCTCCCAAGGCCCCTCCTTGAGAAGGAGTAAGTTCCCAGCACATCCTTCTCTTCGAGGCCAAACGATAAAAGGCCGTCAGCGGCAACTGGCGGTCAACTTGCCGCATGTATAGAACCATTCCTTTTGCAAAAAAGAACCAGTCTTCCCTGATCTTCAGTATCTTCGCTTCAGAAGAGACTAGTCGGTCGCCGAACAGAAAGGTAGGTTTTAAGAAAGTTATATCCTCAGATTCAGCAGATTTCAGTCTACCGCTCTCCATCATACTCTGGAGGAAAATCGGCAACTGGTTCTGGATTTGCAGCATTCTCTCACGGGGTTGGTTCTGTAAGATAGCATCCTTTGCAGGGTTGATCACCGCCTCATCAAAATCAACTCCCATTTGACAAAGAGAAGCATCTAGGAGGACCTCGTTCAACAAAGGGATCGTCATCAACACTGGCACAATAAAAGTAGAAGTCAGGCAAAAAGACAATATGTCAAGCAGCCTGGCGCATCGTCAGGGTATAAACCCATGTGCTTCGGCTTCAGCGCATGAACCCATGCGCATCAGCGTCTGAACTTCGGCACGTCATCAGGGCGTAAGCCCACGCGCGCCAGCAGAAGGCTTCGGCGCATCATCAGGGTACAAAACCCATGCGCGTCAGCAAACTAAACCTCGGTGCATAATAAAGGCCTGAGCCTATACACGTCGGCAGGATAAAACCTCAGCGTATCAAGGACAGAAGCCCATACGCATCGGCAGCAGAAAGTTAGGGCACATTATGACCCAAAGCTTGTCTGAACAAAGAAGATAGCAAAAGTCGACACCCACCCGTCACCCCGGGACAAACGTCGGCCGGAGTCGCAGTGGTGGCAGGAGCATCCTCGTCGGCGAACTCTGCCGGCTCCTTTCCCTTAGCACCGCCGCGAGGAGTCTTGGGAGCCATTTTCTCAAAGAGGAAAAAGTTAAGGTTTTTGAAGAAGGACTCTAAAGAAAGCAAAGGCACAGAGAAGTGGAACTCTCTCTCTCTCTCCATCTCACCTATTTATAGGGCTTGGTCGCACGCGTGAACCGATGACGGGTGATCTCAGCCGTCGCCTCGGGTCCTGTGAAAAGATAACAGCAAATAAAACCAAACGATCATCATTAATCTTTTCGGTTACCGAGGCATCATCATATGCATTAACTAAGAAGAGCATGCGCCCGAACAGGCATGCGCCCCAACAGTCATGTGCCCTGATCGCCATACTTCTTATTCAAAGTATTCCAAAACTTATTCAAAAGTTTTGAAAACTTTGAAGGGGGTCTTGTAGAAGCATGGAATTTCACAACCAGAAAGCCCATGCGCCAGACACTACATACGCCAGAACTTGGACCAAGTACTTCACAGCAAAATGAACAGATATAGACATTTGAAAGAGGATTTTTTTTATTTATACATAAAAGTCTATTACATGTCTAAAAAAGATTGTACAAAGGAGAATTTCTACAAAGAAAAGATCCTAAGTTTACAGCCAGCAGCCGACATGCGCCCTCAAACAGACGCAGCAATCATCATGCGCCCTCAGTTAGGTGTACCCCACCATGCGCCCTCAGCAAGGCGCATCCCTTCAGCAGCTCAGCAAGGCGCATCCCTTCAGCAGCTCAGTTATGTGCATCCCCAGTTATGTGCATCCCTTCAGCAGCCCAGTTATGTGCCGCTCTTCCAGCCAGGCTCACCTGATAAATGCTATGACTAATGAAGCATTTAACCCTCTGGCTGGAGGCAGGAGCACCGCAAGTCTGTGGCCAGGGGAGGCTTCGAAAGAGCCTCCAAAGGCGAAGGAAGAACGTGATCGAAACCGTGGCAAAAGGAGCAGCTTTCAACACAACCAGAGTGGGCAATACCCACTTTGAAGGAAGAAAGAGCCTAGCCCCGCAATTCTGATCTACGGCTCTTCCTGCACAACGAAGACGAGGCCCGAGCACCCCTATCTTTGGATACAACAGGCACCTTCCGCCTGCCTCAGAAGCCCTCGACTCCGTCTTTTGGATGTAACAGTCACCTTCAAGAGCATCAATGACGACATGGCGTCTCATCTTCACCATCGGGAGCACTTTGTCAACAGAATGCACTCGAATACCCGAGTTCATGTTGGAAATACGTGAGAGAGCGAGAAGCAAACCTTCTCCCCATGCCACTATTTATAGGCCGGGCATATCAAACCCACGCGCCAAGTGGATGGCTCTTCGAATTCCGTGTAATGAACTTACATTAAATGGATGAACCGGACGCCTCGAATTCAGCCAAACGGCTATTTAAAGCACTCGAGAAGCGAAACAGCCGCATCATTAAAGACGTGTCGGATGCGGCGGCTGGACAGCACATCACACCCCTTCGACATGAAGCGCATCAACACAGATACGCCCTCCAGTACCAGGCGCATCACAGAGGATGCGCCCCCATGCGTCCCCATACCCAGTGGAACGTCAACCAATGCGCCCACTCAGCTGTCCATCAAATGTCACCAAGAACTGATAGAGTTGGCAGCACGCCTCCCCAAGTCTGAACGGTTGACAGCTTTTGTAGAAAATAAAGCGTCGACAATGTCAGCATCATCATGACTTTACCCCGACGGCTACTGCCATGTGGCCACCCAACCATCTGCATGCGCCTCAAAAGTCATGCGCCTCAGACCCTTCACTGATCCCTAAAGACAGAGGAAGAGTCTCCCTTTGAAGCTTTGCATGCGCCTCAAAAGCCATGCGCCTCAGACCCTTCACTGATCCCTAAAGATAGAGGAAGAGTCTCCATTTGAAGCTTTGCATGCGCCTCAAAAGCCATGCGCCCCAGACTGATCTCTGATCCCAAAAGACAGAAGGAAAGTCGCTCGCATGCGCCTCAAAAGCCATGTGCCCAGAATGGTTCGTGACTCCTAAAGGTTACGAGCCAAAGTCTCCTCATGTGCCCAATCCTAGGCGCATCTCACCAGATCATCCCCCCCATCAAATCCGAGATCTTCGAGCCATGAGTCGACGACACGTGTCCTTTTACTCAACTCATCCAAGATTTCAGCAACGGAAAGATCTTCTCCTCTGTTACGTGCCGGCTCACAACAGCAGTATGAAGAATTCAACCTCTCGATTAGGGCGCATCATCCATGCACCTCCATCAGCAATCTCCACGTGGCGTCCCCACGCACCAGCGCATCTTACATATGCGCGTATGAGCAGCCAACCTGCCCAGCTATAAATAGAAGGATTATTTCCTTCTCACCTAGGTACAAAAAACGCACAATACAGACAACAAAGACATCACCAGAGAGGCAGATACAGACACTCAACGTCTTTCTTCTCTCAGCAAGCTCCAGCACCCAGAGCAATCCAAACCTTCAGAGAACCGATAACCATCGTCAGCTCGTTAACGGAGTCAACGCATTACCACTCGCTCCATCGACACAAGGGACCCAGATTAAACAAAAGTGTACTCCTAGGACTACATCTAAGTCCTATATTGTAACACTGTTCTGTTTGTATTAAGATTTGCAATCAAACAATTTTAATGGCATAACTCGACCCTTTACGCATGCAAGTTTCATGCATAATTCTATTTTTTATGCATACTCCACTGGCTTGGCGTAAGACGAGTTTTATGCGCATTTTAATGGACGTACTTCTTTACACGTAAGCTTTACTCCTTCATGCGTAAACTGCGTAACTTCTCTCTGGCTTGGCGCATTTCATTGAGCATACTTCTTAGGCGCATGGCACCCCTTATAATATCCTTACACCTTTTGACATGAACTCGATATAATCATGATATGTTAATATTTTTAATACCTATTATTGTGTGGAATGTGTCCTGTGTCGTGATTGATTTATGGATACCCAGAGTGACTGGAACTTAACCCTGAGAGTTATAGACTCGACCATACCAAATGCTAGTTTGATTTTTATGCCTTATTATGAATTGACATTGATTGTTACATCGACAAATGATTGATCATGCGTTCCTAGTTGGAACTAAGAGACTAGCTAGTCGTCTTATTGAAATTGAATGAGACACGTTCATCTTAAAACATGAACCATTGCAATCGACTAGCCGATCCCGAACATTGGCATATGGACACGTGCATACTTCAACTTGTTTCTATAAAAGCAGCTTGTGTACCTTACAGTCAAGGCATGATTATTCCGTGGTTAGGTTTGATTATTGCATTACACTATATACGACCTACAACCTAACCGCACGGGCATCGTTATAGAGTTGTGCATATCGTACTCTGTAGAAAGTACTCATTCTGAATGACCATAATCCACGGCATGAGATTTCAATTAACATAGGAACTACTAAGTTAAATAAAATAATGATTGCATGGAGAGAATGGATTCCCGAGTTCTTACATGGCAGCCATCTTGGGACAATTAGTGCCCCGACATGCCGGCTAGTTCCTACAGATACTGTAAATCTGCCACACGGGCAGGGAGTGGTATCTGCTTATGCTGTTACATATATTGATGACGGGCGTTCCGCTGGGACTCGTCTAATTCATGCTTGGTACAATTGATTATTGGATAGACTAGCCTTGCTTGTACATAGTAAGAACTGAGGAATCCCTTATTGCATATTTCCAGGGCAACTTGGAACTTACAGTTAGCAAGCCGTAGTAGTTGTATCACTACCAAAATAAGTCACATTACCGATGAAATTAGCGACGTTTATTGAAAACGTCGCTACCATTAAGGGAATTAGCGACGCATAAATAAAACGTCGCTGATCGTCACTATCAGCGACGTTAATGCGACGTCTTTTAAGTTAAAAAAATAACGTTGCTGATAAGTTGGTGAACGTCGCTAATTTGACTAGTAATAGCGACGTTTACCGACGTAAGTGTTTTTACGTCGCTCATATCAAATAATAGCGACGTTTACCGACGTCTTTAGTGACGTCGCTAATATTTTTAATATTGGGTTCTGGCTTTATTTCTTTCCCCCCAATCGTTCTCCAAATATTTCAAACCCCCTCGTTCGACCACCCCTCATTCGACCACCGCGTGCCTCGCCCTTCGCCGGAGCCCGACGTCCACCACCTCCTGCTACCTCCACCACCTTTAGCCATCGCCACTCCCCCTCGCTGTAATGCCCCAGCCCCAATATATATAGGACTAAGAACGTAGACATGCCAACTATATACATACGAAGTACATGGGCCTTGTATGTATACATAAGCTGTAAAATGCAGTAATCCAAGACAAACTAAAACTCATCCACAATAAAAAAATAATAATATAAAAATCAACTTGAATATTTATGATACAATCGTTGGGCGGAGACAAAGTCCACTACCAACTATCTCAATGAAAGAAATGTACAAGAATCGGTCCATAAAATGGCAAGATGAACCAAGCGCAATAGTCTTCGAAATCACGGCCTTGGCTAGAACACCTGCAATGAATCATGAAAGCACACACCTGGGGAATAACCAGGTCCTAAGACGGACGTAGCAAGATACAGGAAGAACAAGCTAATATGAACTGCCAAAATAATAAAATAATATATAAAAGACTATCCTAGACACAAATATGCAAAGGAGATTCTAACCGCCTAATGTGCAAATTTAGAAGACAATTTTTATGCGCATGGGTTAAATTTTTAGACTATGTGTACGTAACTGGCATCCAATCATCTGTATCCGTCCGTAATGTCCAAAACGTCAATGGACATCTGCAAATAAATTGCCACAGTTCCATCCGGAGACTGTGGTTTACCTGTTTGGATTCCCATACGCACTAGCGACTGTCCTCCCCCAATATTTCCCACACTGTTCAAGTCATATCCATGGCTCGTTCAGTTTTGTAACTGCTTGAGTCTCTAAAACCCTAGTCATAGCAGTTACGATCATCTATCCGTCACACGACTTTAGAGAGGGCCAGTCCATAAGTCGTGCCCCTAGCAAAATGTCTCAAACCGTATAGTATGAGTATCATAGCCCAAAGGAGATATAAGGATATCCCCCCAACAAGAAGGTAGTCCGCTAACACTAAGTTAACATGCATATAGTAAAGTAAAACGACTAATAGAGTCGCTTGCACCCAAGTGTGGCTTGGACGCACAGTTTATAACAAAGGAAACTAACAATATAAAACAAAATAAATAATACATAAAATAAATAATTTGACAGTTAATTAGCAAGGTATACTTGTCTGGTGATTGGAAGGTGTTTTGACGACATCTAGTAGGTGAAATCGGAAAGTGAGAAGAAGCTACAAGAGTGGAACCTCTGCAAACGTTCCTGGATGGTAAAACAAACATAAAAAATGCTCTTGGTGTAAAAGATAAACCTAGAAAATGCCTGTCCGAAAGTTCAATTCTAGAACAGGGGCAAAATCATAATTTTGGGTCAAAACGATATCCATCGTTGGACCCGCTTTGCACCGAAATGCGTGCCAGAACCTACGGTCTCTAAAGTCATCAAACTATGTCTATAGATTTTTTTTGAGGAGACAAACCCAACGGTATGTCCAATTTTGGATTTCGATGAGTCGTGCACAAAATCACCCGTTTGAGTGGGTCGCGGGCCCGCCATTTTGGCGTTCCGATCACCCTTCTCAGAATCGGACCAAACTTGGCATGCAGGATCAAAAAAGTATTTCGAGTCCAATGGCGCAAGTTTCATCGCGATTTGACAAGTGTGCACAAATTAATTGGAAAATTTCGGAATGGACTGATACGGTATTATTCGACGGATACGGGTCAAATTCGTCGCGCACACGCGACTAATTCGAATTCCGTCAAAGCCCACACGTCCGCGAAGTCTTTACACACCTTTCGATGCTTACGGTTCGCGACCACGTCGCCCGGATCGGCGGGACGCACGCCGTGTCAACCATTTCTCTATTTTTTTAAAAATAGAATTTTCAAGTTTTTCTCAAATTTTACGCAACGATTTCTCGATGCATAGTCTATCAATTCACAATCTACAAAAAGGCTTGTGAAGTCCTATATGTTTTCTTCGAGTTTGTGTAATTAGATTATGAAAAATCGATTTGGGTGGGCAGATAGATGCCTTCCAATATGGGTGAAAAACTGTCAAACAGAACATTGGTTGTAGCAATTTCTCGGAAACTTTCGCAGAGTTTTTACTATGACCAGAGTACCATTTACTAAAACTAGTCGAGGGAATTAGCAGAGGGTCATATAGCCTTTGTATAGGAATTTACGAAATTGAAAACGCTCGCGTGTGTAGGAAGAAAAGAGGTGCCGAAGTAGGATACCTGGGTTGTTACTGCTATTGCGGCTGTAACTGCTGTCCCGCGTGGTTTCCGTCATTCAGGCGGCTCCGGCGGTGGCACGCGTGCGTGTAGGCGATCGCGGAAGAGGCGAGGAAGGTGCACGTGAGGTCAAGGTCGCATAGAGTTGATCTAGAGTAAATCTCAAAATTTTTTAATGAAAACTTCCGTTCGGAACAATGTTTATATATAGGTATAGTTTTGAATTAAATTCCAAGAATTTAACCCAGATTTAGATAGGATTTAGGCTTAAACCGATGGAGAATCTAACTAGGATTGTACAAATTTTTTTTTGAAAAGATTTGGTTAAGGATTTGGTTGTATTTCAAATCCGATAACTAAAAAAACTATACTGTTTAACCAAGGGGGCACGGGCTCGGCTCTTGTGGGGAAGAGCTACAGTGCACCCCCCATAAGGCACTATTCACTTTTGTTTTATTTTATTTTGTTTTTACTTTATTATATATTCGTATATATTCTTATATATATATATATATATATATATATATATATATATATATATATATATTATATATTATATATTATATATTATATATTATATATATTATATATATATATATATATATATATATATATATATATATATATTATATCTATATATGTATATCTAAATTTGTATATATCTAAATATTTAAATATGTATATATTCTTATATATATTCTTATATGTATATAATAAAAAAATGTATATATTCTTATATATATCTAAATATGTATATATCTAAATATACCCAAATAAATCTAAAAATCCTAATATTATCTATCCATATATTTAGTCCATTTAAATATATGTACATATGCATATAAATTCAATTGGCCATAAAATCAAATAATGATAATATCTAATAATACTTATGACTATTTAATCACAAAAATCACTTTAATAATAATAAAATAATAAAAATTACCCAGTTTAGTGAACTCATCCTACACCCTTTATTCGAGTCCAGAAACTTGTACAAATATTGACAAACACCTATTTAATAATAAAATACGAATATTTGTACAATAATAAAAATAATTAGAAAAATATACATCAAGTTATAAAATAGTTTAAGAAATATTTGTACATACATAAAATATGCCTACATGGCCATCTTTGGTCAACTACCTGCCTACGTGGGCTTGGAATTGGTTTGGGTCCAGTTCGGGCTGATTTGGTCCAACCGGATCATCTAAAAATCAATATATTAAATAATAACTAATTAAATAATTTAAAATGAGTCATTACACAACTTGGTCTGGTTTTCCTAGTTTGGACAGAACTATGACTAGACCTCCCCTAGTATAACTAATACACTAGTTAAGGCACACTGCTACCTCTTCTGTGCCACAAATCCTAGCCGTCTTGTGCTCCAAAACTCAACATTGGCTAAGATCATATTTAAATAAAAAATTAATTTAAAACTACTCATAAATTCCATAAATCATATTTAAGGCAATTAAATAATAAAAAATTCAAAAATTCTGGGGTTTTACACTCGCCATCACCGGAGCCCGATAATCGTTTGCCGACCCCTCCCTCTCCACTAGGCTTTTTCTCCTCTCCGACCACCCCTCGTCGGTTAACGCCCCTCCCCTCTTGCCACCCCCTTCGTTGATCAGGTAAACCCTAACCCTAATCGAACACACATACACACAGACACAGACAAACACATACACACGAACACAGACGGGCACATACACACACACACACACTGAACAATTATATTGAATTTGGAGTGTTTCTACTCAAAATTCTATTTTGAGTCTCGTGTTCATTTTCATGAACGATAATTGGATGGGGGATGGTTGTGTCCGTGTCCAGATAGCTCATGATGCAGTCGGGTCGTATCCTAATTAATTGGTGTGTGCAGTGGAGTGTCGGGTGCTAGAGGTCATCTGGACTCAGGGGGGTGTGCGTGGCGTGTCCAGGATGGAAGTCGACCATGGCGGGAAGGAGATTGATTCTGGGATTCAATACAGTAGAAATTCTTTGTGTTTTGTTAGCTTGTTAAATGATATACTGCAATATAGTTGTATATGTTCCCATTCAATGTGATTAGAGAAGTACTAGACCATACCTGATAGAGTTGGAAGACTTCATATTCAATGGGAAGATATGGTATTTAGCTCGGCTAGCTACTGTGACCTATGATATGTTGAGAGGCATATATTCTAATTTATGGGTTCTATATATAAATGGTGAGTATGTTATATTTGTGTGCTAACACAATCTAAATATTAGTGTTATTTTATATGTGGTAAAGAGTATTTTTGGCATGTATCGATAGAGAAATGAAAGTGGTTACTCAAAATAATTGTCAGTTTTAGATTGTTGCATGAATAGGTGGTCTTCTAACATGATTGATATTATTTCCAAGAATGTAGTTTACGTTTAGATTCTTATATGAAATGCACACTCGTATTTGTGTCATACTAAGTGATTTTGATATTTAATATACTAAGGAGTATCCTGGTACCTACAGTGTATAGAGTATCCTAGAAGTGTAGGTATGATTGGTTTATCGTATTACATAGAGTGTATAGAGTATCCTTTCGGTCTATAAGAGTTACTTCACTTATTTTGTCAAGACAAGTAAACTTTTTAAATATTGACGGTATATATACCGTCAACATTTGATTTTGCCTTGTAGCTACAGGCAGTTGCCTGTATTTTTCCTTATAACTTGGCCTTTGGCCTGTGCTTGAGCAGTGTGGACTTCCAGGTTAGGGTGTTAGTTCATGATTATCATTGTTTAGTTATTAGTTTCGGTTAAAGGGTTAATTTAGATTAAGATATTAGTTTATGTTAGAAGAAATATGAGAGTTAGTAGATGTTAAAGTAGGATATAATTTATTAGTTAGGATAGATAGTTTGAGTTAGGATGTAATATCCATGGTTCGTATTACGTATTTTGTATATGTGTACGGAATTCCGACCTGTAGTTAGACTTGTCATGCTTGTCATGATCCTGGTTTAGTGGCTTGGCTTGGTTTATCTTGGTTGGGTTGGCTTGGTTCGGTTTGCCTTGGGTTCATCATGAACCAAAAGAAAATCCAACCTACCACCACCATCCCCATTTATTAGCCCACTCCTCTTTCTTTCTCCTTATTAACTTTTTTTCTTCCCTACCATTACTTCTCCACCAACCTGAGAAAGAGAGGGAGAGCTTAGGCAAGTGCATCTTGCTTCATGGAGGAACCCTATTTTTATTATTCCATTGTCTTCCTCATGTGTTTCTAACCCACTTTAATACTTAGCATTTTTTATTTCCATGGTTAATTTCTTGTAAATCTAGCTTTGTGGTATTTTCGGTTTTCAGGAGTTTTGATCTATCAAACTTGCATATTTTTGCTAGTTGATGGTTCCATAATGTAGAGAATTCCATTTTGTCCAAATTTGACCTACGGGAGTCTGGATTTGGGTTCCTATTGTTGTTTGGTGGAGCATGAAAGCCATGGTATTTTCCATGGACATGTTCTCTGTGGGAGCCATTAATTTCACTTCTGGCTGCATAGCATCTTTAAGCTCTGAGCCGCATGAGCATTAATAATTGTATGGCCCTTTTATTTTAGTTTCTTGCAAGCTTGCATGCATTTGCATGCAACTTGCCTGAGCCGCATGGCTATTTGCCCTGGCCGCATGAGAATTAATTGTATGGCTTTTTATTATTATTATTTATTTAATTGGCCGTATATGGCACTTGCAATTGCATGCAATTAAATGCATTAGCATTTGCATGCATTAATTAGTATTTAATAATTGACATGCATGCATTAATTAGCATGCATGCATTAATTAGTATTATATATTTAGCCATTATGGCATGGCCTATGCAAGCTAGCTTACATGCTGATATTACTTAGCCGCATAAGAGATTAGTTTACATGCAATTTGTTGCATTAATATTTGCATGGCTATTTAATATACTTGGCCACAATCAAATATTGGCCGCATGTGATCAGTATTGCAGCCGCATGGGTTTTATTAGCTGGCCGTTGGAATTGTGGCCACATGCATTTGTTAATATATGGCCGCATGCATTTGTTAATGCTGGCCGCATGAGCACATTTGTGCTTGGCCGCATATGGCCATTGGCCTTTCTTGGCCGCATATGGCCATGGGCCATTTATGGCCGCATGAGCCATTAATATTAGCCTGAGCTGCATTGGCCTTTAAATAATTGCCAGGCTATTACTTAGCCGTATATGCATGCATGCAACAGTTTGCTTGGAATATGCTTTGGCCGCATGGCCTTGCTAAGTATTGCATGCAAATGCTTGCATGCCTTAGCATAATATTTGCATGGCCAATCAAATATTGGCCGCATGAAAACACTATTTGGCCGCATATGGCCAAGTACTCTTGGCCGTATGGCCTATTTACCATTCTTGGCCGCATGCTGCAATTGTGTGCTGGCCGCACATTGTATAGTGATAACATTTATTAGCTGGCCACATGACATACTTGCATTAATTACGGGTCCCACTATCTTTTATCTTATTTGTCTTTACAAATTATATTATTATGATTAAATAATGTGTGATTCTAAATTGTTTCTCTAAACACGAATTGTTAGTGTAATGATTGATAGTGACCTGCTGGCCGTATATGGCCTATTATTTGCTGGCCGTATATGGCCCAATTTTTCCTGAGCCGCATGAGTCCCCCACAGCCCTTGTCCTGCTAATATTTAATTACCACTTGTATGCTTGTGCCATAAATTTTAATATGCTCCCTGACACAATGGTGACCCGTTGTGGTGCACTCTTGACAAATGACATGACATGATAGTGACCGTCGTCGTGTACTCCTGACAAATAAACTTGACATGATAATTTGATATGATAAACATGACATGATAGTGGCCCGTCGTGGCGCACTCCTGACATGATAAATCTGACATGATATACCTTGATATGCTGTTGCAACGGTTAACTTGACATGACAAGTATGAAAGACCTGAACACCGTGGACGATTGTGCTTATACAAATGAATCCGTCTTGTCTTACATCATGTCTAGGACAGGGACCCCTGAGTACCACGGCCAGGGTACCTACGATAAATTGACTAAGGCTAATAACTAGAATAATTCAATAGTCATGAAGAGATCTCCCAGCTACAGGCAATCCCGTTACCTGGGTGCACTTGTGGATTTGTAGCCTGCCGACGAGTAGGGCGTATTTCCAGCACACTGTTATGTGTTGCACCCTTATTGTACTAATATTCGACCTGGGTAACCTGGATGGTCTGCAGGACTTGTGGCTGTTGGAATAATCTTGCTGCATCTTGCTAGTAACTAGGCATGTGATAACCCTAGTTAGTTAAAGTATCAAGCCGTACTTATTGTTTGGCCGTGAAATGTTGGATGGAGTTCAATCAGTCTAGTCTTGTCTTGATCCTGTACAAGATTGTTACAGGTCCTGATTTCTTATTTATTCTTGCCGATAAATGGTGGAAGAAACCAAGTTCTGTTCAAACGAAGGGTTACAACCCCGATCCTTGTTTGGTTTACGGGTTGTAACCTGGTTATCTGAATAGTCCCATGGTTATCTCATCGTATATCACCTGTCATGCTTTTGCTTAATTACTGTCTTTTATTATATAATTATATTCTTATGCTAATTTGCTGGTTTTAGTTCCTAAGTGAAGCCTCATTTGTGGCACTTGCTCTTTCTGGGTCTGAACCAGCTGGTTTTGTATGGCCAGATACCGGAGCAGCTCTAGAGGATCTACTGATCTTTCAGTCTGATGGTGACCACCAGGCGTAACCAGGGCAACGAGTGGGTTATTTTGGCTCTTCCACTCTATTGTAAAAATATTTTTTTGAGGCGTTTAGCCGACGAGCACGTGTTAGCTCGATTGTACTGTACTTACTGTTTGTCTACGGGCTGTAACATGATTGACAGGTCCTAGGGTTGATCATGTATGACTAAACTCTTGCTAGTCCTCATATTTTGTAACGACTAGCTTCATGATCATCTGAATATGTAATGTTTGGGATGCCTTACTATTGTATATTTGGTGATCTTACATCTTATAACTTTACTTGCTTGCTTGAGATTATGATATTTAGGCTTGTTATTGACCATAGGAGACTGGTGGATTGTAGTTAAATCCTCATATATCTAGACAGCCGTGACCGTATAGTGAGGTAGATTCTATTTCATTATATGTAGCTGGCTATGTATGCTCCTGTTCTCCAGTATTCTGGTTCTGGAGCGTGACATAGTTTAAGTGGTGGCCCATGCAGGTCTTGTAAATCAAGATATGTGAGGGTTTACCGAATAGATGTCTCAATCAGTACTCGTCCTTGATCTCTGTTCGTATTCTCTGAATTCCTAAAGTTCTTGTCCTGTTCACATGCTTGTAATCGTTGATCTGTCCTGGTCCTTCCTTATTGTTCTCTATGTCGTCTTCTTCAGCGATATTGTTCCTGGACCTGCCGATCAGCAAGGCGGAGCACCTCCCGTGGACCAGCAGCAACCAGAAGATCAAGTCCAGCATTCGGGAGTGGCCTCCAGAGTCGTGCCTACTGGAGGAGAGCCACCAGTCCAGCCAGTTCAGCCTGCAGAGCATGATGATGATACTTTGGTAGGTCTCATCAGATCATTGTTAGCTTCTCAAGATCGTCAAGGAGATGTCTTACATCAGGCAGTGGCAGATGCTCTGACCAGAGGAGCTCATTAGGGTAACAGTACGGCCAATAGCTTCAAGCGCTTGAACTCTCCCTTCTTCGATGGCAGCGAAGATGCTATCGCTGCTGACGCGTGGCTTCAGGACACAGAGGTGATATTGGAGGCAGCGAAGATCCCAGAAGATGAGAAGGTGGTCGAGGTGCGCCTGCAGTTATTGGATCTTACCCGTAGTTGGTGGGCGGCGCAGGCCGGTGTACTAGTGGCGCCCATTGCTTGGGCAGTATTCAGAGAGTGATTCCAGACCAAGTACTTCGATGCTGTAACTCGGTACGTCTACAGACCAAGTTCACCAATCTGAAGCAGATGGACAGGACAGTCGACGGATATGCGGCCGCATTTTCCAGGCTTAGTCGGTTTGCTCCCACCTTGGTGTTCCATAATGTAGAGAATTCTATTTTATCCAAATTTGATCTATGAGAGTCTGGATTTGGGTTTCTATTATTATTTGGTGGAGCATGAAATCCATAATATTTTTCATGGACATGTTCTCTGTGGGAGCCATTAATTTTACTTCTGGCCGCATGAGCATCTTTAAGCTCTGAGCCGCATGAGCATTAATAATTGTATGGCCCTTTTATTTTAGTTGCTTGCAAGCTTGCATGCAACTTGCCTGAGCCGCATGGCCATTTGCCTTGGCCGCACGAGAATTAATTTTATGGCTTTTTATTATTATTATTTATTTAATTGTATTGTTGGCCGCATATGGCAAGCCTAGCTGGCCGTTTATGGCACTTGCAATTGCATACAATTAAATGCATTAGCATTTGCATGCATTAATTAGTATTTAATAATTGCCATGCATGTATTAATTAGCATGTATGCATTAATTAGCATTATATATTTGGCCATTATGGCACGGCCTATGCAAGCTAGCTTGCATGCTGATATTACTTAGCCACATAAGAGATTAGTTTTCATGCAATTTGTTGCATTAATATTTGCAAGGCTATTTAATATACTTGGCCACAATCAAATATTGGCCGCATATGATCAGTATTGCAGCCGCATGGGTTTTATTAGCTGGCCGATGGAATTGTGGCCGCATGCATTTGTTAATGCTGGCCGCATAAGCACATTTGTGCTTGGCCGCATATGGCTATTGGCCTTTCTTGGCCGCATATGGCCATGGGCCATTTATGGCTGCATAAGCCATTAATATTAGCCTAAGCCGCATAGGCCTTTAAATAATTGATAGGCTATTACTTGGCCACATATGCATGCATGCAACAGTTTGCTTGGAACATGAATTGGCCGCATGGCCTTGCTAATTATTGCATGCAAATGCTTGCATACCTTAGCATAATACTTGCATGGCCAATCAAATATTGGCCACATGAAAACACTATTTGGCCGCATATGGCCTAGGAATCTTGGCCACATGGCCTATTTATCATTCTTGGCCGCATGCAGCAATTGTATGCTGGCTGCACATTGTATAGTGATAACATTTATTGGCTGGCCGCATGGCATACTTGCATTAATTACGGGTCCCACTATCTTTTGTCTTATTTGTCTTTATAAATTATATTATTATGATTAAATAATGTGTGATTCTAAATTGCTTCCCTAAACATGAATTGTTAGTATAATGATTGATAGTGACCTGCTGGCCGCATATGGCCTATTATTTGCTGGCCATATATGGCCCAATTTTTCTTATGCCGCATGAGTCCCCCACAGCCCTTGTCCCTGCTAATATTTAATTACCACTTGTTTGCTTGTGCCATAAATTTTAATATGTTCCCTGACACAATGGTGACCCGTTGTGGTGCACTCTTGACAAATGACATGACATGATAGTGACCCGCCGTGGTGTACTCCTGACAAATAAACTTGACATAATAATTTGACATGGTAAACATGACATGATAGTGGCCCGTCGTGGAATACTTCTGACATGATAAACCTGACATGATATACCTTGATATGCTGTTGCGACAACTAACTTAACATGACAAGTATGAATGACCTGAACACCGTGGACGATTGTGCTTGTACAAATGAATCCGTCTTGTCATGCATCATGTCTAGGACAGGGACCCCTGAGTACCACGGCCAGGGGTACATACGGTAAATTGACTAAGGCTAATAACTAGAATAATCCAATAGTCATGAGAAGATCTTCCAGCTACAGACAATTCCGTTACCTAGGCGCACTTGTGGATTTGTAGCCTGGCGACGAGTAGGGCGCATTTCCAGCACACTGTCATGTGTTGCACCCTTATTGTACTAATATTCGACCTGGGTAACCTGGATGGTCTGCAGGGCTTGTGGCTGTTGGAATAATCTCGCTGCATCTTGCTAGTAACTAGGCCTGTGATAACCCTAGTTAGTTAAAGTATCAAGCCGTACTTATTGTTTGGCCGTAAAATATTAGATGGAGTTCAATCAGTCTAGTCTTGTCTTGATCCTGTACAAGGTTGTTATATGTCCTGATTTCTTATTTATTCTTGCCGATAAATGGTGGGAGAGACCAAGTTCTGTTCAGACGAAGGGTTACAACTCCGGTCTTTGTTTGGTTTACGGGTTGTTACCTGGTTATCTGAATAGTCCCATGGTTATCTCATCGTATATCACCTGTCATGCTTTTCCTTAATTACTGTCTTTTATTATGTAATTATATTCTTGTGCTAATTTGCTAGTTTTAGTTCCTAAGTGAAGCCTCCTTTGTGGCACTTGCTCTTTCTGGGGTCTGACCCAGCTGGCTTTGTATGGCCAGATACCGGAGCAGCTCCAGAGGATCTACCGACCTTCCAGCCCGATGGTGACCACCAGGCATAACCAGGGCAACGAGTGGGTTATTTTGGCTCTTTCACTCTATTGTAAAAATATTCTTTTGAGGCATTTAGCCGACGAGCACGTGTTAGCTCGATTGTACTGTACTTACTGTCTGCCTACGGGCTGTAACATGATTGACAGGTCCTAGGGTTGATCATGTATGACTAAACTCTTGCTAGTCCTCACATTTTGTAACGACTAGCTTCATGATCAGCTGAATATGTAATATTTGGGATGCCTTACTATTGTATATTTGGTGATCTTACATCTTGTAACTTTACTTGCTTGCTTGAGATTGAGACATTTAGGCTGGTTATTGACCATAGGAGACTGATGGATTGTAGTTAAACCCTCATATATCTAGACAGCCGTGACCGTATAGTGAGGTGGATTCCATTTCAATATACGTAGCTGGCTATGTATGTCCCCGCTCTCCAGTATTCTGGTTCTGGGGCTTGACATGGGATACCGCTCAAGCACAGGCCAAAGGGTCGATATTGGATATTAATTTAAAAAGTTTTACCTTACTTGACAAACTGGGTGAAGTAACTTTTTAGACCCAAAGGGTCGATATTGGACAGTTGGTGTCGTGTACTCCTATAAGTACAATTATACCTCGACAGACACCTTTTTTACAAGAGGTTGGGGAGAAATTGGGATGAGTATCAGAATCGGTATCGGATTAGTATCGACCGTATCGAATTAGTATCGGCCGTATGTACTTAGTATCGTGTACCCCTACAAGTACAATTATACCTCGACTGTATGTACTTAGTATCGATCGTATTGGATTAGTATCGGTCTATCAGATACGTCACTTTGACACAAGACAGTTGTTTTAGTCCCAACACAGTTGTTTTTGTTTCTTCCTTCAAATTATTTGTTTGTAATATGTGGAATGAATAAACAGTTTACGTTGCGCACCCATATCTAAACTGCCTTAACATTCATTCACTGACTGCAATGTGCATGTATCTATCTTACAGAATTATTTTCAATTGGATATGGATATGAATTACTACTTACGGAATCGTTCGTGGATGTACAATCGTCATCTTGATGACATGTACGGTGTGCGAAATGAATTCATAGAGGGTGTACAGCAGTTCCTGCAGTTTGCCAAGGCGTTCCTTCAGTACATAGACGGTACCAAAATTAAGTGTCCGTGTATGAGATCTCGCAACTTGAAATATCATCTAGAAGTGAAAGTCATGTATCATTTATACTCGATGGGTTTCACGCCGAATTACTATCAGCAGAGCGCGCACGGAGAACTTGTGTCTTTAGCATCGGAGTATGAGCCTTATGTGGATGTCCACAATAATGCTGCTTACGACGATAGGTTGGTGAATATGATTTTTGACGCGACGGGGCCTAGTTTCGATCCAGACGATCATGATGCACCTGAGGAGGCACCGAACGCCGATGCTGCACTGTTCATGGAGTTGCTGGAGAATGCAAGGACTCCATTATATCCTGGTTGTGAGGATCATTCACTGTTGGAGGCGGTTACAAGATTGTTGAGCATCAAGTCCGATTTTAACATGTCACAAGATTGCTACAACCGTCTTATGGAGTTGCTTATAGAAATATTGTCTGAGGGTGCTAAGTAGCCTAAAGACTTCTACCGGTCTAAGAGGATGGTGAGATCGCTCAGGATGGGATACGAGAAAATTAATGCATGTCGCAATGGGTGTATGTTGTACTATAAAGACGACAAGGATGCAGATGCCTGCAGATTTTGTGGTACCGATCGCTACAAGGGCAGTGGTAGAGGAAAGTCTGACGGTGCCAGGTGTCACGCCCCGATTCCGTAGAATCGATAGTCGTCCCCCGGGCGTGATGCCGTGCGAACCTAAGTTGCGATCGCACAAGGCAAAGTCATAAGGTTATCCGAAACACAACATCAAGTTAGAGTACGCAGAGAAATTGAATGACACATTTGAAATAGAAATAGACTTTCATTGATAATAAAAACTTTACATTGACTTCTTTACAATCATTGCCGCGCGGGCTACAACATGACTCGACTTACAAATTGAACGCCGATGAGATAGTCGTTCCATACATTACATCCCTTTTTATAAGCAAAAACTATTACGCTTTCCACCTGGGATTGAGGGAAGCCGAGCCGCCATCTATTCTTTTGGACTGAGTGCGGGTCTTCTTCAAAAGGAATCCAGAACAAGCCTTTACACGCGGATAAGGCTTCAAAAGGGTTCACTTCGCCTTGAGCTTTCAAGTGTCACGCCCTTCGTAGTTCGGGGTACCTACATGGAGAGCGAGGATCAGTACATTACACTTTATACTGGTGCATGGTTATTTAAGTTTTCAAGCTCTCATTTGTTTGAAGAGTTTATATTGACTTAGTTCATGAATGTTTCTAACCATCCTAATAAATTTCAAGCGAGCAATGACAAGCATAATGTAAAAATACTTGAAACTTACCCCCGGCGGACCGAGCCGCGCCTTATGAAACTTATCATTTTCTTTCCTGTCAATTGTTATCATTTTTATACCAAGTGCAATATTACGTGTGATTGGTCACTAGCATAACAAGCCATCCTGGACTCTATAGCTTTTGTTAGCCGGGGCCCTTGCAGCGCAAGTAGCGAGCCCTGCGGCAAGTCCCCGCTTAACCCGTGCAATCATCCAGCACAGCTACACACCATGTTTCCTTACTTGGCCGAAACGGTCCCATGGCCTTGGGTTGCCGTTACGGGAAAACTTTACCTTGTCGACAAGTTGTCCAATGACCGAGTTCAGACCATATTTAGTTATTAAGGTCTAGCCTACATTCTTTCTTTGAAACTTGATCATTTTACCGTGTCCGTGCCCTTGCATTCATTCTTTCATTCGCAACAACACTATCGATTTTGCCTAAGAAGGGGGTCGAGAAGAGATGGGTCAGCCACTCACCTTGAGTTTACTTCGGCGAGACAACTTATTGGCCGCACTAGACGTCGCCTACACGATTGTCTGAAATTGCACAAGCAACCGATTAGAACACTGCATTATTCAAGGAGTTCGATAGGAAATGCGAGTTCAAAATGCAAGCCATGAAAACCATCGAAAACATTCACGAAAACGTATTCAGAAAATAAAGCCAAAACCAACGCAAGCGGCATGAAAAGCAGAGCAACATGAGGTCTCTTCCGACTCAGCCGCAGAGTCAATCCTCGAGGCGCAAACCGCTGAATATGGGACTTGGTTCCGAAGAAGACATTCCATAACGAGGAATGGATCGTAATTCAACCGTTCCCGTTCGATCGACTCGGTCGATCCCGACCTATCGGTCCCGAATGAATCGATAGCCACAGTATTTCTTTCTCGCACACCCCGTGGACAAAGTACGGGGCACGATGTAGGGACGGGACACTACACCATAACCAACTAAGAAAAAGTTTCGTTCTCGAAACTTAAAATAGAACCTACCTCTACGAGAACAATGAAGGGAACTTTACCTTCATTTTAGACTCAAGCTCCCATGTCGACTCTTCGACCGAGTGGTTTCTCCAGAGGACGCGGACTAGAGAAATAGCACGGTTGCGGAGAAGTTTATCCTTGTGCTCCAAGATTTGCACCGGCTCTTCGACATATGACAAGTTCGCCTTCAGGTCCAGCTTCCCCAAATCCACAACATTGCTCGGGTCGTGTATGTACTTCCGCAATTGCGATACGTGGAAGACGTCATATACCTCTGATAACGCAGGCGGCAAGGCGATTTGGTAAGCTACCGGGGCGACTCGCTTCAATATTTCAAACGGGCCAACAAATCTTGGGCTCAACTTTCCTTTCGCAGCGAACCGGAAAACTCCACGCAAAGGCATCACCTTCAGGAATACATGGTCGCCTTCCGAGAACTCGAGGGGGCGTCGGTGCGTGTCGACATAGCTTTTCTGTCGGCTTTGTGCTATCTTCAATCTCTTTCGTATCAACTTGACCTTCTGCACAGTCTGCTCCACCAGCTCCGGACCAAGTATCTGCCGTTCCCCGACTTTATCCCAGCAAATGGACGATCTACACTTCCGGCCGTACAAAGCTTCATACGACGACTTTTGGATGCTGGACTAATAGCTGTTGTTGTATGCAAACTCGGCCAGCGGTAGATGGACATCCCAACTTGACTTCAAGTCGATCATACAGAGTTGCAACATGTCTTCGAGAATTTGGTTCACCCGCTCTATTTGGCCGTCAGTCTGAGGATGATAAGCTGAGCTGAACTTCAACTTGGTCCCCAGTGCTGAATGTAGACTACTCCAGAAGTGCGCTACGAACCGTCCATCCCGATCGGAGACGATAGAAACTGGGACCCCGTGCAGCCGAACTATTTCATCAAGGTATATCTAAGCAAGGCGGTCGACGCTTCAAGTAACTTTGATGGCGATAAAGTGCGCTGACTTGGTTAGTCGATCGACGATGACCCAGATGGCGTCGTTTCCCCGTGGCGTCCTCGGCAAGCCAACAACGAAGTCCATAGTGATGTGATCCCACTTCCACTCTGGAATGGCAAGGTTCTGCATCTTCCCGCCCAGTCGCTGGTACTCGACTTTGACTTGCTGATAGGCCATACATTTTGACACAAAGAGCGCTACGTCCCTCTTCATGCCGTGCCACCAAAAGACAACGCGGAGGTCCTTATACATCTTGGTGCTGCCAAGATGCAAGGAATATTTGGCATAGTGCACCTCCGTCATTATCTCTTTTCTAAGTTCTACGTCGTCCGGTACGCGTAGCCGTCCCTTCACGCGCAACACTTCCGACTCGTCCACTACAAAGTCGAACGCTTTTCCTGTCGATATCAGCTTCCGTATCTTCTCCAGGTATGGGTCGTCCTTCTGTGCAAACTTGATCCTCTCCAGTAGGCTTGGTTCCACCCGCAGTTGCGCCAGTTTCACATCTCTGAAACGAACTCGGAGCTCGATGCCCATTCCTTCCAAGTCACGCAGCAGTCGATCGTTGATGTATAACGAAACTAAGTACTTCCGGCTCAGCGCATCCGCTACCACATTTCCCTTGCCCAGCGTGTAGTCGATCGATAAGTCATAGTCTTTGATTAGTTCGAGCCATCGCCTCTGCCGCAAATTCAGTTCTTTCTGGGTGAAGAGATACTTGAGGCTTTTGTGGTCCGTATAAATCCTGCACGCCATGCCATAGAGATAGTGACGTCACAGCTTCAACGCAAACACAATCGCTGCCAATTCTAGGTCATGCGTGGGGTAGTTCTTCTCGTGCGGCTTCAACTGTCGGGAAGCAAAAGATATCACCTTATCCCGCTGCATGAGCACACACCCCAAGCCCTGGCCAGAAGCATCGCTGATGATTTGAAATCCCTCCGTCCCTTCAGGAAGAGCAAGTATCGGAGCCAAAACGAGCCGTTGTTTGAGCTCCTGGAAGGAAGATTCACAGTCGTCTTACTACTTGAATGCGACTCCTTTCTGGGTGAGGCGAGTCAAAGGCGATGCGATCTTCGTGAAGTCCTTCTGTAGCACCCAGTTTTCCAAATGAGGGTAATTTTGAAATTTCGTGTTTATAATTATTTTAATAATGATATTTAATTCATGATATAATTTTTGGTAATTTTAAACCATTTTTAAAATTATTCAAATCAATGACTTGTGGTTTTGTCGTTTTGCTAGTGAAATCCTAGAGACTGTTTGACCTAGAGCCTAACCATGTGATTATGATATTTTAATATCATTTTTGGTCTAAGAATATTTTTGTATTTGACCTCTTTGAATTATTTTGATATTATTTTATTATTTATGATATTTTTTTGGGTTATTTGAGTCGGGTTCGAATTTCAACTCAATCCGACTTGAAACGGAGACCCGGGAGTAGTTGACTCCAGTGGGACCCACGCACTACTTAGGCATGGCCCATATGATATTAATTTTAGTCCACATGATAGAAATATTTTAGTTAGAGGATAGACTAATTATTATGGATAAGGTTAGTGTGATTAGAGACTTTAGAATGACTAATTTAGCCCCAACCAATTAGCCCTTTTCTAATACTCATAGAATAGGTTAGTGGGGGCATTTTGGACCTTACCATAATAGGACAAATAGCCCATATGGCCAGCCACTTTGGGAGAGGATAGGCTCAAGTTCATTCATTATTCTCATCCACACTCTCTCTCTTGTTCTTCCCCAAATTTCTAGAGAGCAATCCCTAGCAATTTCTCTACCAAATCCTTCCATTTCGCCACCAAATCTTCTTCTTTCCTTCTCCATTCTAGCCAAGGAGGAAGCTACCCAAGTTTGGGAGGATTCGGAGCTCGTTCGTGTCCTTTTGGAATCTCTACGTGTCGGTGTCGCTCCGGGAAGGCTTTTCTTCGATTCGATCTACCGGGAGGTATAAATCCCTTCTCCTTTTCATTTCCTTATACATATAGGTCTATTTTAAATCCATAGGAATTATCCCCATGGTTGTATCTCTATTTGTGTCCATTTTGTGTCCATTTGGAGGTCATAGGAGTGTCCTTTGTGTTGTGGATGTGTTCATGTTACATATATAGATTTATATATATATATATATATATATATATATATATATATATATATATATATATATATATATATATATATATATATATATATATTGTAATGAGAGTGTATCTATATTTATATATGTAATAAATGGTTCATGATGATTATATAATCAAGTTTGTGAGCGTGGTTCCTCATATTATTATTGCTATTATTGTTGTGGATAATTAGGATATATATTGTGTATTCTTTTGGCTCAAACTATCTAAATCCGTCATGATTTTTATCCACGTTTTTAATTTCAGCCCTAACTTAGAAATGTCATAACCTCTAGCTCAAAGCTCGGTTTAATCTCCCGTTTTTTTTAAATTGAAGCGTATTGAAGTTAGCTTTTCAAAAACATATATTAATAGGCCTAATTCTTTCTGTAACTTTCTAGAGAATTATTTGAGTGTCAGCTGTACGAAAGACAAACGCGTTCTCGGTGTTTTCGCGATTCCGGAAGTTTCCGGAAACGAAAATACGATCTGTTTGAAGTTTCGGAAAGCTAACACATAGATCTATAACATACTTTAATCCTAGAATTTAGTTCATGCTGAGTTGGTATATTATTGATTATTAGTAGGAGTTACTATTCGACATATGTATTTTGTGCACCCTTGTGTGTAATATAATGTTCTATTTGATTTTAACCCATGTTAATGTATATACATTATGTAACTAAATAGAGAATGGAAGCATGAGTAAATGGTTAAATAAATGATGTATAAGGTGTAAGTATCCTATCTAATGTAAGCATGTATAAGTATGGCTTGTAATGAATATGTAGGTTCCATAGTATGTAATGTATGGTGCATATAGTAGTGCAAGAGAATAAATAAATGATGAATGAATGCAAGCATGAATGTAATGTAATAATAGATGTAATGTATGCAATATACAAGTTAATGAGATGTAATGTTCTATGTTAACACAAATCCTATATTACCTCATGTACCCCCCTTATACTATGTTGACACTATCACACTTGACACATTGTTCACTTCCACTTTGACACTCTTTGATATGTATACACTATGTATGCCCATTTAACTCTCACTTGACCCTTTGCCATGTTTACATACACACACATAGCCTCTTAAATAAGTATTTATGAATATAGTTAACTTAGCTATGTATGTATATTATATATATGTTAGCATATTGTGTTGTAATATATAAGTTTATGTAACCATTTGAAATGCCATGATTATAGACCTAATGTTGAATACCAATATATGTATGTGTATATATGTGTAGACATATATAGCTTAAAGTAATAGATTACCTAGTGTATATCTAATGTGAATTCTTGCCAATTTGAGTATTGAATAATTGCATGCTATATAGAGTTGGGTGTATATTGGCTTGTATAGCCTTGTATTGATGTGTGCTTGCTAGGATAGTCTTGGTTAGGCCTAGTAAGACTTACTGGGTTAGGACATGACTTAGTTTGACCTAGTTTAACTAGTGCAGTTGACCAGAGTTGACCAAGGGTTGACTTTGGCCTAGTTTGACCTAGATTCATGTAGAATGTATTGTAGTGCTTTATATTACCCTTTTGGACATGTTGTGACTTGTGCTGTTCTAATTAGGAGCTAAACACCTCTCCTCGGACAGTATCTTTACCTTGGACATTCAGATATCAGGCGAGTACATTCTCTGATCATTTCATATCATATTTAGGATTATATTTCCTGCTTTAGACTATCTTACTTGATGCTGACACGTTGGTAACACGGATTGGTACTATATGGATCCCTTCATGAGATGTTATCCCTCTCGGGAGCATCAGATACTTTTGCTCGGTGTGTTTCACTTACATCACGTATCTTATGCTTCTATTATCATGAATCTTCGTTATCAGCTAGTGACTCATGTACTCACATGATCACCGAGCCTTCACGAATCCATTCATGAATCACCCTATACGGGTAGTAGTTTAGTCATGAATCTTAACGTAACTTGACTGGATCCTTGTATATTGATTGGGGTACGGAGGAGTATGAATGGTCATGTGAATAATATCCAAAGTAGTGTAGTCATGAATCACTCTTAGTGTAGTCATGAATCAGTCCTAAGCCATTCACATGATTCGTCTGTACTCTAAATCACTAGCACTGTCTCTCTTTATATATATCGTAGATATTTACTTACAGTCTCTCTTTTACATTATGCTATTCTTCAGATCCTGTATTTTATTCTCTAGCATGATTACATTTTCTTTCCGGCTATGACTTGTTGAGATGTACTGTGCTCGCTCCAGTCCTGACTGGACCTGTTGATAAATTTTACAGATAGCTTGGAGGTTGCCTGCTAGCCTAGAGGAGACAGTAGAGGTTGCATAGATAGCTAGGATTTTTCTTATAGTTTACTTTTGTCGTCTTGAATTGTATTTATGGATTTCTGTATTTAAGTTTTGAGATGTATTCTGAGTTTGTATCTTAGACACTTAGACTTCTATCTGTTGTATCTCTTTTCGATTTCATGTTTTATCTAT
Organism: Iris pallida; assembly: GCA_029216955.1. Classification (NCBI taxonomy): domain Eukaryota; kingdom Viridiplantae; phylum Streptophyta; class Magnoliopsida; order Asparagales; family Iridaceae; genus Iris; species Iris pallida. The sequence continues at coordinate 9,271,364 of JANAVB010044218.1, forward strand.
CTTCTTTTATGCTCTACCTTAGATGTGATTGAGTTTACATTCTGCTATGTCACCCCCATTCGGGGATTATAAACTGTTTAGTCTTATACTATTAGATGCATTGAGACCTAGGACAGCGTTCTACCGCAGACACTGCGGCGTAGGCTGGGCGTTGTTACGCTCTTGTGCCCTAACTCTAGGGTGCGGGTCGTGACACGTTTTTAGTGGTGGTCCATGCAGGTCGAGACTAAGGTGTAGTGGTATTCGAACTAGAGTACCACTACAGCCTGCAGTAGGATTAGGATATATTTTGAAGGTACTCAATCACAGTTAGGACCCTTGAGAGATTCCCGGGACGATCCTTGAGAATCTTATTTTAACTCCGATTTGAAAACTCTTTTTTTTCTTGATTTGATTTATCTTTACTTTCTGCAATTGAATTTGATTTTGATAGATTATTATTGAATTAGAGTTTGTATTTATTGATTTTGATGAAGATTGTTGAATTCTGAATCTTGATGTTAGCTATAGCATCCGAGTTTGTAGTTATATGATTTGAAAGATTTTGGTTCATTTTTGAATCTCGATGTTCGTTGAAAAATTTGATTTTTGAGTATTCATTGTTAATTTAAATTAATTTTTGTCAAGATGAAATTATATGGGCTAGGTCATCTAAGTTATGAAATCTAGTCTTCTACAGTCATATTAGCCAGCATGGTGAGGACATATAGTTGACTTGGATATATTTCTCGGGTGTGGGAATTTAAGATTTTCGCAGCCAAGCTACCGGCATCGCGAAAATGTTAAATACCATGATTCTAGAGGTATGTGCCTAAGTCGAGGACTCTGTGATTATCGTAGCCTTGCTTACTAGTATGACGAGGATTTAGAGTACCATGATTGTGGATAGACGCATATGATTATCAGATTGTACCTTAAATATTTTCGAACATATTTTCTCTACTTTTGCTTCTGTCCTTCAAAAAAAATTTATTTAATTATTAATTGTTTTGTTTTGTTTTGCCTCTCATTATTTAACTTAAGAATAGGGTTGCCTGTTTTTATAAACCTTTGCGTAACTTCTTGCTATGAGTTTCTTCTTAATACAATGAATCGATGATTTTGCTAGACTTTATCTTGGATTTGATAATTTAGCTCTGGGTTTCAAAATGGTTCTTCTTTAAACAGATGAGCAAAATAAATTTTATCATTATTTCCTTCTTGCTTTTATTCCTGTATTAGATAATAATAAAACTATCTTGATTACGTCAATCACCTGCTTGCAATCTTGGTAGGAATCTAATTGTTGGTTTTAACGTAGAATTTAATTTTTATATTGGGACATGAGAATATATATAGTGGACACAGACTCTTTGCCTGACACGTATGCATGCTACACTTGATTTCCCACGTGCCTAAATACATATTAATATGTTATTGATGTTAAAATTCTCAAACCCCAATATTTCTGGTTCTCTGCTTTTTTCATGTTTAAATTCGTAAATTAAATATAAATTTTATGTTATTAGTTATGTTTACATCACTGCACATGTATGTTATACATAGAGTTTCAATTCAAAATTTTTTGGTTGAGTTTGTGTTTAAATTTGTCAAATTTAAGAGCTGTGTACATTGTTGTTGTAGGGATATAATATTAGGTTTTATATTCTTACATGTTAGTTTGTGATAAACATTGAATTAGTTTTGATGTGCAAATTTCTCTAAAATTCTGAAAACTAGTTACATGTTAACATTTTACATTGATTTTCATGTTTAGTTCAAATTCAGATTTAACATGTAATATTGAACTGTATGCGTAGATAAATGTATGGATAGTATGTTAGGGTTTCATTTATGTCATGTTAGGTTGTATTGGGAGCGTTGAGATTGGTTGTGATGTTTCAAACTCCTAAATTTTGAAATTATATTATGTTAATATTACACTGGTTAAATGTTAGCTTACTTTCAGATATTTTTTTTAATGTAAATGCTGAACTAAAATTGGGTTTAACCTTTCAATACTAAGTTATAACCCTGTACAAGGACACGCACACACTCTAACATAGTATATACTGTCTTTTAACCTAACCCTTCCCCTCTATGTCATGATTATATATCTGTAAGGATATATATAGAGTTTATGCATATATTATAACGTATATAGATACATAACTAAGTCTCTACCTTTTTATATATATGGTTAGCCATGCAAGTTATGATTAAATAGGTTGTATATTGTAGATTGTTTAACCAAAATGCCATGATTAGTGTAACTTGATAGCTGTTGTTTTGGAACCCAATTTCTCATATACAATTTCATATGTATTTACGTACACACACGCCTACTATCTAACCATATGAACATGTCCCTATACACATAATGCTAGTTTTTCCCTCTCTAACGCTCTGTATATATTGTGATTGGATTTCCATGCAATTGACATTTATTCCTTAACTAGTGATTTTGATTTTTCCTTGAATAGTACCCTTTTTCAGATAATTGGTAGTGACCTTCATTTTATTTTTTGATGAGTACCAGTTTTCATATAGGATGGTAGACTGTCTTACAGTTTTGATGGGTTGTTGTCTCTGTAACTTTTTTGTTTCGTACCCTGGATTGCTTGTGTGTTTTGATACCCTATAACCGTTTTGGTTAGCATGACTAGTATACCTAGATGAGACTTACTACCACCGTATGCCATGACCCTGTATGCCGTCCTTTTGATGGTATGATTTGTTTAAGCTTTGGAACTTTGAATGTGGGGGTTTGACCTAGAGGGAGTATGGACGTTTTAATTTCGAGGATGAAATTTTTCTAAGGTGGGTAGAGTTGTAGCACCCAGTTTTCCAAAGGAGGGTAATTTTGAAATTTTGTGTTTATAATTATTTTAATAATGATATTTAATTCATGATATGATTTTTGGTACTTTTAAACCATTTTTAAAATTATTTAAATCAATGACTTGTGGTTTTGACGTTTTGCTAGTGAAATCCTAGAGACTGTTTGACCTAGAGCCTAACCATGTGATTATGATATTTTAATATTATTTTTGGTCTAAGAATATTTTTGTATTTGACCTCTTTGAATTATTTTGATATTATTTTATTATTTATGATATTGTTTTGGGGTTATTTGAGTCGGGTTCGAATTTCAACTCAATCCGACTTGAAACGGGGACCCGGGAGTAGTTGACTCTAGTGGGACCCACGCACTACTTAGGCATGGCCCACATGATATTAATTTTAGTCCACATGATAGAAATATTTTAGTTAGAGGTTAGAATAATTATTATGGATAAGGTTAGTGTGATTAGAGACTTTAGAATGACTAATTTAGCCCCAACCAATTAGCCCTTTCCTAATACTCATAGAATAGGTTAGTAGGGGCATTTTGGACCTTACCATAATAGGACAAATAGCCCATATGGCCAGCCACTTTGGGAGAGGATAGGCTCAAGTTCATTCATTATTCTCATCCACACTCTCTCTCTTGTTCTTCCCCAAATTCCTAGAGAGCAATCCCTAGCAATTTTTTCACCAAATCCTTCCATTTTGCCACCAGATCTTCTTCTTTCCTTCTCCATTCTAGTCAAGGAGGAAGCTACCCAAGTTTGGGAGGATTCGGAGCTCATTCGTGTCCTTTTGGAATCTCTACGTGTCGGTGTCGCTCCGGGAAGACTTTTCTTCGATTCGATCTACCGGGAGGTATAAATCCCTTCTCCTTTTCATTTCCTCATACATATAGGTCTATTTTAAATCCATAGGAATGATCCCCATGGTTGTATCTCCATTTGTGTCCATTTTGTGTCCATTTGGAGGTCATAGGAGTGTCCTTTGTGTTGTGGATGTGTTCATGTTACATATATAGATTTATATATATATATATATATATATATATATATATATATATATATATATTGTAATGAGAGTGTATCTATATTTATATATGTAATAAATAGTTCATGATGATTATATAATCAAGTTTGTGATTGTGGTTCCTCATATTATTATTGCTATTATTGTTGTGGATAATTAGGATATATATTGTGTATTCTTTTGGCTCAAACTATCTAAATCCGTCATGATTTTTATCCACGTTTTTAATTTCAGCCCTAACTTAGAAATGTCATAACTTCTAGCTCAAAGCTCGGTTTAATCTCCCATTTTTTTTAAAAGAAGCGTATTGAAGTTAGCTTTCCAAAAACATATATTAATGGGCCTAATTCTTTCTGTAACTTTCTGGAGAATTATTTGAGTGTCAGCTATACGAAAGACAAACGCGTTCTCGGTGTTTTCGCGATTTCGGAAGTTTCCGGAAACGAAAATGCGATCCGTTTGAAGTTTCGGAAAGCTAACACATAGATCTATAACATACTTTAATCCTAGAATTTAGTTCATGCTGAGTTGGTACATTATTGATTATTAGTAGGAGTTACTATTCGGCATATGCATTTTGTGCATCCTTGTGTGTAATATAATGTTCTATTTGATTTTAACCCATGTTAATGTATATACATTATGTAACTAAATAGAGAATGCAAGCATGAGTAAATGGTTAAATAAATGATGTATGAGGTATAAGTATCCTATCTAATGTAAGCATGTATAAGTATGGCTTGTAATGAATATGTAGGTTCTATAGTATGTAATGTATGGTACATATAGTAGTGCAAGAGAATAAATAAATGATAAATGAATGCAAGCATGAATGTAATGTAATAATAGATGTAATATATGCAATATACAAGTTAATGAGATGTAATGTTCTATGTTAACACAAATCCTATATTACCTCATGTACCCCCCTTACACTATGTTGACACTATCACACTTGACACATTGTTCACTTCCACTTTGATACTCTTTGATATGTATACACTATGTATGCCCATTTAACCCTCACTTGACCCTTTGCCATGTTCACATACACACACATAGCCTCTTAAATAAGTATTTATGAATATAGTTAACTTAGCTATGTATGTATATTATATATATGTTAGCATATTGTGTTGTAATATATAAGTTTATGTAACCATTTGAAATGCCATGATTATAGACCTAATGTTGAATACCAATATATGTATGTGTATATATGTGTAGACATATATAGCTTAAAGTAATAGATTACCTAGTATATATCCAATGTGAATTCTTGCCTATTTGAGTATTGAATAATTGTATGCTATATAGAGTTGGGTGTATGTTGGCTTGTATAGTCTTGTATTGATGTGTGCTTGCTAGGATAGTCTTGGTTAGGCCTAGTAAGACTTACTGGGTTAGGACATGACCTAGTTTGACCTAGTTTGACTAGTGCAGTTGACCAGAGTTGACCAAGGGTTGACTTTGGCCTAGTTTGACCTAGATTCATGTAGAATGCATTGTAGTACTTTATATTACCCTTCTGGACATGTTGTGACTTGTGCTGTTCTAATTAGGAGCCAGACACCTCTTCTCGGACAGTATCTTTACCTTGGACATTCAGATATCAGGCGAGTATATTCTCTGATCATTTCATATCATATTTAGGATTATATTTTCTGCTTTAGACTATCTTACTTGATGCTGACACGTTGGTAACACGGATTGGTACTATATGGATCCCTTCATGAGATGTTATCCCTCTCGGGAGCATCAGATACTTTTGCTCGGTGTGTTTCACTTACATCACGTATCTTATGCTTCTATTATCATGAATCTTCGTTATCAGCTAGTGACTCATGTACTCACATGATTACCGAGCCTTCACGAATCCATTCATGAATCACCCTATACGGGTAGTAGTTTAGTCATGAATCTTAACGTAACTTGACTGGATCCTTGTGTATTGATTGGGGTACGGGGGAGTATGAATGGTCATGTGAATAATATCCAAAGTAGTGTAGTCATGAATCACTCTTAGTGTAGTCATGAATCAGTCCTAAGCCATTCACATGATTCGTCTGTACTCTAAATCACTAGCACTGTCTCTCTTTATATATATCGTAGATATTTACTTACAGTCTCTCTTTTACATTATGCTATTCTTCAGATCCTGTATTTTATTCTCTAGCATGATTATATTTCCTTTCCTGCTATGACTTGTTGAGATGTACTGTGCTCGCTTCAGTCCTGACTGGACCTGTCGATAAATTTTATAGATAGCTTGGAGGTTGCCTGCTAGCCTAGAGGAGACAGTAGAGGCTGCATAGATAGCTAGGATTTTTCTTATAGTTTACTTTTGTCGTCTTGAGTTGTATTTATGGATTACTGTATTTAAGTTTTGAGATATATTCTGAGTTTGTAACTTAGACACTTAGACTTCTATCTGTTGTATCTCTTTTCGATTTCATGTTTTATCTATCTTCTTTTATGCTCTACCTTAGATGTGATTGAGTTTACATTCTGCTATGTCACCCCCATTCGGGGAGTATAAACTGTTTAGTCTTATACTATTAGATGCATTGAGACCTAGGACAGCGTTCTACCGCCGACACTGTGGCGTAGGCTGGGCGTTGTTATGTTCTTGTGCCCTAACTCTAGGGTGCGGGTCGTGACACCTTCACGAAGCGTCGGTAGTATCCCGCCAAGCATAGGAAGCTTTGAATTTCGCTAACTGATGCGGGCCGTTTCCAATCAGCAACTGCCTCGACGTTCTTCGGATCGACTGCGATGCCCGCGGCGGAGATGATGTACCCAAGGAGTAAGACGCTGTTCAGCCAGAACTCGCACTTGCTCATCTTCGCGTACAACTGATTCTCTCGAAGGGTTTGGAGTACCATCCGCAGATGCTCTGCATGTTGCGCTCGATCCTTCGAGTAGACGGGGATGTCGTCGATGAAGACTACTACGAACTTGTCAACGAACAGACGAAACACCCGATTCATTAGACGGCAGGGGCATTTTTCAGAACGAACGACATTACCAAGAACTCGAAGTGGCCGTAACGAGTACGAAAGACAGACTTCGGCACGTCATCTGGCTTGACTTTGAGTTGGTGGTAACCCGATCGTAGATCAATCTTCGAAAACACCGTTGCACCTTGGAGCTGGTCAAACAAGTCGTCGATACGGGGCATGGGGTATTTGTTTCGGACGGTGGCTTTATTCAATTCCCTATAGTCGATGCAGAGTCACATTGATCTATCCTTCTTCTTCACGAACAGCACGGGCGCACCCCACGGCGAGACACTCGGACGGATAAGCCCTCTGTCGAGCAATTCCTGAAGTTGTGCCTTCAATTCTTTCAATTCTGTAGGGGCCATTCTGTACGGAGCCTTCGAGATCGGCCGGGTATCGGAAAATGTATCGATGGTGAACTCTATCTCTCGATCGGGCGGCATGCCAGGTAGCTCGTCCGGGAACACATCTGGGAATTCTGCCACAATGTCGGTCTGACCCGCGTTTGCACCATCCTGTCGCATGTCTCGAACGAAAGCTAGATAGCCTTCGTACCCGGAATGCAGCATCCGTCGAGCAGATATTGCGAAGATCTCCATGCAGGTCGACGACGCCTCACCACACAAGTAGCAGAATTCAGGCACTCCAGGTATGCGGAATGTGATCCTCTTTTCGACCCAGTCTATGGTTGCATTGCACGGCCCGAGCCAATCCATTCCCAGAATGATGTCGAAGTCCTTCATGTCTAGAACTATCGAGTCCAGATCGATCTTTTGATCGCCGATACAGATAATCCCGCCGGCACAAGCTAAGTTTGTGAGAATTGGTGTGCCCGAAGGCGTACTTACGCTAAGGTCAAGATCTAATTATATTGCAGAGAATTTGTGCTCGGCGGCAAAGTTTGCCGATATAAAACTATGTGAAGCGCCTGAATCAAATAATACACGAGTAGGCACATTATTGAATTTTAGTATACCTGACACTACTGTATCTGATGCCAGCGCTTCGTCTCGAGTCATGGCATAGACGCGGCCCTGAGTGTAGGGGCGATGATCTTGGCCATTTTGTGGTACAGGTTGAGTGGGCGGAGAAGGTCGGGGCGCCTGCCCTCGATTCTCTTGGCGGTAATGTTGTGGTGGTGCGTTGGGTTGATTTGGTCTTCGGCCCATGTAGTCTCGAGCTCGGTGGCCCCTTTCTCCACAAACGAAACATGCTCCCCCGGTGAAGCAGTGGTTGGCATCGTGTCCGAGATTGTTGCACTTGGTGCATCGAGGTAGTGGGTTCTACCCTCTATAACTGCCGTTGTTTGGATGCTTTGACGCATAATTATTGCCTCCCATATAGCTAGGACGTTTGTGATTGGAGTGGCACACAACGTCGTCAGCACCGGAAGGATGCAGGTTCTCAAGGAGGAGGGCATGATTCAGAGCCTCGCCCACGGTCTTGTACTCTGGGACCCTGACATGCGCACTGATAGAGTGTCACAGACCCACTTCGAACCGTCGCACATGACACTCTTCAGTAGGCAGAAACTGGCCAGCAAACTTAGACAACTTGTTGAATTTTGCGGCGTACTGTTCCACTATCTGGCTCCCTTGCTTCAACTGCATAAATTCATTCTCCTTCGCTTGACGAACGGCTGACGGAAGGTACTGGACTTCAAAAGCCTTGCGGAACGTGGCCCAAGAGATCGGCGCGGTAGTGTTGTCCGGCCGGATCGCTCGCTTGTGCACGGCCCACCAGTCGTGCACGTTCAACCGTAGTTGAAGTTGTGCGCAGGCGACTTGCTTAGATTCTTCAATACCGAGCAGCTCGAAGTGATCTTCCAGCTCTTCCAACCAGTCGATTGCCATGGAGGGACCCTCGGTGCCGATGAAGGAAGTACATCACGCCTTCTTGAATTCGGACACTTCAAAGTTGTACTTTTTCGGTGCCGCTGGTTGACGCTCGGGATCCTCCGTGTCGACATCAATGGGTTGGATCGCCAGCACGGTGACGGTAGGCGTAGTCGTAGAATTTCCGTTGGCCGTCATTGTCTGGACGATCTGCTGCAGGGTATCCAACTGCTTTGCTGAAGTTTGGCATGTGCATCAAAGCGAGCTTCGAAGCGAGCTTTGAACTGGGCCTGTCGTTCCTCTACCTGTTGATGCCGGTTCTCGGACTGGTTTCGCTGCGCCTCCATCATGCGCAGCATCCTTTCGATGGTATCGTTAGAAGGTCCGGCCCGCGGACGATGCGAATTACTAGAGCCACTAGAAGCGCTCTCTTCTTGCTCGGCCGTGGGATCCGTCACTTCTGCGATACGAAGGCAAACACATCAGTCACAAATTATTACGGACTCATTGTATGGAATAACTTATCTCATTGATGCGAGGTCAAAGGTTTGGAACTCTAGACGCGAGGCCAAAGGATGTAAAGCCGTGCTCTGATACCATTATGTCACGCCCCGATTCCGTAGAATCGATAGTCGTCCCCCGGGCATGATGCCGTGCGAACCTAAGTTGCGATTGCACAAGGCATAGTCATAAGGTTATCCGAAACACAACATTAAGTTAGAGTACGCAGAGAAATTGAATGACACATTTAAAATAGAAATAGACTTTCATTGATAATAAAAACTTTATATTGACTTCTTTACGATCATTGCCGTGCGGGCTACAACATGACTCGACTTACAAAATGAACGCCGATGAGATAGTCGTTCCATACATTACATCCCTTTTTACAAGAAAAACTGTTACGCTTTCCACCTGGAATTGAGGGAAGCCGAGCTGCCATCTATTCTTTTGGACTGAGTGCGAGTCTTCTTCAAAAGGAATCCAGAACAAGCCTTTACACGCGGGCGAGGCTTCAAAAGGGTTCACTTCGCCTTAAGCTTTCAAGTGGCACGCCCTTCGTAGT
>JANAVB010044218.1:9281327-9610598 GCA_029216955.1 Iris pallida
TCGGGGTACCTGCGTGGAGAGCGAGGATCAGTACATTACACTTTGTACTGGTGCGTGGCTATTTAAGTTTCCAAGCTCTCATTTGGTTGAAGAGTTTATATTGACTTAGTTCATGAATGTTTCTAACCATCCTAATGAATTTCAAGCGAGCAATGACAAGCATAATGTAAAAATACGTTGAAACTTACCCCCGGCGGACCGCGCCGCGCCTTATGAAACTTACCATGTTCTTCCCTGTCAATTGTTATCATTTTCATACCAAGTGCAATATTACGTGTGATTGGTCACTGGCATAACAAGCCATCCTGGACTCTATAGCTATTGTTAGCCGGGACCCTTACAGCGCTAGTAGCGAGCCCCACTGCAATTCCCCGCTTAACCCGCGCTATCATCCAGCACAGCTATACACTGTGTTTTCTTTCTTGGCCGAAACGGTCCCATGGCCTTGGGTTGCCGTTACGGGGAAACTTTACCTTGTCGACAAGTTGTCCAATGACCGAGTTCAGACCATATTTAGTTATTAAGGTCTAGCCTACATTCTCTCTTTGAAACTTGATCATTTTACCGTGTCCGTGCCCTTGCATTCATTCTTTCATCCGCAACAACACTATCAATTTTGCCTAAGAAGGGGGTCGAGAAGAGAAGGGTCAGCCACTCACCTTGAGTTTACTTCGGCGAGAGAACTTGTTGGCCGCGCTAGACATCGCCTACGCAATTACCTGAAATCGCACAAGCAACCGATTAGAACACTGTATTATTCAAGGAGTTCGATAGGAAATGCGAGTTCGAAATGCAAGCCATAAAAACCATCGAAAACATTCACGAAAACGCATTCAGAGAACAAAGCCAAAACCAATGCAAGCGGCGTGAAAAGCAGAGCAACGGGAGGTCTCTCCCGACTCAGCCGCAGAGTCAATCCTCGAGGCGTAACCCGCTGAATATGGGACTTGGTTCCGAAGAAGACATTCCATAACGAGGAATGGATCTTAATTCAACCGTTCCCGTTCGATCGACTCGGTCGATCCCGACCTATCGGTCCCGACCGAATCGATAGCCACAGTGTTCCTTTCTCGCGCACCCCGTGGACAGAGTACGGGGCACGATATAGAGACGGGGCACTACACCAGGAAGCCTACCGATTCAATGTACTACTTGCCGTTGACGTCGCGGTTGCAGCGGTTGTTTATGGTGAAGGAAACTGCAGAAAACATGAGTTGGCATGAGCAGGAACAGACCGAAGGATTGTTGGATCACCCATCTGATGGAGAAGCATGGAAGCACTTTGATCGAGAGTATCTAGATTTTGCTTCTGATCCGCGTAATGTCAGATTGGGTCTCTGTTCCAACGGTTTTACCCCATTCGGACTTTCGGGATCCCAGTATTCGTGTTGGCCTGTGATCGTCACTCCGTACAATCTACCACCTAGGATGTGCATGAAGACTCCGTATTTATTCCTCACCGTTATTATTCTAGTTTCGAACAATCCGAAAAGGAACATCGATGTGTATTTACAGCCATTGATTGATGAGTTGAATCAGCTGTGGGAAATAGGTTCCAACACGTACGATGTATCTAGAATTTTTTTTTCCAGATGTGGGCAGCACTTATGTGGACCATCAACGACTTTTTGGCCTATGGTATATTATCTGGATGGAGCACACATGGTCGTCTTTTATGTCCGTATTGCATGGAATGCACTAAGGCTTTCCGTTTGAAACACGGAGGCAAATCGTACTTCTTCGATTGTCATCGATAATTCCTGCCGAAGGAACACCCGTACCGGAGGAACATGAATGCTTTTCGTGCTGGCATTATGGAGAAGGTTAATCGCCCGCTAAGGTAGCCCAGATACACGATATGGGAAGAGGTAAAAGATTTACCAAGAGCTATTGAAGAGCCTGCTACGGGCTATATGTGTGACGGATTTGGTCGCACTCATAACTGGATGAAGACGAGTATATTCTGGGATCTGCCATATTAGAGCACCAATATGATTAGACATAACCTTGATATCATGCATATCGAGAAGAATGTGTTTGACAATATAATTAATACTGTAATGGACGTAAAGGGGAAGATTGGACTTGGAAGAAATATGTAGACGTCCTGTATTGTATTTGATAGAGGACGGGAATGGAAAGTTGAAGCAGCCTAAGGCAATTTTCTCACTAGAAAAGGAGGATAAAGTGAGAGTTTATAGGTGGATTCAAGGTCTGAAATTTCCAGACGGGTATGTTTCGAACTTGAGAAGATGCGTCGACCTCAAGGAGAACAAACTGACAGGTATGAAGAGCCACGATTGTCACGTATTCATGGAGAGGTTAATTTCGATTACATTTTGGGAATTCTTATCCCCGGTTGTTTGGGATCCATTGACCGAGCTTAGCGTATTCTTCAAAGATCTTCGTTCTAGTAAGTTGCGCGTCGATCGTATAAAAAAGCAGGAGAACGATATTGCGGCAATACTGTGCAAGCTCGAGAAGGTATTTCCTCCTGGATTCTTTGACTCCATGGAGCATTTGCCAATTCATCTTTCCTACGAGGCACGTGTTGGTGGGCCCGTTGGTTAACGGTGGATGTACCCGTTTGAGCGGCATTTGAACCACCTAAAGAGGAAGGTAAAAAACAAGGCTCGGGTCGAGGGTTCTATTTGTGAAGCCTATAATCTCGATGAGATTACAAATTTTTGCTCGACGTATTTTAAACCTCATGTTGCTATGAATAGAACGAGGGCACCGAGAAACGACGACGGTTATCAAGAATCTAATGATAGAATACTGAAAGTATTCAATACATCCGGAAAGCCTTCGGGAAAAATGAAGAAGAGATATTTGAATGACGAAGAGCTAAGGGCTGCTCAGTTGTATGTATTACTCAATTGCGACGAGGATGAAGTGGAGAAGCTAGAGGGGTATGTAATTAATGATGAGTTTACGTCATCTCAATGTAATAGTATAAGCTAATATTATTGTACTAATCGGCGGTTGCTTCGTTATTTTTTAGCACATATAATGCTGAGTTGAGGTCGGTTAGACCCTACCTAACAGACGAAGCATTAGAACAAGAAATGAGACGTCATTTTCCTTCTTGGTTGAGCGAATATGTAAGCAGCTCGATAATTACTGGCCTCTTTTAATGCAACTGTCCAATAAATAACTTACTATCTCTTCTTTGGTATTTAGATCGATCGTCTAATTTTACCCGAGATTGAATTAATTAGAACTTTTGCCAAGGGACCAATTACTTTTGTTAAAATATGGCCAAGTTACTGTGTCAATGGCTTTCGGTTCAAGTCGACAAATGCTCCGATCAGAGACAGCTTCCTGGATCTTGATTTCACAAAAAACAGTTGTTTATGTATCATATCTTCGAACTACAAAGACGTCGATCCAGGAAATGATTTCTTTGGCATCTTGCGAGAGATTGTGGAGTTGACGTATAATTATGGCAGAGAACCCGCAAAGATCGTGTTGTTCAAGTGTGAATGGTTCGATCCGACTAAAAATCAAGGTTGGAAAATTGACAAGCATGGTCCTGTGGATATAAACTACAAGCGTAGATACCAAGGGTTCGAACCATTTGTCCTAGCAACTCAAGCTAAGCTCGTGTACTTCACAGCTTATCCGAGACGGGGAGCAACGAAGTCTGGCTGGTGGGTAGTATGCAAGACTAAAGCTAGAGATACTTTTGATGTTGACGAAAAAGCTTATCAGGAGGACGAGCTATCTCTTGTAACCAATGTTGTTGATGTAGACTCCACGGAAGTTATATATTACACGACACATAATGTAGAAGATGTAGAATTATCCGAAGAGGAAGGCGAAGCCGACGAAGGCGAAGATGAAAGTGAAGATGAGGAGGAAGATGAGGTCGAGGAAGACGAACAAGATGATTGAGAGAGACATACTTTCATTTTCTTATTATGTAGAGTTGGTTATTATCTAGTCTTGGTAATTATCTGAATGTACTTTCTGGACTTAGATGTTTCTTGTAGAATGTACTATCTGAACTTAGATGTTTCTTGTAAAATATACTATGTGGACTTATATGTTTCTTGTAAAATGTATCATCATATGTTGTCTTGGATATTATCTTGTCTTTGTTGCACTTTCATATTTCTAGTCTCTATTATTTGTTGTCTTTGTTGTATCTCATCATATGTTATTATCAGGCATTACAGGTCATTGCGGATCGTTCCGCATTTCCCGATATGTGGTACGGGGTACTGATACTGGCAGAGGACATGGTACTCCTTCTGTACCTACTAGTGGTACTGCTAGAGGACGGGGTTCTTCTTCGGTACCTCCTACTGGTATCGACTTTGGATCCTCATGGCCCAGTACTCTTGTGTATCGGACAGTAGCTCCGTCCGCCACGATGATATGTGGCATATCTCCTGGGACGAGTAGTTCCAGGCCTGAGACTGCTCCCGAGAGTAGCGTTCCTTCTGCTGATACGACGATGGAGGCAGATGAGCAGATGGAGGAGGCTTCGCCGACGACCGACCAGAATAAACCGCACGAGCCATGAAATGCTAACTATCCCATGCCAATACAAGAAACCCAAGACTATCCAGCCAGGACAAGTCAAAATATGGGTCTGAGATACGTACACGTATACCAAATACGTATAACGAAAATCGAGGGTGACAACTCTATCCACCTTAAAAGAATTTCGTCCTCGAAATTTAGTCAAGAGGATAAAGATGTCGAGCAAGCTACACTAATCACAGACAAGATATAACTAAGCAATCAATCAAACAATCAATAATACAAGTAAGGAATCGAAGGCATGAGGCATAAGACATAAGGAAGACATTATACCTCACAAGTCAAACAGGTCAGGATATCGTGATCAGATGTTATCCTCACGCTCCCATGTTGACTCACCCAAAGAGTGATGACCCCAAGCAACATGGACTAACTTGATAGTCTTATTCTTGAGTATCTTCTCTCTTCGATCCAATATGGATACGGGTCTCTCCTCATACAAAAGGTTGGTACCAACAACTAATTCTAAATGATCAAGGACATAACTCGGATCCGGGATATACCATCGCAATTTGGATACATGAAAGACATCATGCACCTTACGCAATGACGGCGGAAGAGCGAGACGATAGGACATATCACTTACTCGCTCTAGAATGTCGAATGGCCTAATATACCTAGGACTAAGCTTTTTACGTACGTCGAAACGAATGACGCCACGGGTAGGCGAGATCCTGAGGAATACATGGTCGCCGACAGAAAATTCAAGGGGACGCCGATGAGAATCGGCCCAATGACGTTGGCGATCTTGTGCAACTCGAATATGATCTCTGACTTGCCTGACCACCTCAATAGTCTGTGTTACCATCTCCGGACCAAGCATTTGCCTCTCGCCTATCTCAAGTATACATGAACGCAACATATCTTGTGCCATCTGGATACTGGCCTGGAAACTATTATTGTACGAGAACTCTACTAGATGCAAGTGATCTTACCACGAACCACCGATCTCAAGTGTACATGAACGCAATATATCTTCAAGAGCCTGGTGTTTGCCATTAAAATCTTTTGATTACAATTTTAATTACAAATATAACAGTGTTACAATGTAGGACTTAGATGTAGTACTAGGAGTACACTTTTGTTTATCTGGGTCCCTTGTGTCGATGGAGCGAGTGGTAATGCGTTGACTCCGTTGATGATCTGACGACGGTTATCGGTTCTCTGAAGGTCTGAGTTACTATGGGTGCTGGAGCTTACGGACAGGAAGAAGATGTTGAGTGTCTGTATCTGCCTCTCTGTGTATATGTAGGTTCGTAGCTGTGTGTGAAAGAAGGAAATGATCCCTCTATTTATATCCTGCAGGATGGCTGCTCATGTGCGCATATGTAGGATGCACCGACTTATAGAGGATGCCACGTGGTAATTGCTGATGGAGGTGCATGGACGATGCACTCTGATTGAGGAGTTGAACCCTTCATGTTGCCTTTGTGGGCTGCGGCCGAGCTGACACGTAGCAATGGAGAGGATCTTTCAGTTGCTGAGATCTTGGGTGATTAGCACCCCTTCATAGGCTGAATCAAGTCAAAGGACATGTGTCGTAGGTCCATGGCTCGAAGATCTCGGATTTGGTGGAGAGTGATCTGATAGGATGCGCCTGGAATTGGATGCATGAGGAGACTTTGGCTTGTAACCTTTAGGAGTCACGAACCAATCGGGGCGCACGACTTTTGAGGCGCATACGGGGATTCAGTAGTGACTTTGACTTCTGTCTTTAGGGATCAGAAAAAAGTCTGAGGCGCATGGCTTTTGAGGCGCATGCAGAGATTTGGACGCATGGCTGCGAAGGCGCATGCAAATTGGTTGGGCGGCCACGTGGCTTGTAACCGTCGAAGGAAAGCAATGATGATGCTGACATCGGCGACGTTTCGTCTTCTGAAAAAGCTGTCAACTGTTCAGTCATCGATGGACGTGCTGCCAACTCTATCAGACTTCAGCATTTAATATTCTTTGACAGGTGATGGGCTGTTGAATGGGCATGTCGATCTGCATTCCACTAGATGCATGGGGATGCATGGGCGCATTTTCATAAGGCGCTTGGTGCTGATGGGCGCGTCAATATGGTCTGACCGGCGCATCCGTTTGTACGATACGTCTTTATTGGCCTGACTGTTACGTTCTTTGAGTGCTTTAAATAACCGTTTTTGACTTGGCTGAATTCGAAGTGTCAGGTTCATCACCATTAATACAAATTCATTGCACGGGATTCGGAGGGCCCACCACTTGGCACATGGGTTTGATTTGTCCGGCCTATAAATAGTGGCAAGGATAGAGTTTGCTTCTCGTTCTCGCACGTCCTCCCGAAATAAACTTGTTTGCTCGAGCACATTCTGTTGACGAGATGCTCTCGAGGGTGAAGATGCGACGCATTGTCTTCATTGATGCACTTGAAGGTGACTGTTACATCCAAAAGTCGGAGTCGAGGGCTTCTGAGTCAGGCAAAAGGTGCATGTTGTATCCAAAGATCGGGATGCTCAAGCCCCATCTCCGTTATGCTGGAAGTGCCACAGATCAAAATTGCGGTCCTCCGATCATCTTCCTTAGGCTTTGGGAGAGCTCCTCCTCATGCTAGAGTTGGTGTTGCCCATTCTGGTTGTGTTAAAAGCCTCCTTTTGCCGCAGGTCGATTGTGGTGCTCTCCTCTTCCATTGGAGATCTCTTCCTCCAGCTAGGGGGTTGATTGCCCACCCTCGTTCTGCTCAATAAATACTTTATTAGTCGATGTATTTGATCGGGTCGAAGTGGCATATATGCTGAGACTTCATAATGCACATAACTGAGACTCTTGAAGAGATGCGCTTGACTGAGACGCCGAAGAGATGCGCCTGACTGAGATGCTGAAGGGCGGCACATAACTGAGGATGCACATGACTGAGCTGCTGAAGGGATACGCCTGACCAATACGCTGAAGAGATGCGCCCGTCTGAGATGCCGAAGAGATGCGCCTGACTGAGAGCGCATGACGAGATGCGTCTGTTTTGAGAGCGTATGGTGGTTGCTGCGCCTGGCTGTAGACTTAGGATATTTTCTTTTTGTAGAAGTTCTCATTTGTACAGCCTTTTTTAGACATGTAATAGACTTTTATATGAAATAAAAATCTTCTTTTAATGTCTATGCTTTTGCTGTTTGCTGTGCCAAGTACTTCATCTGAGCTTCCTGTCGTATGAAATGTTAGGCGCATAGGATTTCTGGTCCTGAAATTCCATGCTTCTACAAGACCCCCTTCAAAGTTTTCAAAACTTTTTGTCAAGTTTTGGAATACTTTGAATAAAAAGCATGGTGGTATCTTCAATAGGGCGCATGACTGTTCGGGCGCATGGATACTCCGTGCATCAGTGATGGGGCACATGCTCCTCTCAGTTAATGCAAATGATAACGCTTCGATAACCAAAAAAGATTAATGATAATCTTTTTGGATTTATTTACAGTTA
This sequence comes from Iris pallida, assembly GCA_029216955.1. NCBI lineage: Eukaryota > Viridiplantae > Streptophyta > Magnoliopsida > Asparagales > Iridaceae > Iris > Iris pallida. The sequence continues at coordinate 9,289,309 of JANAVB010044218.1, forward strand.
TCTCCTGACAGAACCCGAGGCGGCGGCTGATGTCACTCCTCATCGGTTTCTGCATATGTCTAAGCCTATAAATAGGCGTCTAATGGAGAGAGAGAGGGTTCTTCTCCACTTTGCTTTCTTCTTCTCTAGAGTTCTTCTTTCGAAAAAAAACCTAACTTCTTTTTTCTCGAGATGGCTCCTAAGACTCCTCGCGGTGGTGCTGGCCGAGGATGAGGCAAAGGAAAAGATCCTGTACTGGCTGCTGCGGATAATATCCCCCGGATGCCCGTCGACGTTCGGTCGGCGGTGACTGGTGGGTTTCATAATTCTTTACTTTTCTATACTCGAAATAGGCCATTTTTAGAACTTCACGTACGCTGACGCGCATGGACCTTGAGTCCTGATGATGTGCTGAAGATTTTTTGCCGACGCATATGGGTTTAAACCCTGATGATGCGTCGAAGCTTTACTGCCGACGCACATGGGTTTAGACCCTGATGATGCACCGAAGCTGTACTGCCGACACACATGGATTTAGACCCGGATGATGCGCCGAACCTTCACTGCTGATGCGCGTGGGTTTAGATCCTGATGATGCGCTGAAGCTTCACTGCTGACGCGCATGGGTTTAAACCCTGATGATGCACCGAAGCTTCTTATCAGATGCACTTGAGCCTTGATTCAGGGTATGCGCTTCTGATGAGAACATGGCTCAGATTCTTTTGTATATCTGAATCTTTGCCTTCTTTTGCTGACCACCAGTGTCAATGACCATGCCGCTCTTGAATGAAGTGCTTCTGGACGCTGCCCTTTGTCAGATGGGAGTAGATTATAACGAGGAGGTGATAAACCCAGCCAAAGCTGCCGTTATGCTGGATCAACCTCCCGAGAGAATGACCCAAATTCGGGAACAATCGTATGGATTTCTCCAACAGATGATGGAACGTGGCATTTTGAAATCTACCATTTCTGATAATGTGATTTTTTTGAAGCCTGAGTTCCCGTTTGGGGACTGCCTTACCTCTACCGAAGCAAAGGTGTTAAAGATCAAGGAAGATTGGTTCTTTACAGCAATAGGGGTGCACATGACTGTTAAGCAACTTGAGCGTCAATGGCCTCTGACGGCTTTCTGTTGCCTTGCTTCCAAGAGAAGGATGTCTTGGGAGCTAACCCCGTCTCAGGAGGGAGCGGTGGCAGGCACCATTTAGATTGACACTACCTCCAATCAGAGGGATATTTTGGTCGCCACGCGGGCTGGGCCTTCTTTCACCTGGCGGACTCTACGTCCTGGGAGCATTTACAGTGGGCTGGACCACCAACACATTTGGTTGTCCTGGGATATTTTGGTCGCCACGCGGGCTGGACCACCAACACATTTGCTTTTGGAGCTTCGACTTTTGCAAATCGTATGCTGTTGTTAGAGCGGTCATACCCGAAAGGTGATTTTCGGATAGAGGGTTGGTGTCACTATGTTTTCAAGTGGGACAAGCTGACACTCTGGGTTCTGACGCAGTTTCGCACCGAACTCCGAGAGATTGGGCTGATTGCAGCTATTCGTGCTACCCAGGCGGGTGTTGACATCAACAAGCATATGTTCCTTGCACTCCTGGAGATGTTTAACACCCAAACCGGGACTTTCTTCACTCCGGTGGGGGAACTGGGGCTTGCACTTCATGAAATGTACGAAGTGTCGAGGCTTCCTTGGGGATCGGAGCCATATGAGGAGTACTTTCCGACCACCGAGGAGTTCCAGGTCCTGGGGGAGAAAGAAGAGGAGATGATGGCCGTCTTCAAAGAAGTGGCGAGTCACCATTATTATCTCTGGAAGAAGGATAAGGGCGGGACGCAACCCCATGTGACTGCTTGGAGGGATTATGTCTTTGAGCAAGACAAGGTCGATCCCTCTCGGTTTACAACTACGCTAGCTCTTTCCAGCAAAGAGGTGCTCTCTGAAATGAGCAGGCTAAATGAGAAAGATCCCTCAAAAAATGTGGACCGAGTGTCGGATGAGCGTTCCTATAGTTGCTTCTGGCACCTTACTCATCGGATGTCGTCCAAAGCAGTATTGGCTGCTTATCTGATGATTTGGCTTCAGGATTACGTCTTTTCGGGCGGGTTAGGCTCTGTGGAGAGAGTGACCCGAAACCTAATCGTGCCAGCTATGAAATTGGTCTTCGGCCATCGCTTGGCTCTACTCCCTGCAATGGTGTGTAACCTGCTGCGAGGTTTACGAGAATTTGTAGGAAATATCGTTCATGAACGAGGTAGGAATGACAACTTTTCCCGTGCTGAATTGTCTTTTTATTATTTGATGGGGTGGTTAATTCTGCACCATCCCAACGTGATGAGCCTGGGCCCGGAAGAAGTCCACAGGGCCGGAGACGCATTCCTCCGCCGTTTCCACCAGAGGAGTTGGTTGCATACTGGTGTTCCTATTTGCAGGAAAGTTTTATCCCACCTTCAGGGGTGGGAGATCACCAAAGTTGGTCCCGTCTTTCTAGGTTTTGAGGCCAACGAGGACTTAACGGACTCGGGTGAAGATGCAACAACACTGTCGCCATGGGGATTCCGTTGGTTGCAAAGCATCCGACCGTCCCATCTGGTGTACCGAAATAGGAACCAGTGTTACCTGGAACCGTATTTGCCGAACCGTTTTACACGAAAATTCGGCTATGCTCAGTTGATGTTACCTGGGGTATACTGGAAGTTTGCTGGACGGTGCACGAGCTTGGCTTTACTACAATACCGGATGCACCGTAGATCGTTTTACGTTGTCTGTTCAGAATCCACGACCGCCAATTCTTTTTTTGGCCGCCAAATTTTACAGTGTCATGAACGCCGTGCCCCCCGGATATGATAGGGAAACCATTCTCATTGCCGGCACCTAGTTAGCGGCGACCGGGAACATGTTGGCGAAGGCTCGATCGTACCACCCGCCAGAGGTGGGTTATTGAGGTACCCCTACCGTATCCACGGGGGGTCAGGTAGAGCCCTCGGCCGATCAACCAAAAAGACGTACTGATACAGAGGCTGGCTCTTCTGCGCCAAAGAGGCAGAAGAAGGCATTGTCACTAGCAGTGTCAATAGACTCAGCTCTAGTGGAGGTAAGGATGTTCCCCATAGTCTGGTTAGCTTCAATATTTCTTGTGACATATAATTTTTTTTGTATGAGCCGCTAAAAAGGAGACCTCATACTCCAAAATCGGGTGCTAGCAGACCAAATAAGGTGGCGGGCTCATTTGAAGAGCGCATTTCGCCGATTGAGATGTCTTTCATGGAGGAGAACCCGGACGATGTCGTTGCTGCGGAGATTCCAGTATCTCCAGATTATGTTGGAAGGGAAGCTGAGGATGCAGCAGTTCCCGGAAGGGTTCGAGCTGCCATGGGGGCCTCTGACATTGAGGATCCAGTCGATACGGGGCTTTCAGATGATGAAGTGGAGTGGAGTTCGTCGTCTTCAGAAGAAGTTCTTCCAGAGATGAGTGAGCCTGTTGCAGGAGCAACAGACATGATTGAAGTAGAGGAGAGGGGGTTGATTTTCCCTTGTCATTATGAGGGAAGGTCGGCTGTATCATTGCCGAGCCCTACTCCAAACTCAGTAACGGAGGCTGAGGTGGCTGCCGACCAAGAGGCAGCGACCGATTCTATCCCCGTGGAGGGATCCGATGAGGAAGGTGAGACTCTTCCGCCAAGCCTGACTCTAGGGGAGCCGAGTCAGAAAATAAGTGCTGATCTTGCTACTTTGTCAGAGGGGGAAGGTCCCGTACGGCCTGCTGACAGTATGTTGGAGATGAAGGAGATAACCCCTGACGTCGGAGGTCCCTCCGAGCTTGAGAAGGGTAAAGGTTTACTGGAAACCCCTGTTGCTCCTTCTACTTGGGGCACGATATCGATGCCTCTCTCGGCTCCTTTCGCTCTTTTGGCTCCTCGGGCCAGTGGCGAAGTTCAAGCCCCTATTGAGGGAGAGTCCGTTGATGCCGAGGTTTCAGCCTCGCCGATTGAAGCCGGCGGGTCTTCTTCCGGTCTGCCGTCTAGAGCATCTCCTCCAACTCCTGCTATGACACCGCAAGTGCTGGCGGATGCGGATGAGTACGTGAAGTTTATCGTTGAGGCGGTGTACAAGATGCTGCAGAGGGGCGTATCGGCAGTGATGAATGCCAATGGGAGTTTTACGACGGCAAAAACCCTGGTACTCCCTCACATTGGTCTGATATGTTCCCACCAGGGCCATGATCATATGGCCGAGATTTTGGAGGCATCGGTGGCCGAGCTAGACCAGCTGCTTTTCGAGTTTCAGTGTATCCAGCAAAATGATCTCTCCGTCCTGATAGACGCGGAAAAGGAGAAGTTGATCGCTGAAACTGAGTCATCTTATCAGGCCACCGTGGGTGTCTGGGAACGCGAGGTGGCAGAAACTGAGGTTGCGATGGAGAGGCTATCTCAGTCCACGCAGAAGAAGGTGGAGTTGCAAGCTGCGTTGGAGGCTAATATAGCGTAGGTTAATGCCAAGATTTGCCTCCTTGAAGACCAGCGGGCCCAATTCTTATTAGATGCTGAGCGAGTCCAGGCTGAACATGTAGCATCTAAGGGGGAGGAAGCAGCTTTTACCCGCCAGGTTCTTTTCCTGGCCCAGCATCGGCAACAATTGGACGAGAAGCATGAGGATGACACTTCTCCTGAGGCTATAGAAATGATGCGTCAAGAAGCCGAACGCCGAGTCCTGACGACCGTAGAGACTCGGACGACAGACTTGAAGCGTCGGATCGAAGAGCTTTCGGCCAATCCTGGGGTTGTTTAGGGATTGTAGTCTCTTTTTTTTTGTTATTTTGTGTAATTTGCAACTCTTGCTGGGGGTGTAATCCTTTACTTTTGAATAAAGAATACATAGTTTTTTGGTGTATTCATTTTTGCTGTCATAAACTTGACGATTTATGTGGACCTATTATCTTTTACGTATCTTGGTTTTTAGGTACAAATAATAAGTTTGAGAGAACCGACATGTTTGCTCAGAGGTGATGTGGACGTGGTAAATATGGGGTTCAAATGATAGAATCTTCCTACTCAGAGGTGTTATGGACATGGTAGGATTGACTCTAGGGGATACACGGAACTATTCAGAGGTAATATGGACATGGAAGTTCTGCGATCAATGTACGGCAACGCAGGGGTTGTATGTACGGGATGTTTACTTAGAGGTAATGTGGACGTGGTAAACATGATGGGTTGCGTACTCTTACAGAGCGTAAGATTTCGCTTTGTAGGGCATAGAGGAGCAACTCAGAGGTAATATGGACGTGGTTGTCCTTCTACTGGAGGATAGAACGCGACGGAACAGCTGGGTTCCAGAAGTGTATGATTTTGTGGAAGGAAATTATACGTAAGCCCCGATGATTAGGTCCACAGACTCCCTTGTTGGGTGGAGATAGAAGTACATGTCTGAAGGATGTCAAGAGTAGTACTTCTTTAGGAACTTGTCGTTGATGGGCATCATGAACAAGTCCCCATTGGGTTTGGCGAGGCGGTAAGCACCGTTTGAGTATACCGTCTCTATGATGAAAGGTCGCTCCCACTTGGGCTCAAACTTTCCTGGTTTCTTGTGAGTCAACACCATCGGCCTCCTGACTGCCAGATATAGGTCGTCTACTTGGAAAGTCCTCTGCTTGACCTTTTTGTTGAAAGCCTGTGATATACGGGCTTGATAGAGTTCGATGTGCTGTTGAGCTAGGAGACATTTTTCGTCAAGTGCCTCAAGTTCTCGCAGACGGCAACGTTGATTGTCTTCCTCTGTGAGTTGATTTGTGATCTCTACACAGAGTGAGGGTATCTGGATCTCGAGAGGCAGTACTTCTTCTCTCCCGTAGACCAAGAAGAATGGTGTGTTGCCTGTCGGGGTCCGTACCGTTGTGCGGTAGGCCCAAAGACATTCGCCGAGCTTTTCGTTCCAGTCGCACTTGTTGGATGACACGACCTTTTTGAGTAGCCTGAAGATAGTTTTGTTAAACGCCTCGGCCAACCCATTTGCTGCCGGATTGTAGGCAGTCGATGCCACGTTCTGAATACGATTCTTGTTACAGAATCTGCTGAAAACATGGCTGATGAATTGTGGACCGTTATCGTGGATAATCCTTCGAGGTACCCCGAAACGGTAGATGATATGGTGCTTGATGAAGCTGATCACCCTATATCTCTTCACTTTCGTCAGCGAAATTGCTTCTGCCCATTTGGAGAAGTTGTCGGTGATGGCTAGGATGAAGCGGTGTCCCCTTGATAATGTCCATGTCCCAAGCTTCGAAGGGCCAAGAAGCGACCGTAGGATGTAGTAGTTCTGACGGTATATGAATGAAGTCGACATGAAGTTGGCAAGCATGGTACTTTTTAGCATAGTCGACAACGTCGGCTGCCATGGTTGGCCAATAATAGCCCATGCGTCGCAGTCGATCCTGCAACTTAGGGCCAGGTTGATGGGCCCCGCAAGTTCCATCGTGAGCATCTCGAAGGGCTTCGACTTTTTCTTCGTTGGATGAACATCGAAGGAGAAGTCCATCGTAGGAGCCGATACAACATTTTAGTAGTTGTATCGTAATAGAATTGAAGGGAACGCCTCCTGACTGAGACGGCTTCTTTGGGGTCTTCTGGGAGGATTCCGTAGACAGCGAAGTCGATAAACGAAAACCTCCAATCTCGGACATTAACACCAGCACTTGTTGACATGGCATGGGCTATTTGTGAGCATAGGTTGTTTTTAGGACAGACCAAGTCTCGACCAACTACCGTGACATAGTGTTCAGTCTCCAGGTTTTGTAACCGGGGTACGTGTTCTATGAAGAACTTGGTGAAGGTTGCAATAATGTTCAATGCAACCTCATGGTAAGGAACCAGATCTTCATGGCGAACTTCGTACTGCCCTCTGATCTGGTTAACGACGAGTTTTGAGTCGCCGTAGGCTTCCAGATGATCCACCCCCAGCTGTTGTGCCAGCTGGAGTCCCATGATGAGAGTGTTGTACTCAGCAATATTGTTGGAGCACGGCTTTGAAAGGAAGTAAGCACACTGGATGATCAGCTGATCGGGGGAGACTATGACTACCCCCACTCCGACGATGATTTAGCCTTTGGAGCCTGTTCTTGAAGCACCATCGAAAAACATCCGCCAGACGGAGCTTTCTTCGGTGACATTTGATTCTTGGACCTCATCCGGGATGTCTTTATAGAGTCTGGAGGACTCTGGGATGGGGTACGCAGCTAAAAAGTCGGCCAGAGCTTGACCCTTGACGACTTTTTGTGGAATGAACACCATATTGTATGGCGTCAACAGGATCGCCCATGTAGCTGGCCGGGAGTTCAATGATCCTGGCTTTGTCATGAGAACCCTGAGTGAATTGACTCGGGAGATGACATGAATTGTCTGGACCGAGACATAATGGCGAGTCTTCTGGATGGCGAACACCAAAGCCAGACACTCCTTTTCCATAGAGTTGTACCAGTGTTCGGCCCCGATCACTGTCCTACTGAGGTAGTAGATAGCTTGCTCGTAGCCCGCATCGTTGTTCTGAGCCAACAATGCGTCAAGGGAATGGTCCATGGCACGGACGTAGAGGAGAAATAGTTTGCTGAGACGGGTGCCACCAGGACTGGCGGGCTTGTCAGGTAAGCTTTGATGTCATCGAAAGCTTTCTGGCATTCCTCTGTCCAGACGTAAGAGACTCCCTTCTTCATGAGCTGAGTGAAGGGTTGACATTTTCCAAAAATGTTTGCTATAAACCTTCGGATGTATGCCAGACGCCCCTGCAGGCGTCGAAGTTCTCGGAGATTCTTCGGAGGGTCCATGTCAAGGATGGCCTTGGTCTTCTCGGGATCGACATGAATGCCTTTCGCCGTGGTGATGAAGCCCAAGAACTTTCTGCTAGAAACCCCAAGGAAGGATTTAGTAGGGTTCATCTTGAGTTGATGTGCTCACATGAGATCGAAGACTGTCTTCAGGTCTTGTAGATGATCACCTTTGAGACGGCTCTTGACTGCGATGTCATCGACGTAGCACTCAACTGTCTTGCAAAGATATTGATGGAAGATGGTACTCATAGTCCGTTGGTATGTAGCACCAAATTTCTTCAAGCCAAAGGGCATCACTGTGTAGCAGAAAATACCCTTCGGAGTCCTGAATGACGTGTATTTTGCGTCATCGGGGAACATTTTGATCTGGTTGTAGCCCGAGTACCCATCCATAAAAGACATATGTTCGAAGCCATATGTATTGTCGATCATCACGTCAGTGATTGGAAGCAGGAATTCGTCCTTCGGGCAAGCGGTATTGAGGTCCCTGAAGTCGATACAGACTCATATCTTCTCGTTCTTCTTGGTGACAGAGACGACGTTGGCCACCCAATCCGGGTATTGCTCTTCACGGATAAATCCGCTGGTCAGGATTTTGTCCACCTCTTGATCGATAGCGTTCATGATATCAGGATGAAAATGTCGCTGTTGTTGCTTTATAGGCTTGGCATCAGGTAAGATGTTAAGCCTATGCATCACGATCTGAGGATCAAGTTCTGGCATATCTTCGTAGCTCCAGACGAAGACGTCAATATATTCTTTAGTCAATTAGACCAAAGATTCTCGGTCTTCTCCATTGAGGCTTTTGCTGATGAAGATGGGTTTGGAAGAAGGTCCATCCCCAAGGTCGATCTGTTCGACTTCGTCTTCGGTATGGGGTTCACGTAATTCAAAATGAGACTCCCACTGTGCTCCTAGGCATTGAGCCCAAGGTTCTTCTTCGAAGAATTTTGGCATTTGGTCTTCGTCTTCATCTTCTTGAGATTGTGTAGATGCCATGTTGGCTGACAGCACCTTCTTGAAGACTGAGTCGATACTGGTGTCGGAATCCCAAGTTGATGCTTCGGACGAATGAGAATGTTCTACTTCTTCTGCCTCTGAACTTTCTGGAGTTGTCGGCGGCGTGACGTAGCCTACCTTCCATCGAGTTCGATGATAGTAGTCCTGCGGCTTTCCTTTAGGTGTTGGGAGCCGGAGAGGAAGACGCCGACCCTTGCCGTAGTTTAGGCCTTTGTTGCTTTTTAGGTCGTAACCTATCTTTTGGATGAGGTACTTTGCCTTGTCCGTGTACCGATAGACTTGTATTCTGTCGGTATCTGGTTCTTGCTCGAGTGGCCGGAGGTCTTGATGACGCTCGACTTTGCCGAAGATGATGGATTCTTCGTCTCGATTTCGCGGTGGGACTATAAAACAGACCCCTTAGGACGGGAATACTCGATTTACATGATTGACGGTCGTTATTTGTGTTTGCAACGACCGTAGAGCGTTATCTAATGCATACGTGGTATTCCAATGTGGAAGACTAGAATAATTAAAAGACACTCTATTATTGATAAAATATGAGATTTTATCCCGTGGGATTACATTGCCCAGAGAGGTTGTATCTACATCAGCAAATATGTATTCACCTAGCTCTTCATCTGTGAGTGCTGGGGTTGGATCGGAAGAGTCCACCGCAGCTTTGACCTTGGAATCCGAGAGGGCTATGTGGGCCTTCTTCGGCCGCTTGGATGAGATGGATGATTGTGGGGGCTTACCTTTAAGACGCACCTTCAGAGGTGCCTCAATTGTGCCTTCGGTGATTGGTGTCATCCCTTGTAGTTTTGCCACAAGATGAGCCGATGTTTGAGGCGGCTTTTCCTTGAGCCGTATCTTCAAGGGAGCTTCAGTGGGTGTTCGAACTAGAATAGTTGGTGCATTTCCAGGTAGCTTGATGTTCATGGGAGGCAACGTCTGAGGCGGCTTCCCTTTGAGTCAAATTTTTAAAGGAGCGTCGGAAATCATCTCTGGCTCCATGTCGGGCTCTGCTACCGTTTCTGCTTCATCGTCAGCATCATTGGCTTTCTCCTCGTCGGGCGACTTATACAAGGTAGAATAAGTGAAGTAGGCTTCGACCCCCTTGAAATGGTCAATGTCCGCGAACTCCGTCCGGATGATGTCATTGGTGGACACGTATTTCATACATTGGTGGAGTGTGGATGGTACCACCATGTACGCATACAGCCACGAATGACCCAGTAGGAGGTTGTAGTTGACGTCGGCATCCACGACATAGCAAGTCACCTCTGTTCTGAGGTTACCGATATGACACTTTAGCCGTATTTTGCCCAGCAGCTCGCTTTTGCTAGCATTGAAGCTGCTGATTGTTGTGTTGGAAGGCGCCAGACGGTATATTGAGATCTCCAGTGTTGAGAGCAGTATCTTTGGGATGATGTTGAGGGAAGATCCTGGATCGATCTGAATCTGCTTCACCTTGACGGAACCGATATATTCTGTATAATACAGCGGCCAGTTGTGTCGGTTGTGCTTGAACAACATGTCTTGTTGGGTGATAGTTATGTTGGGGATAATCTCATCCGTACAATGGCAATGTGCACATGTGGTCGTGGTATCCTCAGGCTGCTTGACCTGACTGATGAAGGACTCAGCATCCTTCAGAGCTTCACAGAGAGCTTCACGAGTGTCCTTAGAAAGACGAAGAAGCTCAAACATGGATAGACGGACAGGAGTACTGGCAAGTTGTGCCAGTATGTCAAAGTTATGGAGCTTGGCTAGCCCCGAAGCATTCTCCATTTGCAAAGGCTTGTCGAAATGGGCCTCTACATGCTTCTGTTTATTGGCTGCTGGAGGCTTGGATGGGCCCTCTTCCTGGACAGCAGGGACGGTACAAGGAGGCACCACCTCGACGACAGCTTCGTCAGGTTGGGCGTTCTGATGCGAACGCGTCTGTACAGGAAGTGTCTCTTTCGCAGAAGAATAGACAATACGGCAAGACTTGATCTTCCTGCCTTTGGTTTTGGAGGCAGAGCGTACCTCCGGTTGAGTAACCTCGAAGATGAGATCGGGGTGAACCCATAAGATCGCTTCTCGAGATGTGGTGAGTGGGATGAGTCCACTAAAGTTGTCACGAGTAGGTGGTAAGTTAACCACCTCCATTGTCGCCTTTGGGATGGGGGCGACGCTATCTTGCGTTGTGGTTAGCAGCAAGGTGCCAAATTGGAGTGACACCAGGTTGGCCGAGACCGTTTTCTCCTCGTAGTCTACGGAGATAACATCCGCATTGATCATGCGCTGAATGTAGTTCTTGAGGACGTAGTAGTCCTTAGTTGGATGTCCGACAAACCGATAGTAGTGACAGTACCTCGGATGGTCCACTTTCCCAACCTCGTCGGGACGCTTCGGGTCCGACAACTTGATCTTGTCACCCTGCTTCAATATCTCGAAGAGTTGTAGGGTGTCTTCATCGTTGAAAGAATAAACCTCCTTTGGCCTTGGTGCAAGTGAAGGCTTCTGAGTGGGTGCTGATGCACCTTTGGAGGCATTGACAGTCAATACCTGTTTCCTCTTCGTCTCTCGTCCGGGGTTGTTAGCTACAGGCCATTTTCCCTTGTCCTCAAAGGCAGGAAAATTGACTCTCAGAAGACGAGCATTGGACGACTTCTTTTCAGCTGCTTCGGTCTTGATGATCAAGGAACTCCAGTCGGGAGGAGGAGTGGAGTTGAGCCAGAGTTTGATCGCAGGCAGCATGTTCATGCTGCAGGAGGAGAGGAGTGCATGTTCTGGTATGCCCGGGGGCAGTCTGAAATAGGCTTGTCGGAAACGTTCGATGAATGCTCGAACCGTCACCTTCTTCTTCTGACGCACCTCTATGAGGGACGCCATTGTCATGTCCTTCCCTCCGTCGTAGAAACGATCGAGGAAGAGACATGTCAAGTCGTCGAAGGAAGATATAGACTTATCGGGGAGACTATAGTACCAGTCGTAAGCTACTCCTTTCAGTGTTCCGACAAATATGCTGGTGAGTAGTGCGTCCTCTTTCGGAAGATATCCCATTTGGGACTGGAAGTATGTCAGATAACGACATGGAGAGTCCTTTTCGTCATATGGTGTCAGTGCTTGTGGTTTATATTTGGGAGGATAGACCACTTTGTTCCATTCGAGGGGATATGGTTGGGGGATCCCCATCTTCTGGCGCTCCTCTTATCTATTCTTCGACTTGAAGCGCTCTCGTAAGTCCCTGATCATCTCCACCACTATGGGGCTGGGAGTCGGAGATGGTGGCAAAGCCTGGAGTTAATCATTTGACGGCTCCGACGTCCGAGGTGTCTCGCGACGATCTGTATCCAAGGATACCCGTTGAAGGGGTACGCTTGATTCTTCATTGGCCCCGGGGTCAGGACCAGTAGACGGTGCCCTGGCCAAAGCTGACCGTATCTCAAACACTGCTTGAGTCAGTGTTTGCATGGAGGCAGAGAGGGTTTTGAGTCCTCCCTCCAAGGTATCCATGTGCTGGACGAGGTCTGCTGGCGGCGCATCTGGCTCGGCATCACCCCCAGTCATGTATACTGTCATGACACGGCTGGAAGTGGATAGATCGGTTGAGGCTTCACTTTCGGCCTCACTCTCCTGTAGGGAAGAAACTTCTCCCCGAGCTTCGTCTTGGCTATCCCCAGCGACGTTCTGGAGGACACCCTCGTCTTTGGGAGAAGTATCAGCAAGGACTTGACTACCCCCAATTTTGTCTTGGAGGACTTCTTCGTCTTCGAGACGCAGATGCACAGGGGCTAGACTACACCCAGCTACGCCCGAAAGACTGACTTCGTCTCCAGGATGAAGATCCACCCCAGCTGTGCTCTAGAGGACATCTTCGTCTTCAGAAGGAGGATCAACAAGGGCTTGACAACCCCCAGCTTCCTCCAGGATCTTCTTTCTCCCCCGAGTGCCTTCGAACACTCCAGAGTATGGGATAGTTGTCTTGGTTTTCTTCGACTGGATCATGGACGAGGAGTTGCCAGTCGCCCTTCGGATGGACGAGGAGTTAGAGATTACGTTGCATAACGCAACCTTTAGTTCTGGCTCCTCTTCAATTGATACCTTTTTCTCGAGGCGACGTTGGAGGGGTGTTGATGATTTCAGCCGCTGGAACACCGACTTCCTTGGTGGTGGGACTACTGTTTTGCAATAACAGTTGATGGTGACTACAGTACTGGTGTGTCCTGTGAGGGGCACATTGTGCTTGTCAGTCGACTCTCCTGATCGGCGCTTGTGACTGATCATATTACGTAAATCATTGGAGGAGAGTGCCACTTTCGTACCCCCATCAGGCGCATGGCAAGGCCAAGCGCCGGGGTGGTCAAGTGAATGTTGTGCCCCATGATCCAACGCAAAACATGCGCTCAGATCAGTAGTGGGGGAACAACATTTACAGTAACTTGAACGAACCTCAGACGCACAACCAGTGGAGGCGCGGGAGTTCAAGACCACAGGGTTTGCCTTGCTCGACTTGGTTGCGAACGCAACAGATGCGCCCAAATGAGACAAGGACTTTGAAGGTCGACTTATTTTCGGTGCAGAAGCACCCGGGTCGACCTTATACAACTTACCATCAGCAGCGCATGATTGTGAGCGCATGCTTCTGGTTTGCTGCCGGCATAGCACGTTTGAGGCGCATGTCCCGTGCTGTCTTAGACTTCTTCGTACCAGCCTGTTAGGGTGCATAGTACTCAGAGTCTAAATTCTTCTCGCCACGACAGTGAGTGAGTCTGTCAAAGACAGAGACCTTCTGTGGCACATCAGAGGTGATACGCAGGGCATTAGCTGCGTCCCTACTCCGTCGACACATCTTCCTCGTCTGAGAGGAAGATGGCTGGAGAATGTGGTCAGCCGCACGTTTCCCCGATCGAGAGATGCGCTGTACCGGTGGACGCATCTTGGCTGCTGAGGACGTCAGCAAAAAGGGCAGGCTGTATCGGCGTATCCCCTTCGGTGGTGGTGCCAAAGGCGTCGACCTTGCACACCCAGACTTGGCGAGTCTTCTTCGGCTTCGGCAGCCGCTTTGAAGGACTCGTACTGCCTTCAGAGATGAACTCCTCATACGTCTGTTGATAGCATACGACCAGCGTCTTGTGGGAGGAACCCACCTTCACGTCGTTGGATTGCGACACAACTTTTTCGGTGGAGGAAAAAGAGGTCCCCAGCAGAGTCACCAGCTTGTTTGCCATTAAAATCTTTTGATTGCAATTTCAATTACAAACAGAAGAGTATTACAATGTAGGACTTAGATGTAGTCCCAGGAGTACACTTTTGTTTTTTGGGTCCCTTGTACCGATGGAGCGAGTGATAATGTGTTGATTCCGTTGACGATCTGACGACGATTATCGGTTCTCAGAAAGTCTGAGTTGCTTTGGGTGCTGGAGCTTGCGGAGAGAAAGAAGACGTTGAGTGCCTGTATCTGCCTCTTTTTGTGTATATGTAGGTTCGTAGCTGTGTGTGGAAAAAGAAAATGATCCCTCTATTTATATCCTGCAGGCTGGCTGCTCATGCGCGCATATGTAGGATGTGTCAATTTATGGAGATGCCACATGGTGATTCACTACCAAAATACACTCATTTAGCGACGGATTTTTAGCGACAAAATTTTTCCATCGGTATTAGCGACGATTTCGTGGCCGCTCAGCGACCGATTTCCGACTACACGCCTTTGCCATTTTTATTTTAATTTTAGGGGGAGGAAAGGTCGCACATCCGTCGCTAGACTGTCGGTGTTATAGCGACGGATTTATCGTCGTCGCTACACAGTCGATTATTTGGCGGGAAATGTGTAGAAAATTGGTGGGACATATTTTCGACGACTTAGCGACGGATATTCAGTCGGCACTTATCAAAAAAGGCGACGGTTGGGCGACGGTTTTTTACCAGTCGCTTGTCCGTCGCTAAATATATGTTCCAGACATTAAATGAAACGACGGGGGAAACTTTTCGCATTCCTTCCAAATTCACTCTCTCTCTTTTTTCTCTCTCTCTCTCTCTCTCTCTCGCCGGTGTCGGCTTCGGTGATCGGCGTCGGTGTCGTCGTCGGCGTCGGCATCCTCTCCTCTCTCTCTCCCAAAGGTAACCCCCCCCTCTCTCTCTTTCTCTCTCTCTCGCGCGCGCAGTGTCGTATAGGGGCTCGGCGGCGCGCTTGGGGCTGGGCCGTCCAGGGCTTGGCGGCTGGCTTGGGTCGGGGGCTGGGCGGTGGGCTTGGGGCGGAGACGTTGGGGGCTGGGCGGCGGGCTGGGCGGCGGGCTTGGGGCGTCGGGGGCTGGGCGGCTGGCTTGGGTCGGGGTCTGGGCAGTGGGCTTGGGGCGGGGGCGTCGGGGTCTGGGAGGCGGGCTTGGGGTTGGGGCGTCGGGGGCTGGGCGGGGGCGTCGGGGTCTGGGAGGCGGGCTTGGGGTTGGGGCGTCGGGGGCTGGGCGGCTGGCTTGGGTCGGGGTCTGGGCGGTGGGGTTGGGCCGGGGGCGTCGGGGTCTGGGAGGCGGGCTTGGGGTTGGGGCGTCCGGGGCTGGGCGGCTTGCTTGGGTCGGGGTCTGGGCGGTGGGCTTGGGGCGGGGGCGTCAGGGTCTGGGAGGCGGGCTTGGGGTTGGGGCGTCGGGAGCTGGGCGGCTGGCTTGGGTCGGGGGCTGGGCGGTGGGCTTGGGGCGGCGACGTCGGGGGCTGGGCGGCTGGCTTTGGGCGGGGGCGTCGGGGGATGGGCGGCTGGCTTGGGTCGGGGGCTGGGCGGTGGGCTTGGGGCGGCGGCATCGGGGGCTGGGCGACTGGCTTTGGGCGGGGGCGTCGGGGGCTGGGCGGCTGGCTTGGGTCGGGGGCTGGGCGGTGGGTTTCGGGCGGCGGCGTCGGGGGCTGGGCGGCTGGCTTGGGGCGGGTGCGTCGGGGCTATTTGCAACCGACACACACCCATAAGCACTCTTCATATATATATGTAACCGAACTACTGGGCGGGGGGCTTGGGGCGGCGGACTTTGGTCGGGGGCAGCGGGTGGCTTTGCTTCTCAAATTCATCTGAGTTGATATATTGGCTAAATAATGTGTTTTTCATATTGGGTGTTCCATTAGTTTGGTGGTGTTTGGATTAGTAAATGTGAATATATATGGGGTTTGGATTCATGGTGTATATGTTCACTGTCTCAAGGACAGTGCGAGTTCTGTCAGTTGTGTGCTTCTGTATAGATGTATATATCTATACATCTAGCTGTGATATACATATGCGTATGTGACAATCTCAATTAGCGACGGACTAGTTACCGGTTAGCGATGGATATTTCCAGCTCCGTTAATTGCATTAATCTACGGTACGACATGGTGATCAGGACATAGTTCCTGCAGCCATTCGACTGACGAGGCAGAAACTATGTTACCGTAGATAAAGTTGCCTGTCCTCCGACCCTCATCCCTCGGCAATGATGATACGACAATCTATCACTATATCTTATATAGTAGTAGATGATGTCTTTGTATCACATTAGTGAGTTCATCTTGATTCTGTTACGTACGTCCTTCAGATACTAGATACGATAAGGTTAACATATACTACACGACATGTATACAGAATATAGATGATTCACGCTAATGTATGCTAGAATGAATCTTGGGTTGTGTTCTGAGCCATCCGTTCTCACACTTAAAACACATAGGAATTAGTAGTGTGAGAGCGCCGGAGAGAGTGAGAGCGCCGGAGGGGGGGAGGAGAGAGAGAGTAAAATGGTATGACATGGTGAAGTAGTACTGTATTTTGGCTCCAGTTCCAGCTCCATTTGATCTACGGTACGACATGGTGATCAGGACATAATACCTGCAGCCATTCGACTGGCGAGGCAGAAACTATGTAGCCGTAGATAAAGTTGACTGTCTTTCGACCCTCATCCCTCGGCAATGATGATACGACAACCTATCACTATATCTTATATAGTAGTAGATGATGTACAGAACATAGATGATTCACACTAATGTTCTGTTACGTTCTTCAGATACTAGATACGATAAGAACATATACTACACCATATATACAGAACATAGATGATTCACACTAATGTATGCTTGAATGAATCTTAGGTTGTCTTCTGAGCCATCCGTTCTCACACTTGGCAAAAAATCGAATTTTTTATACTTTATCGGCTTTCGAAAATGTACTCAAATTACATGATGGTTCCTTTAGTTAGCTTGCTTATGTTACAATTATATTATTTGTGACTATCGATCTTACTAGATGGCACCCATGACCCGAGGAGCGGTACGTCGTTTGAGGAAAACAGTGAATGCTGAGGTGGCTTCTCCTACAGTTAAGGAGGAAGTGGCACTGGTTGCTAGTGAGATCGGGAGTTCCATTCATCCAGCACCGGTAGCTAGTGAGACCGAGAGGACTCTTCATGCAATTCTTGCAATGGACGATAGCTCTCCTCGTACCAAAAATCTCGCTTTTTTGAGGTGGTTGCGTGAACATATCACTGAGCGTTTGCGTGAGCAGCGTGGTTCTCATTAGCTATTAGTACTTATTTGTATTGGACTATTTGTATTGGGTTGTTTTTGTATTAGACTATTTGTATTGGACTACATATTGAGTTGTTTTTGTATTAGACTATTTATACTGTCCTCCGACCCTCATCCCTCGGCAATGATGATACGACAACCAACAAGAGAGAATACTAGATCCATCTCAGTATGACGTATACTCTGAGAGATCACATTTACAAGAATGATATCAGTAGTGGGATTGAGTGCTGAAGGAGATATTATCAGAGTACACGTCCTACTCAGATGGGTCTCCCACTGTTACTAATTTTTTCTGACAGCATAGTGGATGTGCTCCGTCAACAGATTCTTGCTCTGAGCCAAAACTTTGCCCCGGAGCTCAAGTAGACATCCTTCGTGTAGAGCTCGAGTGAGAGGTTCCTGACAGCATAGTGGTCTCCTTTGTCAAAGTATCCGTGCTCATCCCACATTGGTTGTGGGACGAGCACGTATACTTTGACAAAGGAGACCACCATGCTGTCAGGAGCCTCTCACTCGAGCTCTACACGAAGGATGTCCACTTGAGCTCCAGGGCAAAGTTTTGGCTCGGAGCCAGATTCTGTTGACGGAGCACATCCACCATGCTGTCAGAAAAAAATAGTAACGGTGAGAGACCCATCTGAGTAGGACGTATACTCTGATAATATCCTCTCCAGCACTCAATCCCACTACTGATATCATTCTTGTAAAGGTGATCTCTCAGAGTATACGTCCTACTCAGATGGATCTCTCAGAGTATCCTCTCCGGTTGGTTGTGTTCTGAGCCATCCGTCCCAGGGATTTGATTCTGTATTTTGGTTTCTGTATTTTGGCTCCAGCTCCATTTGCATTAATCTACGGTACGACATGGTGATCAGGACATAGTCCCTGCAGCCATTCGACTGGCGAGGCAGAAACTATGTAGCTGTAGATAAAGTTGACTGTCTTCCGACCCTCATCCCTCGGCAATGATGATACGACAACCTATCACTATATCTTATATAGTAGTAGATGATGTCTTAGTATTACATTATGTGAGTTCATCTTGATTTTGTTACGTTCTTCAGATACTAGATACGATAAGAACATATACTACACCATATGTACAGAACATAGATGATTCACACTAATGTATGCTATAATGAATCTTGGCTTGTGTTCTGAGCCATCCGTTCTCACACTTGAAGATAAATTGAATTATAACGACAGATATTAGGTTACTCTTCAGGATAATTGATGTCTATTTTATATTAATTTGGTTTGGTCTATATGATTCTTGGATAATTGGCGTGCATTAAATTCGTATGTGCATATTTGGTCTATGTGATTCTTGGATAATTGGTGTGCATTATATATTTGTTTGGTTTATGCATATTTATGTGAACAGGAAAAGTGCTGCAACTTTTTTTCAAAAAAATTCTCAGTTACCGACGGACTAGTGACCGGTTAGCGACGGATATTTTCAGCTCCATTTGCATTAATCTACAGTAGGACATGGTGATCATGACATAGTCCCTGCAGCCGTTCGACTGGCGAGGCAGAAACTATGTAGCCGTAGATAAAGTTGCCTGTCCTCCGACCCTCATCCCTCGGAAATGATGATACGACAACCTATCACTATATCTTATATAGTAGTAGATGATGTCTTAGTATTACATTAGTGAGTTCATCTTGATTCTGTTACGTTCTTCAGATACTAGATACGATAAGAACATATACTACACCATATGTACAGAACATAGATGATTCACACTAATGTATGCTAGAATGAATCTTGGCTTGTGTTCTGAGCCATCCGTTCTGATCAAGCATCTTCCTTCTCCTCTCCTCCACCATGGCTCTGAACCAATCTGCTCCTCCCTACTTTCCTTCTTTTTATTTGACTCTCTCAGCCACATATGACATCCAGCTCAAGTGTAGAGTCGGGGGAGAAAAAGTGGGCAGGAAGAGGAGGGGGAAGCAGCACAGCCGGCGGCATGACCTGGAGGGTGTGCATAGGAGAACTATGAAAAAAACCTATGTACTTCCTCCGGGTCATGCCTCCGGCTGTGTTGCTTCCCCCTCCTCTTCCTGCCCACTTCTTCTCTCCCGACTCTACACTTGAGCTGGATGCCATATGTGGCTGAGAGAGTCAAATAAAAAGAAGGGAAGTTGGGAGGAGCAGATTGGTTCAGAGCCATGGTGGAGGAGAGGAGAAGGAAGATGCTTGATCAGAACGGATGGCTCAGAACACAAGCCAAGATTCATTCTAGCATACATTAGTGTGAATCATATATGTTCTTATCGTATATAGTATCTGAAGGACGTAACAGAATCAAGATGAACTCACTAATGTATGCTAAAATGAATCTTGGGTTATATTCTGAGCCACTCGTTCCGATACTTGGGAATTAAGTCATTCGACTGGTGAGGCAGAAACTATAAGGCTACTTGCATGTTCTTCCAACTTTAAATTACAAGATTACTATATTAGGTTACATATATCACTAACCTCATCGCGGCCAATGTTTACAGTCTTGGTCTCAACTGTCTTCGATGCTATGATCCCATGCTTTCGGAAAATAGACAACGCAGACTCCATAGAATAGAATGGCCTTACATGCAAATCGGCTGTGATTATATATCTTTTCCTTCCTTTCACAAACACGCCATCCTTATTGCCTCCATCTGCAACCCCCTCCCACGCAATATCCTCATCCATTGCCTTACCATAGGGACATCGAGCGCCAATAACCGAACTATACAGACGGTGAGTCTTGGTGTAGCACTCAAATGTGGGGCACCCGTAAATTCGTCGAGGTTTTAAATCATCGACATTGAGTTTTAAACCCTCACATAGCCTTTCTGCTTCACTTCTAGGGTCGAGCAGCATCTTCTTGCAAGCTTCGGTCTCCATATACTTAGTGTCAAGATTCTGGATGCTTTCGTAGAGCATGTCAACGCATCCTAGCGTCAATTTCCTGTCGAGGAAAATGACGCTAGGATGCGTTGACATGCTCTACGAAAGCGTCCAGAATCTTGACACTAAGTATCTGGAGACCGAAGCTTGCAAGAAGATGCTGCTCGACCCTAGAAGTGAAGCAGAAAGGCTACGTGAGGGTTTAAAACTCAATGTCGATGATTTAAAACCTCGACGAATTTACGGGTGCCCCATATTTGAGTGCTACACCAAGACTCACCGTGATGAGGTTAGTAATTTATTTAACCTAAGACATGGGATCATAGAATCGAAGACAGTTGAGACCAAGACTGTAAACATTATGTGAGTTCATCTTGATTCTGTTACATCCTTCAGATACCAGATACGATAAGAACATATACTACACTATATGTACAGAACGTAGATGATTCATACTAATGTATGCTAGAATGAATTTTGGGTTGTGTTCTGAGCCATTCGTTCCCATACTTGGCAATTAAGCATGTGAAATAGAACTGATTATGTTTAGTTTGTCTTACGATACAGATTTTCACATCCAAATTGAAATAGATCGTTACTTCGTTGTTCGTACATGGATGTACTAGCGGATCAACCTCCTGGACCGTAGGTACTTATAAGTATTGACCGTGTCGGATTAGTATCGATCTATCGTTTTGGTATGGACCGTATCGGTTGGTATTGGTCTTAGCGAATTGGTATCGTCCTATCCGACATGTATCGGCCGTATAGCCATTAAGTCATATTGGTCTTATCGATTTGGTATCGGTCATATCCGATAGGTATCGGCCGTGTTGGATTATTATATACCATTTCGGATTACTATCGTGGAAGGTTTAGTAACAACTGTACTTGGATTTCTCTCTTCTAGAGCTAGATTATCATTGTAAGAGAGTCACGAGAGCGTAGATGGCCAGTTACAGAACATATTCCTTTTCAATCTCGCTTTTCCTGATAGAAAAGGAAGTACCCAACTCTATATAGCATGCAATTATTCAATACTCAATTAGGCAAGAATTCACATTGGATATACACTAGGTAATCTATTACTTTAAACTATATATGTCTACACATATATACACATGCATATATTGGTATTCAATATTAGGTCTATAATCATGGCATTTCAAATGGTTATATAAACTTATATATTACAACAAAATATGCTAACATATATATAATATACATACATAGCTAAGTTAACTGTATTCATAAATACTTATTTAAGAGGCTATGTGTGTGTATGTGAACATGGCAAAGGGGCAAGTAAGGGTTAAATGGGCATACATAGTGTATACATATCAAAGAGTGTCAAAGTGTAAGTGAACAAAGTATCAAGTGTGATAGTGTCTACATAGTGTAAGGGGTACATGAGATAATATAGGATTTGTGTTAACATAGAACATTACATCTCATTAACTTGTATATTGCATACATTACATCTATTATTATATTACATTCATGCTTGCATTCATTCATCATTCATTTATTCTCTTGCACTACTATATGCACCATACATTACATACTATGGAACTTTCATATTCATTACAAGCCATACTTATACATGCTTACATTAGATAGGATACTTACACCTCATACATCATTTATTTAAACATTTACTTATGCTTGCATTCTCTATTTAATTACATAATATATATACATTAACATGGGTTAAAATCAAATAGAACATTATATTACACACAAGGGTGCTCAAAATGCATATGCCGAATAGTAACTCCTACTAATAATCAATACTGTACCATCTCAGCATGAATTAAAATCTAGGATTAAAGTATGTTATAGATCTATGTGTTAGCTTTCCGAAATTTTAAACAGATCGCGTTTTCGTTTCCGGAAACTCCCGGAATCGCAAAAACACCGAGAACGCGTTTGTCTTTCGTACAGCTGACACTCAAATAATTCGCCAGAAAGTTACAGAAAGAATTATGACTATTAATATATGTTTTTGGAAATATAACTTCAATACGCTTCTTTTAAAAATAACGGAAGATTAATCCGAGCTTTGAGCTAGAAGTTATGATATTTCTAAGTTAGGGCTGAAATTAAAAACGTGGATAAAAATCATGACGGATTTGGGTAGTTTGAGACAAAAGAACACAAGTATATAACATAATATATTAAGAACTCACTTTCTACACTAATATATATATATATGAGACACTATAGAACACATCTCCAATACAAAAATATGAGATTAAACATGTAATAATTCATTCATACATAACAACAACATATAGTGTGTCCAAATTTGGGGTTTTCCCACATGGACACAACCACAACACAAAGGACACTCCTATGACCTCCAAATGGACACGAAATGGATACAAATGGAGATACAACCATGGGGGTCATTCCTATGGGTTTAAAATAGACCTATATGCATGAGGAAATGAAAAGGAGAAGGGATTTATACCTCCCGGTAGATCGAATCGAAGAAAAGCCTTTCCGGAGCGACACCGACACGTAGAGATTCCAAAAGGACACGAACGAGCTCCGAATCCTCCCAAACTTGGGTAGCTTCCTCCTTGGCTAGAATGGAGAAGGAAAGAAGAAGATTTAGTGGTGAAATGGAAGGATTTGGTGGAGAAATTGCTAGGGATTGCTCTCTAGGAATTTTGGGAAGAACAAGAGAGAGAGTGTGGATGAGAATAATGAAATGAACTTGAGCCTATCCTCTCCCAAAGTGGCTGGCCATATGGGCTATTTGTCCTATTATGGTAAGGTCCAAAATGCCCCCACTAACCTATTCTATGAGTATTAGGAAAGGGCTAAATTAGTCATTTTAAAGTCTCTAATCACACTAACCTTATCCATAATAATTAGTCTAACCTCTAACTAAAATATTTCTATCATGTGGACTAAAATTAATATCATGTGGGCCATGCCTAACTAGAGTGTGGGTCCCACTAGAGTCAAACTACCCCCGGGTCCCCGTTTCAAGTCGGACTGAGTTGAAATTCGAACCCGACTCAAATAACCCCAAAATAATATCATAAATAATAAAATAAATTTCAACCCCAAAATAATATCATAAATAATAAAATAAATTTTAA
This sequence comes from Iris pallida, assembly GCA_029216955.1. Taxonomy (NCBI): domain Eukaryota; kingdom Viridiplantae; phylum Streptophyta; class Magnoliopsida; order Asparagales; family Iridaceae; genus Iris; species Iris pallida. The sequence continues at coordinate 9,312,651 of JANAVB010044218.1, forward strand.
AAATATTCAAAAATATAAAATGACAAAAATACCCCTGTTTCTGAAAACTGGGGGTAACAAATCTATCCGCCTTAAAAAAAATTTTGTCCTCGAAATTAAAACAAAGCAATCACAGGAAACACATGCAGAAAACAATCTCATTCAAATACTTTTAAAAAAAACAGCAATAAAAAAAATCTCTTTGAGGCACATCAAACATTTGTAAATAAAAACTGATACGTGTCCGATACGGACACAAAACCATCACAAAATCACACCTATCAAAGGTCAAAATCAACAATCACCAACGTAATAAATATCAAAATAATTCAAAGAGGTCAAATGCAAAATATTCTTAGGCCAGAAATGATATTAAAATATCATAATCACATGGTTAGGCTCTAGGTCAAACAGTCTCTAGGGTTTCACTAGCAAAATATCAAAATCACAAGTCATGATTTTAAATAGTTTTAAAATAATTTAAAAATTACCAAAAATCATATCATGATTTAAATGTCAAATCAATAAATGATTAAAATTATAAAATTTCAAAATTACCCTCATTTTAGAGAACTGAGTGTTACAAGTCTACCCACCTTAGAAAAATTCCGTCATCGAAATTATAATGTTCATACTCCTTCTGGGTCAAACCCCCCACAATTAAAGTCTCAGAAATTAAACAATCATACGATTTAAAAGGATGACATACAGGATCATGGCATACGGTGGTAGTGAAAGTCTCATCTAGTTATACTAGTCATGCTAAACCAAAATAGTCATAGGATATCAAAACACACAAGCAATCTAGGGTGCTAAACTAGAAAAGATACAGAAATAACAATCATCAAGACTGTAAGGCATTCTACCATCCTATATGAAAACTGGTACTTATCAAAATAAAATAAAGTTAACTACCATTTATCTAATAAGGGGTACTATTCAAGAAAATCAAAATCAAAAGTTAAAGAATGAAAGCCAATTGCATGAAAATCCAATCACAATATATTTATATATATAGCGTTAGAGAGGAAAAAGCTAACATTATGTACAAATTATGTAGTTAGTGTGTGTATAGGTGTATGTGGACATGTTCATATGGTTAGATAATAGGCGTGTGTGTATGTGAAATATACATGAAAGTGCATAGAAGGAATTGGGTTTCAAGCAATAACTATCAAGTTACACTAATCATGGCATATTGGTTAAATAATCTACAATACACAACTCATTTGCTTAAAACATGCATGGCTAACCATGTATATATGTATATATAAAGAGGTAGAGATTTAGTTATGTATGTATATACATTATAACATGTATGCCTAAGCTCTATATATATCTATATAGATATATAATCATGACATAGAGAGGAAGAGTTAGGTTACATGACATAATATACTAAGTTAGGGGGTGTGTGTGTCCTTGTACAGGGTTATAGCTTAGTATTGAAAGGTTAAACCCAGTTTTAGTTCAGCATTTACATACAAAATCTGAAAATAAGCTAACATTTAAACCAGTACAATATTAACATAATGCAATTTCAAAATTTAGGAGTTTGAAACATCACAACTAATCTCAATGCTCCCAATACATCCTAACATGATAGAAATGAAACCCTAATATACTATCAAGACATTTATCTACGCATACAGTTCAATATTACATGTTAAATCTGAAATTGAACTAAACATGGAAATCAATGTAAAAATATTAACATGTATTCAGTTTTCAAGATTTTGGAGAATTTGCACATCAAAACCAACTCAATGTTTATCACAACCTAACATGTAAGAATATGGAACCTAAATTTATATCCCTACAACAACAATGTACACAGCTCTAAATATTACATTTAAAACAAACAATTTGAACTAACATTTAAAATCCCGTATTAAGGGTTAATATGCACACAGTCTCAGATTTGACAAATTTAAACACAAAACTCAACCAAATTTTTTTTTTTGAATTGAAACCCTACGTATAACATACATGTGCAGTGATATAAATAAAACTATTATCATAAAATTTTATATTTAAATTACGAGTTAAGCTAGAAAAAGCAGACAATCGGAAATATTGGGGTTTTGAAAATTTAAATATTAACGACATATTAATATGTATTCAGATAGGTGGAAATCAAGTGTAGCATGCATTAGTGTCAGGAAAGTGTCCACTATATATATTCTCATGTCCCAATATAAAAATCAAATTCTATATCAAGAGCAACATTTAGATTCCTACCAAGATTGTAAAGTAAGTGATTGGTGTAATCAAGACAGTTTTATTATTATTATTATTTAATACAAGAATAGTAGCAATAAAGAAATAACGATAAAATCTGTTTTTGCTTATCTGTTTAAAAGAAAAACCCATTTTGAAACCCAGAGCTAAATTTTCAAATCCAAGATAAAGTCTAGCAAAATTATCGATTCATTGTATTAAGAAGAATTTCATAGTAAGAAGTTACACAAAGTTTATAAAAACAGCTAAAGCTACTCCTAAGTTAAATAAATGAAAAACAAAACAAAACAAACAAATAACAATTCTCTTTTTTTTTGAAGGACTGAAACAAAAGTAGAGAAAACATGTTCAAAAATATTTAAGGTACAATCTGATAATCATATGCATCTTCTTGAAATTATGTTGTCAGAATTCTGCCACGCCAATAAGCATAGCTGCAATAAACGATAGAATCCATAATAAGGCATACACCCTATAATCATGTTATCTAGAATTCTTACCACGCCACCCGGTATGGCTGCAAGAAAATCTAGATTTCATAACTAAGATAAGTATAGCTATATCAGGCTCTACGTCCTTGTCATGCTAGCAACTATGACTGCAATAAATTCTAAATTCTATAATAAAGTAGACTTTTACCTTTCTCACTGTCCTTATCAAGTATGTTATCAGGTTATACCTTAATTCCAAAAAATATACATATACATATAAATACAAACTCAAATTCAACAACTAACATCAAGATTCAAAATTCAACAATAATCCATCAAAAATCATAAAATACAGACTCAAATTCAACCATTATCATCAAGATTCAAAATTCAACAATAATCCATCAAAATCAAGTTCAATAACAGGAAGTAAAGGTAAATCAAATCAGGGAAAAACAGATTTCAAATCGAAGTTAAAATAAGATTCTCAAGGGTCGTCCCAGGAATCTCTCAAAAAATCCTAACTGTGATTGAGTACCTTCAAAAAATATATCCTAATTCTACTGCAGGTTGTAGTGGTACTCTAATTCGAATACCACTACACAAACTCGACCTGCATGGGCCACCACTAAAAACGTGTCACGACCCGCACCCACAGTGAGGGTACGAGTACGTAACAACGCCCAGCCTATGCCGCAGTGTCGGCGGTAGAACGCTGTTCTAGGTCATGAACTATAACTAGCATAATATGAATACTCTCCATAAGGAGGCCAACACAGAGGTACAACTCAATCACAATCTAAGTTAGAATGATAAATATAGATAAACATAAAATCCAAAAGAGATACAGGAGATAGAAGTCTAAGTGTCTAAGATACATAATCCCAGAAATACATCTCAAAACTCAAATACAGTAATCCACAAGTAAATACAACTCCAGACAAAATGAAATAACTATATAAACAACCTCTACTGTGTCTCCTCTAGGCTAGCAGGCAATCCCAGGCTATCTGTAAAATTTATCAACAGGTCCAGTCAGGACAGGAGCGAGCACAATACATCTCACGCAGATCATAACAGGTTAGAAAATATAAACATGCAAGAGAGTACGATACATGAAACTGAAAGAAAGTACATGATGTAAACAGAGAGAGAACTGTAATAGAAATATCTACTATAAGTAGAGAGCTACCAGTGACTAGTGATTTAGAGTACAAAGTCGACATATGAACGGCTGGATTTGCACATGACTATACTAAAGAGGCGCACATGGCTATACTACTTTGGAATTGTTCACATGGCTATTTATACTCCCCCATACCCCAATCAATACACAAGGATCCAAACAAGTTATGTTACATAGATAATTTTCACATGAAGCCCATAAATGGGTGCACATGAAGTATACATGAGAGCTCATACATGAGTGCACATGAAGTTCATGTGGGAGGGCCCAAAAATGGGTGCACATGAAATTCACATGAAGGCTCATAAATGAGTGCACATGCAATATAGGTTATACATGAGATACATGGGAAACATGACCGATTCATGAGAGCACATGAGAGTTGTGAGCACCCTGAATTTCGGGTTGAATTTTTATTTTATTTTATTTTATTTTCTGATTGTTTAGTTTCATCAAATAATTAATTTTGTTATTTTTCCCTTAAGTGTACTTTCCCATGCCTTTGATATTTGGAGTATCAGGGATGTTCAACTCTGGAAATCTTCTTCATGTGTTTTGGAGTGGACACGATTACCTTCATGACGGTATATAGTGTCCCATCCAAACTTGTTCTCTTGTGCTCTTTCTGCTTCGCTGAACTTCGGGTCGGTTTAGACCATTTGATTGATATTTATTTTCCCACTTTTTTTCCTTGATCATTTTCAGCGCGTTACCATGACATTTAAATTGGGAGCGCCAGACCAGTCATTTCCTTGAAACCAACTCTTCATTGATGATCTACTCGAGACGCTCGTCACCCATGACCTTCGTTTCCCACTCATTCATGTCATTTTGGGCTCCATTTGATTCGCACAACTTTTCCGACACGTGACCCGATTTTATTTCACGCCACGGCGTCACATTCATTTTCCAACTTGATTTGTGGGTCCCCTGTCGACCAAAACCTGTCAGCCCCAACTATGGACATGGCCCACTTTGAGCCTACTATCCGTCCGCCACTTGTGTCCCATTATTTGGAATCCCCATGTGCTACTTATTTACACATGATCATCAACGTCTATTTTTAATTCTATTTTTGCACGATGTCCAGTTTTGACCCAATCCGGCTCCACCAAGTCCAGTCCAGCTCCATGATTTTCTCCATCATGACACCCTCAAAATTCTTGCCCAAAAATATTATACACTCATTTTGCCTATTTTTCTATATTTAATAGAATTTTCCTATTGAATTTAATTCCTATTAGATTGGACATTTCCCTCTAAATTAATTCTAGCCATTGGATTATCTAATCAAATCCTCACCCTTTATTATCCCTCACAATCACACAGCAGCCTCCCCTCTCTTGTGGTCGACCCTAGTTTCTAGGAGAGCCACCTCATCTCTCTCTCATCATTTATTACTTATCTACTCTCTCTCTCCTCCTTATCCTTCCCATTACTACCCAACAAATCCATGCACAGCTTCTTCCCCGACCACACACGACAGCAACTTAACAACTCCTCCACCACCACCTTACTCCGACCACCCCTGGCCCCCTCGTCGTGGCTCGGCCAGCCTGGCCGCCCACGACAGCCCCCTCCATCTTCTTCTTCCTCCATCCTCCTTTCCAACACCCGACCCCTACATCTTTCGGCCACCACTCTCTCGAACCACCATCAACTTCCACCTCCTCCGCTCAGGTCGACCGTCGTGCCCCTCGCCTGGCCGCGTGAGCCCCCTCGCCGGCCATGTGTGGCCCCGTACAGGCCACGCACGACAGGGCGAAACACAGCAACATGCAATGGTGCGCACGCACGCGCGCGCGTGGGCCGCCGTCGCGCACCGCCACGCCGCTTTGTGGGTCGCCGTGGGCCCCTGGCCGTGCTCCTATGCCATGGGCGAGCCTCCCCTGACGGCCACCGTCCTCCGGGACGCGCCGTCGAGGCGATTCGTGCATTTTGAACGACGTCCCGTCGTGACGTGCGCGAGATTGAGTCCATTTTGGCGCTCCATTGCAGCGACTTCGTGCACGTTTTCTCGGAGATCCGACCGTTGGATCGTCGATTTCTTCACTCCGTCGCAATCTCGGTATATCCACCTTCATCTCTGTCAATTTTCGTCCGTTAATTTTATCGTTTGATACATGAAAACCGGCCACCAAGTTGACCGTTTAAATTGTATTAAATTTGGACAGTTTCGCGGGGCCATCTTCGTCAGCTTGTATCTCCTCCACCGCAGCTCCGTTTGGCATGCTACCTGTTCCGGTGCGAAGCTGGTATAACCCTCTTACTACCCCTTCAGTTTCGTTTCATTGTGAGCTTGTTTGATTGGTTGAATTCGACGTCAAAGTTGGTCGTCCGAATTCGTAATTTCCAACTTGTAAAATTCCATTTTTGAACACGGGACTCCAGATTACATTTCTGACACCAACATTAGACTTGTGGCGTCGTTCTGGCATGTTTTCATATAAAATTTGTTAGATTTGGAGAACGTGGGCCTGGGCACGTTTTTCGGTGCAAAACGGGTCCCACATTCTGGATCAACGGGACTTTTTGACGCCGGCTCATCGGAATCCAATTCCGGAGATACCGATGAGTTCGTATCGTCATTCTGGACTCGTTGACAGGTAGTTTGCTAAGTTTTGAGAACTTTGGCTCCGGCACGCATTTCCGTGCAAACCGGAATTTCAAGTTCTGGTCAACGGGCCAAATGGAGATCGGGTCAACGGAATCCAATTCTGGAGATACCGTTGGGTTCGTATCGACATTCTGGTTGCGTGGACATATAATTTGTTATATTTTATAGACTTGTCTTCTTACACGTTTTTCGGTGCAAAACGGCTCCGACACGGACACCGTTTTGACCCGAAATTACCTTTTTGCCCTTTTATCCAAATTGGACCATTGGGTAGGCTATCCTAGCTAATTTGACCATTCTGGACACGTTGGCGATGTTCATTTCATCGTCCGACAATGTTTGTTGATAATTTCTCTAAGTTTAACCTTTTTATAATTAATTAATAATTAATTCTTATAATGTTCGTATTTCGGGATTAGTACAACGAAACTGAGATCAGTCAATTCCAGTGATCTCATATCGCTGAAATTGACAAGTTGGAAACGTGGATCACTATAATAAGATTATCAACCTTACCGATAATCTTCTTACCTCGATTTACGTGCCGTAAGTTTCGACGTACAAATAACGAAGTACACTTTATTTTAGACTAGAATTGACCCTGTTTGACCAGAGTTGACCAGTTGACCCAAAGTCAACACTTGACCTAGTTTGACTAGATTATTGACCGGAGTCGACCTAGAGATGTTTTGACTTAGAAGAACCTAAAATAATATAGATGGCTAGTATAGTTTTATTTATTTACAACTTGAACACCTTGTAACCTGTGTTTCTTTAAATAGGACTCTGTGGCTTCAGTGGGACCTCCTATACTTATCAGCTGTTCAGGTTATCGAGGCGAGTACATTCTCTGATCATTTCATATCTTGCTTAGAATTATTTCCTGCAGTAGATTACTTTACTTGTACTGTCACGACGGTCACACGGATTGGTACTATATGGATCCCTTCTTGAGATGTTATCCTTAGGGAGCATCGGGTACTACATGATCTGTGCGTTTCACTTACATGGCGTATCATATGCTTCATTGGTTCTTTGATCACTTACGACATATACTCTTATGATCGTAGAGTCTTCCTAGAATCCTTATCCCATTTATGGGTGTCATACTCAAAAATATTTATTATTACTTTTATTATTATCATTATTATTGTATTACGTTAATAATATTGTGATTAGGATTTTGTTGTTTTATGGCCATGTGTCCCAAGGCCACAACCATAACCCTAGCCCTACACCCTACCCCTAACCATAACCCTAGCCCTAGGGGGGGTGCAAGGTGTCCCTACAAAGGGATGGGGGGGGACACCTCACCACTACTTCTCTCCATATAAATACAACACACACACACACTTCATAACCAAAAAAAAAAAGAAAGGAAAAAAAAAACAAAACAAAACTCACACACACACCACTCCACCCGACCCCCCTTTTTGCCCCCTTTGCTGCTGCTGCCGCTGCTGCTCAGCCGCCCGCCTCCGCCAGCGCCGCCGCCTGCCGCCCCTGCTGCCGCCGGCCAGCCTCCAGTCACCACCCCAGCACCACCTCTTCCGCTTCCACTTCCTCTTCCCCCAACTCCATCTTCACTCCATCTTCATCATCTTCCTCCTCTTCCACTTCCAAATCCAAAAAAAACCTAGGTAAAATTCTAAATCCCTATTCTTCTTCCCCAATCTCTAATTTTTTTTTCTAACTTAAACCTAGGTTAGAATTGCTAACAAAACTCTCTTGTTGTGGGGTTTAATTTAGGAGTTGTGGAAGAAAAGTCTAGGTCATCTTCAACCCAAGGCAAGTCCTCCTTCTCTTTTCTCCTTTAATCAATTTCCTCTTGAAAATTTCTTTTAGGAATTGTTGTGTTCTTTGGGATTAATATTGTTATTATTAATTCTGGAATTTATAGAAATAAATGACAAAGTTTGTCATTTTAGAAATTAATTGGATTTATGAGTATAAAAATGTGTAGGACTCTATTTATGGATACTTGGTATAATTGTCGTTGTGTATTCATATAAATTTGGCTTAATATGTGCAATCAAAGAATTATGACTTGTAAAATCATAGGTATCGGTACAACGTAGAAATTCAACCTAGATTATCATAAGAAAACCAAGTTACATATTGGACGTGTAAAAAGTTTTACTTCCTTTTTTAGCAATATCATGTTGACTCAACCCAAGCATCTAATATTACGTAGTTGATACAAACTCATATACACAAAATTGTCATGGACACCTATAAGTCTTAACATACTTTAGGGTTACTACCCATATACTCAAGGGGGAACCCATACGTATGATTTGTTTTAACATGGCATGTATAAATAAGAGTTAATTTTCAGTTTTAGTATATATTTTTTTTATTATTCTGTCCATAAGTAAAGTTGTGCTAAATTAACCCGTTTCAACTTGATTAATTAGTTAAAATGTGTGTTTATAGGTACCCATATGATATGGTAACCCTGCATCTATGATTATTCAATATTTAACCCCTTTTTTCCATCATCAAGAAGTCAACTTCGATAATGGCTAGTATAAGTTAGAGTTGAAACCTTAGATCAAGTCTAGCTAAGGCCTCAAGTTATATAAATTTTCATAGCATGCATTATCATGTGAGAGATTCATACTTTATTATTATTGAGTACTGACAATTTTATTTCTTAAATGACCAGCTCATCATAAAGCAACTGCCGAAAATAAATTTAAATGTATGATTACTTGCTTGCTTGATTGCAATGGTAAGAAAGAATATTATTAAGCATTTTGATACTTGCGTGGGTTTCCGGTGTTGAGGTTTGCTCCACCGAAGGGGTCGGCGAACCCGATATATATATATTTGCGTGGTTCCGGTGTTGAGAGTTGCTCCACCGAAGGGGTCGGCGAGCCCATATATATATTTCTTTTATATCATGTTTTGTAAATTGTCGGAGCTCCTAAGTACAAAGGAGACTTTGCCAAAATTTTTGAAAAATTTAGGAGATAGACAAATTTCTAATTTTCGGAAATTTTAGAATCATTGGGTGGGGAGGACAACTGAATATCCTTAGATATCCCGTAACATAATAACCATAAAAAGCTGATCAGCGACTCCTGAATATCCTGATGAGTACTTCTATATAAGTACTAGCCCAAGAGAGGCTCCTGTCCTGCTACTTCTATTCCGACAGTAACATCGAATAGATTGGTTTTAGCCCAAGGGAGGCTCCGAAATTACAACCTGATCCCAGGTTAATGGGATTGTTCACGGGAATTATTTAGGGAATTAATTCAGAGTACTGTTCTCAAAATTGCATTGCATTTAGTCTACTAAATTTTATCTTACTCCAGTAAAATAACTCCACCTATCAAGGTAGGTAGTTTCTTGATTGCTCAAGGGAAGCAAAATCCTACTGAGAGCTCAAGGGAAGCTCAGAACATCATACAATCTATGGAGTAGGATGTCATTTACTTTTCCTTGATTTTGTGAAGTACACACATATAATAGTTGGCATACTTCTTTCTTTTTTTTGAAAAAAAAAACTGCATCTTTCTTTTGTATACTTTACCGTCCTTGACCGAGGACTTGCTTGTCATTTTCTAAAATGACCTAGTATTGTTCACTAGGTGAAGAAGAGGACGTCTCCGCCGAAGTAACGCCGCAGTACAACGAGGAATAATCATCTGGATAACTTGCTAGTTATTTCTTTTGTAATAAGCTTGTAGAAGTATTGTTGATGAAGTCCTGTATAATAATTACCATATGTATAATAAGATGTAATCTCTGGCATTTTCCATTTTTGCTGATGTTTACGGGCGACAATCGCGGATTTTCGGCACGTAGCCTGGGGATGTGTATGACGTCACCATTCCATTTGGGAAGTGGGACGTGACACGTCTTTCAGTGGTGGCCCATGCAGGTCAGCGAAAATGGAAAATCCAGAACGGACCTTAGGTCTAGACGTAGGTTTTAAACTCAGATAGAAAACTTTGATTTCCAACCATATCTTAGAAATCCTTAAGTAAGGTAGATAAATAGTTGGTAGCATTTTCCTTACAAATTCCTCTTTCCTGTCTAGATCTTAAATCCTACTAAGGAGTTACTAACCTAAGGAAAAAATTTTATTTTCTTTTCAATCTAGGTCATGCCTCGGTTTGCACCCTTCGCAAGACTAGGAAATGATAGTCACAGCCTAGACGAGTATTATGCATTTGTAAAGAAGATGTGGCACGTAGCGCGTAAAGGAATGATCGAAGCCTATGGAGTACACTACGAATTGAAATATCCAATAGTGTCAGATATAGATGATGAAAGGAAAGAGTATTACAACTCGGTACATTATTATGTCCTGATAAAGGCAGAACCCACCAAAGGCCCAGAGACTGATCGCAATGGTACCTTGGAAGAATGGCTGCAAACTCATCCAAACGCAATAGTGCACAACATCAGGAAAATGTGGATTTAGATCCTCAAGCATGTATGTATGTGGAATGTATGAAGTAAGAATGTAATATATGTAGTAAGAATGTAAGTAAGTAGGGAAATATGGACTTAGATCCCTAGTATCTATAGATGATAAGTATGTAGCTAGGATGGATGAAATGTAAGATATATCTGCATGTAGGTAGAATGTGACCAAGTATGTATGTAAGCCAAGGGCATATTGTTCTATGAATAAATAAAATATGATTTTTCAATCTCCTTATGTTCCTTATAAGAAATTCTTACATAGGATATCAAGGATATGGACCTGTTTATACCCAGTTTGGAATGGGATGGAAGCGAGTACACCTTGTACCTATACCAACGCTATGCCAGGATACTATGGAACGCACCCGACTGGTATGACATTCACGTCTACCAAATATTCTATGGAGTCAGGCGTCCTATGGTACGAGATGTGGAGGATGGCGCTGAAGTGTACTTTGAGTACATCACCTACTGTCTTTATGTCCGAGACCCGAACCGCATCTATGTCGGATTTCACGGCTACGAAGGCACCATAGATGACTTTGAGAGGTTATATACAGAAGTAGAGATCCTTGCTGAAGGAAGGGAGCTTATTGAAGCCGTAGTATAAGATGTCTTAACCCTGTACATAGTGAAGAAGAAGTCCTTTTCCTTGTATTTTGGCATCTGCAGATATGTACCTGTATGAAGTAGAATAGTTTACCATGTCACGTTTTGGGATGATGGGTGACATGAGTAACTAAGTAGCAAGAATGTATGTAAATGAAAAGTGAGAGTAAGGAGCACCATTTTGTAATTACTCTCATTTTAATGAATGAATATATATATATATATATATATATATATATATATATATATATATATATATATATATATATATATATATACGAAGTTTTATGATACACTCTTGTTGAAAATTACGAGTTAAATACTTCCCTAAGAATTGCGTTTTCTCAGGATATGGACAACCACGGTCAGTCAAGTACTCCGCCCCCTCAAGAACCAACTGTGGCCGATATGTTTCGATTATTCCAGCAATTATTGGAATCCAATAATCAGCAGGCCAATGCAGCCCATGTTGCCAATGCAACCATATTGGAACGAATGCAGAACTCCAATAAAACAGAAGAGGGAACCCTAAAAGATTTTCGAGATCTTAAGCCACCTAAGTTCAAGGGAACTGAAAATGCAATAGAAGCGGGTCAATGGTTGAAAACCATTGAAGGCTTAATGAAGGCCGTAAAGCTCAAAACCGAAGAAATGGTGCCAGCAATCCGCATCCAGCTAGAAGATATCGCTGGATACTGGTGGAGTGCTGAGTACCCAGAAGATTCCGATGGAGTTATGACATGGGCAGAATTCAAGAAGAAGTTTGAAGAAAGATTCTATCCTAAATCAGCACGAATAGAGTTAGAGCGGCAATTCAACTATCTTAAACAAGGAAGACGCACCGTCGATGAATATGCTGTAGAGTTTTCCAGACTCAGTCGATTTGCTCCTAACATGATAGCCGACGAAGAAATAAAAATTTCTAGGTTCCTGGAAGGGCTCGGGACCCAATTGAAAAGCAGGGTCGCGTCCTACCGATGCCAGATCTTTTCTGAGGTAACAGAAGCTGCTCGAGACCAGGAAAGAATCCTGAAAGAGGAGCAACATTTCCGGTCATCACAACCCAAGAGAACTTTTGAGGAAGGATCATCCTCTAACAAGAATCACTGGCAAGGACCACCTAAGCGTCCTCAGAATGGCAACTCGGACAAATTCCTTATCTGTGATTTCTGCCAGAAGCCAGGACATAAAAAGAATGTGTGTAGGAGAAGATTGGGGCTCTGTTTGAGATGTGGAGCAAATCATCCAATCAGTCAATGTCCTCAGCCGCCTGCGAATGGAGCAAGGACACAAGGCTTCACTCAAGGATACCGACCTCCAGTTCAAGGAAACCAACCTCGACCAATGATACAGGCACCAACAGCGCAAGCAGGAATGGCTTATGGAAATCAGCAAAGGCCGCCCTATGCCCCTCAGGCTTATCAGTTTCAACAAGCACAACGGGCAGCTCAAGCTCAAAATAGTAACAAGAAAAGGAATAGGCAAGGGCAAGCATTCATAATGGGAACTGAAGATGCGAATATCCCTGGAGAAGTAGTTTCAGGTACTATTTTAGTTTCTTCATACCCAGCTTCAGTATTATTTGATTCCGGGGCTACCCATTCATTTATAGCATCTTCTTTTATATCACAACGTGAAATAGAATCACAACCTCTGCCTAAATCACTGAAAGTACTCACCGGTAATGGAGTAGTACAAATCAGTCGAGTATGTCGTAGATGTCCCATTAAATTGGGTGGAGGAGCTTTTCGTACCCGATTGCTTGTCTTTCCAACAAGCAATTATGATGTAATATTGGGTATGGATTGGCTAACTGCAACATTAGCCAATATAGACTGCAGCCTGGGGAAAATTTCATTCCAACTCCCTGACGGCGAGTCTTATGAATTTGCAAGAGACCAAAATGAGTTCAATGCAGAGGAGCTAGAGAAATTTGAATTACCAGTACTACTGCAAGGAGTAGCAGAGCAATCATTTCCAAGGGTAGTAGAAGAATTCAAGGATGTGTTCCCAGAAGAATTACCAGGGCTACCCCCAGACAGAGCCGTAGAATTTTCTATAGATTTAATACCGGGAGCTGCACCCATAGCCAAGAAGATATACCCAATGAACAAAGAGGAGCTAGTTGAGTTAAATAAACAGATAAAGGAGTTATTGTCAAAAGGGTTTATTCAGCCTAGCACTTCACCGTGGGGTGCACCAGTATTATTTGTGAAAAAGAAAGACAGTACCCTACGCCTGGTGATTGACTATAGGGCTTTGAATGAGGTTACCATCAAGAATAAATATCCCTTACCTAGGATCGATCAACTGTTTGATCAGTTAGGAGAGGCAAGGGTATTTTCAAAAATTGATTTGAGATCCGGATATCATCAGGTAAAGGTGAAAAAGGAAGACATCCCAAAGACTGCATTTAGAACTCGGTATGGGCATTACGAATTCTTAGTTATGCCATTCAGGTTGACAAATGCACCTGCTATATTTATGGACCTGATGAATCGAATATTTTATCAATATCTGGATAAATTTGTGATTGTATTTATTGATGACATCCTTGTATACTCCAAAAGTGAAGAGGAGCATGAAAAACATTTGAGGATAGTATTGCAAACTCTGCGGAAAGAACAATTGTATGCTAAGCTTAGTAAATGTGAGTTTTGGTTGGACCAAATACCATTTCTAGGGCATATTGTCAGTGGAGAAGGCATCTCGGTAGATCCAAAGAAAGTAGAAGCAGTTAAGTCTTGGCCAACACCTAAGTCAGTAGCAGAAATCAGAAGCTTCTTAGGATTGGCTGGCTATTATCGGAGATTTGTAGAGAACTTTTCAAGAATTGCAGAACCTTTAACCCGTCATACCCGGAAGGAAGATAAATTTAATTGGACGGAGAAATGTCAAGCAGCATTTGACGAGCTGAAGAAAAGATTAATTACAGCTCCAATACTAGCATTACCCTCTGGTTCAGGTGGATATGAGATATATAGTGATGCATCAGGTAAAGGTTTAGGATGTGTACTGATGCAGCACGGAAGAGTCATCGCCTATGCATCCCGACAATTAAAGACACATGAAAGGAATTATCCAACTCATGATCTCGAACTTGCAGCGGTAGTATTCGCACTCAAGTTGTGGAGACACTATTTATATGGAGAAAGAATCAAAATATACACAGACCACAAGAGCTTAAAATATGTCTTCACACAAAAGGAGATTAATATGAGACAGAGAAGATGGTTGGAGTTACTGAAGGATTTTGACATGGAGTTGACCTATCATCCGGGCAAAGCTAATAAGGTGGCTGATGCCTTAAGTAGAAGACCCAAAGCTTTCTTTATGAATACACCCAAAGAAATCCTTGAGGATTTGAGAAAAATAGGAATTGAAGTGATACGCCCGCTAACCGAAGGAATGTGGCAAAATTTGCAAGTACAGTCCTCCTTAATAGATAGAATTAAGGAAGCTCAACAGAATGATTCAAAACTTCAGAAAATTTGGAAACAAACAGAAGAGGGACTCCAGACCGGGATAAGGAAGCATCCGGGCGGATCATTAAGATTCGGAGATCGATTATGTGTGCCCAGTGGAGATTTAAGAACAGAGGTTATGTCAGAAGCCCACAACTCACAATATTCTATTCATCCGGGCAGCACTAAAATGTACAAAGATTTGAGACAAACATTTTGGTGGCACGGGATGAAGAGAGAAGTCGCCAGATTTGTATCAAGATGTCTTGTCTGTCAGAAAGTAAAAGCGGAGCATCAAAGGACAGCAGGACTTCTCCAGCCGTTACCCATACCCGAATGGAAATGGGAGCACCTCACCATGGATTTCGTGACAGGATTGTCTAGGACCCAAAGGGGTAATAATGATATTTGGGTCATTGTAGACAGACTTACCAAGTCCGCTCGTTTTCTGCCCTTTCGAGTTGGACAGTCAACGGAGGTCCTGGCCGAAATATACATGAGACAGATTGTCAGTCAGCATGGAGTGCCAGTGAGTATAGTATCAGATAGAGATACCAGATTCACTTCACATTTCTGGAAAAGCTTGTAAGAAAGTCTTGGCACTAAATTGAAATTTAGCTCCGCCTACCATCCCCAAACAGACGGTCAGTCTGAAAGAACCATTCAGACCTTAGAAGACATGCTGAGAGCGTGTACTTTAGATTTTGGAGGAGCATGGGATGATTATCTACATTTGGTAGAATTTTCATATAACAACAGTTATCATAATAGCATCAAAATGGCTCCTTTTGAAGCACTATATGGTAGAAAGTGCAGATCGCCGGTATGCTGGACCGACGTAGGAGAAAAACAATTGTTGGGGCCAGAATTAGTAACACAAACTGTGGATATCGTCAAAGCAATAAGAAGTCACCTGCAAGCAGCTCAGGACAGGCAGAAGATGTGGGCGGATAAGCACCGAAGAATATTGGAGTTTCAACCCGGAGAACATGTATTTCTGAAAATTTCACCAACTAAAGGGAACCATCAGATTCGGGACCAGAGGAAAGCTAAGTCCCAGATATATTGGACCATTCGACATCCTGGAGAAAGTTGGGAATGTGTCATATCGACTCGCCTTGCCGCCAGCACTAGAAGGAGTTCACAATGTATTCCATGTTTCCCAGCTACGAAGATATGTGCCGGACACGAGCCATATACTCGATCATTCAGAAATCACCATCGGGCCTACACTCCGGATAGAACAGAGACCCGTTGGGATCTTGGATCGAAGAGATAAGATACTCCGCAATCGGGTCATTCCGTTAGTACGAGTTGCGTGGAGCAGGGATTCTCCTGGAGATTCAACTTGGGAGAAGGAAGAAGACATGCGGAAGCAATACCCGTATTTATTCCCTAAGACAGGTCAGTAACCATGTTGCTAGTCTAATTATTTCAAATTTCGAGGACGGAATTTTTCTAAGGAGGGTAGACTTGTCATACTAAAAAATATTTATTATTACTTTCATTATTATTATTATTATTATTGTATTACGTTAATAATATTGTGATTAGGATTTTGTTGTTTTATGGCCATGTGTCCCAAGGCCACAACCATAACCCTAGCCTTACACCCTACCCCTAACCATAACCCTAGCCCTAGGGGGGTGCAAGGTGTCCCTACAAAGGGATGGGGGGGGGGGACACCTCACCACTACTTCTCTCCCTATAAATACAACACACACACACACTTCATAACCAAAAAAAAAATAAAGGAAAAAAAAAAAAAAAAACAAAACTCACACACACACCACTCCACCCGACCCCCCTTTTTGCCCCCTTTGCTGCTGCTGCCGCTGCTGCTCAGCCGCCCGCCGCCGCCAGCGCCGCCGCCCGCCGCCCCTGCTGCCGCCGGCCAGCCTCCGGTCACCACCCCAGCACCAGCTCTTCCGCTTCCACTTCCTCTTCCCCCAACTCCATCTTTACTCCATCTTCATCATCTTCCTCCTCTTCCACTTCCAAATCCAAAGAAAACCTAGGTAAAATTCTAAATCCCTATTCTTCTTCCCCAATCTCTAATTTTTTTTCTAACTTAAACCTAGGTTAGAATTGCTAACAAAACTCTCTTGTTGTGGGGTTTAATTTAGGAGTTGTGGAAGAAAAGTCTAGGTCATCTTCAACCCAAGGCAAGTCCTCCTTCTCTTTCCTCCTTTAATCAATTTCCCCTTGAAAATTTCTTTTAGGAATTGTTGTGTTCTTTGGGATTAATATTGTTATTATTAATTCTGGAATTTATAGAAATAAATGACAAAGTTTGTCATTTTAGAAATTAATTGGATTTATGAGTATAAAAATGTGTAGGACTCTATTTATGGATACTTGGTATAATTGTCGTTGTGTATTCATATAAATTTGGCTTAATATGTGCAATCAAAGAATTATGACTTGTAAAATCATAGGTATCGGTACAACGTAGAAATTCAACCTAGATTATCATAAGAAAACCAAGTTACATATTGGACGTGTAAAAAGTTTTACTTCCTTTTTTAGCAATATCATGTTGACTCAACCCAAGCATCTAATATTACGTAGTTGATACAAACTCATATACACAAAATTGTCATGGACACCTATAAGTCTTAACATACTTTAGGGTTACTACCCATATACTCAAGGGGGAACCCATACGTATGATTTGTTTTAACATGGCATGTATAAATAAGAGTTAATTTTCAGTTTTAGTATATTTTTTTTTATTATTCTGTCCATAAGTAAAGTTGTGCTAAATTAACCCGTTTCAACTTGATTAATTAGTTAAAATGTGTGTTTATAGGTACCCATATGATATGGTAACCCTGCATCTATGATTATTCAATATTTAACCCCTTTTTTCCATCATCAAGAAGTCAACTTCGATAATGGCTAGTATAAGTTAGAGTTGAAACCTTAGATCAAGTCTAGCTAAGGCCTCAAGTTATATAAATTTTCATAGCATGCATTATCATGTGAGAGATTCATACTTTATTATTATTGAGTACTGACAATTTTATTGCTTAAATGACTAGCTCATCATAAAGCAACTGCCGAAAATAAATTTAAATGTATGATTACTTGCTTGCTTGATTGCAACGGTAAGAAAGAATATTATTAAGCATTTTGATACTTGCGTGGGTTTCTGGTGTTGAGGTTTACTCCACCGAAGGGGTCGGCGAACCCGATATATATATATTTGCGTGGTTCCGGTGTTGAGAGTTGCTCCACCGAAGGGTCGGCGAGCCCATATATATATTTCTTTTATATCATGTTTTGTAAATTGTCGGAGCTCCTAAGTACAAAGGAGACTCTGCCGAAATTTTTGAAAAATTTAGGAGATAGACAAATTTCTGATTTTCGGAAATTTTAGAATCATTGGGTGGGGAGGACAACTGAATATCCCTAGATATCCCGTAACATAATAACCATAAAAAGCTGATCAGCGACTCCTGAATATCCTGATGAGTACTTCTATATAAGTACTAGCCCAAGAGAGGCTCCTGTCCTGCTACTTCTATTCCGACAGTAACATCGAATAGATTGGTTTTAGCCCAAGGGAGGCTCCGAAATTACAACCTGATCCCAGGTTAATGGGATTGTTCACGGGAATTATTTAGGGAATTAATTCAGAGTACTGTTCTCAAAATTGTATTGCATTTAGTCTACTAAATTTCATCTTACTCCAGTAAAATAACTCCACCTATCAAGGTAGGTAGTTTCTTGATTGCTCAAGGGAAGCAAAATCCTACTGAGAGCTCAAGGGAAGCTCAGAACATCATACAATCTATGGAGTAGGATGTCATTTACTTTTCCTTGATTTTGTGAAGTACACACATATAATAGTTGGCATACTTCTTTCTTTTTTTTGAAAAAAAAAACTGCATCTTTCTTTTGTATACTTTACCGTCCTTGACCGAGGACTTGCTTGTCATTTTCTAAAATGACCTAGTATTGTTCACTAGGTGAAGAAGAGGACGTCTCCGCCGAAGTAACGCCGCAGTACAACGAGGAATAATCGTCTGGATAACTTGCTAGTTATTTCTTTTGTAATAAGCTTGTAGAAGTATTGTTGATGAAGTCCTGTATAATAATTACCATATGTATAATAAGATGTAATCTCTGGCATTTTCCATTTTTGCTGATGTTTACGGGCGACAATCGCGGATTTTCGACGCGTAGCCTGGGGATGTGTATGACGTCACCATTCCATTTGGGAAGTGGGACGTGACAATGGGACTACTTTGTATCACCTTCGGGGTCTATCACCTTCGGGGTCTATCACCTTCGGGGTCTATCACCTTCGGGGTCTGTACATAGTATCATAACATAACCTGGCTGGATCCTTGTGTATTGATTGGAGGTACGGGGGAGTAGAATTTGGACATGTGAATAATACACCAGTAGTTTCTTATCAGAATCATTCCTTAGTGTCTTATCAAAATCATCCCAGGCCATTTACATGTTCATATTGTACTCTGACTCACTAGTCACATGCTAGTTCTCTATGTATAGTAGATATTTCTATTACAGCTCTTCCTATTTATATACTGCTTTTCTTCGGTACCTTTATCTTACTTTACTTCATGTTATATGTTTTCTAACCTGCTATGATCTGTTGAGATGTACTGTACTCGCTCCAGTCCTGACTGGACCTGTTGATAAATTTTACAGATAGCCTGGAGGTGCCTGCTAGCCTAGAGGAGACACATTAGAGGTCGTTTAGGTAGTTATTTCATTTTGTCTGGAGTTGTATTTACTTTGTGGATTACTGTATCTTTATTTGAGTTTTGAGTTGTATTTCTGGGTTCATGTACCTTAGACACTTAGACTTCTATCCCCTGTATCTCTTTTGGATTTCATGTTTTATCTATTCTTATCATGCTCTACCTAAGATGTGATTGAGTTGTATCTGCTATGTCACCCCCATTCGGGGAGTATAAACTATTTAGTCTTATACTGTTAGATGCATTGAGACCTAGGACAGCGTTCTACCGCCGACACTGCGGCGTAGGCTGGGCGTTGTTACGTTCTCGTGCCCTAACTCTAGGGTGCGGGTCGTGACACGTTTTTAGTGGTGGCCCATGCAGGTCGAGACTAAAGTGTAGTGGTATTCGAACTAGAGTGCCACTACAGCCTGCAGTAGGATTTGGATATATTTTGAAGGTACTCAATCACAGATAGGAACCCTTGAGAGATTTCCGGGACGACCCTAGAAAATCTTATTTAACTTCGATTTGAAAACTCTCTTTTTTTCCCTTGATTTAATTTATTTTACTTTTGTTGTCAAATTTGATTTTTATGGATTATTGTTGAATTTGAGTTTGTATTTATTTTGATGGAAGATTTTCGAATTTTGATGATAGCTGTTGCATTCGAGTTTGCATTTTGATGGATTGTGATCACTTTTGAATTTTGATGTTCGTTAATAAATTTTGATTTGATTTTTGAGTATTCATTGTTGATTTAGTTTGATTTTTGGCAAGATGAAATTATATGGGCTAGGTCATCTATGTTATGGAATCTAGCCTTCTATAGTCACATTAGCAAGCATGGTGAGGACATATAGTCTGACTCTGGATGTATTTCTCGGGTGTGGGAATTTAAGGTTTTCGCAGCCAAGCATGCGGCACCGCAAAAATGTTAAATACCATAATTCTAGAGATATGTGCATAAGTCAAGGGCTCTGTGATTATCGTAGCCTTGCTTACTAGTATGACGAGGATTAGAGTACCATGATTTTGGATAGACGTATATGATTATCGGATTGCACCTTAAAAAAAATTTTGAACATATTTTCTCTACTTTTTCTCAGTCATTCAAAAAAATTATTGTTTGATGTTTTGCCTAGTTTCTTGTTATTTAACTTAAGAGTATGTTTAGTTGTTTTCATAAACCTTGTGTAACTTCTTGCTAGGAGTTTTCATAATACAATGAATCGATGATTTTGCTAGATTTTATCTTGAATTTGATATTTAAGTCTGGATTTCAAAACGGTTCCTTCTTTAAACTGATAAGCAGAACAGATTTTCTCGTTATTTCTTTCTTGCTATTATTCTTGAATTAAATAATAATGATAATAAAACTGTCTTGATTTCGTCAATCACCTGCTTGCAATCTTGGTAGAGATCTAAATGTTAGTCTTAACGTAGAATTAATTTTTTTTTTTTGGGACATGAGAATATATGAGTATATTTATATAACAGACACTTTGCCTAACACGTATGCATGCTACACTTGATTTTTCCACATATCTAGATACATATTGATATGTTGTTGATGTCCAAATTTTTGTAACCAATATTTCTGGTTCTCTGTTTTTCCATGTTAAATTAGTAATTTTAAATATAAAATTTTATGTTGTTATTTAGGTTTACGTCACTGCACATGTATGTTATACGTAGGGTTTCAATTCAAAAAATTTTGTTGAAAATTTGTGTTTAAAATTTGTCAATTTAAGACTGTGTACATATTAACCCTTAATACTGAATTCCTAATGTTTAGTTTAAATTACTGTTTTATTTTCTTAATATAATGTTTAGAGCTGCGTACATTGTTGTAAGTAGGATATAAATTTAAGTTTCATATTCTTACATGCTAGTTTGTGATAAACATTGAGTTGGGTTTTAATGTTCAAGTTCTCCAAAATTCTGAAAACTAGTTACATGTTAACATTTTTACATTGATTTCCATGTTTAGTTAAATTTCAGATTTAATATGTAATATTGAACTGTATGCGTAGGTAAATATATTGATAGTATGTTAGCGTTTCTTTTCTATCATGTTAGGATGTGTTAGGACCATTGAGATTGGTTGTGATGTTCAAACCCTAAAATCTGAGACCGCATTATGTTCATAATTTCCATGGTTTAAATGTTAGCTTGTTTTCAGATTTTATATGTAAATGTTGAACTAAACCTGGATTTAACCTTTCAATACTAAGTTATAACCATGTACAAGGACACACCAACACACACTCTAACATATTATATACTGTCATTTAACCTTACCCTTCCCCTCTATGTTAGGATTATATATCTATAAGGATATATATAGAGTTTATGCATATATGTTATAACGTATATAGATACATGGCTAAGTCTCTATTTTTTATATATATATATATATGGTTAGCCATGCATGTTATGATTAAATAGGTTGCGTATTGTAGATTGTTAACCAATATGCCATGATTAGTGTAACTTGAAAGCTGTTGATTTGGAACTCAATTTCTCATATACAATTTCATATGTATTCACGTACACACACGCCTACTATCTAACCGTATGAACATGCCCCATACACATGATGCTAGTTTTCCCTTTCTAACGCTCTCTCTGTATATATATTGTGATTGGATTTCAATGCAAGTGACTTTCGGTTCCTTAACTTGTGATTTTGATTTTCTTGGGATAGTATTTTTTTCAAATGATTGGTAGTTACCTTCCTTTATTTTTATTTTTTTATGAGTACCAGTTTTCATACGGGGTGGTAGACAACCTTATAGTTTTGATGGTTGTTGTTTCTGCATCTTTTTTTCGTTTAGCACCCTGGATTGCTTGTGTGTTTGATACCCTATGACCGTTGGTTAGCATGACTAGTAAACCTAGATGAGACTTCACTGTCACCGTTACCATGACCCTGGATATTGTCTTTTATTTGATGGTATGATTTGTTTAAGTTCTAGAACTTTTATTGCGGGGGTTTGACCTAGAGAGTGTAGGGACATTTTAATTTCGAGGACGAAATTTTTATAAGGTGGGTAGGATGTGAGCACCCTGAATTTCGGGTTGAATTTTTATTTTATTTTATTTTATTTTCTGATTGTTTAGTTTCATCAAATAATTAATTTTGTTATTTTTCCCTTAAGTGTACTTTCCCATGCCTTTGATATTTGGAGTATCAGGGATGTTCAACTCTGGAAATCTTCTTCATGAGTTTTGGAGTGGACACGATTACCTTCATGACGGTATATAGTGTCCCATCCAAACTTGTTCTCTTGTGCTCTTTCTGCTTCGCTGAACTTCGGGTCGGTTTAGACCATTTGATTGATATTTATTTTCCCACTTTTTTCCTTGATCATTTTCAGCGCGTTACCATGACATTTAAATTGGGAGCGCCAGACCAGTCATTTCCTTGAAACCAACTCCTCATTGATGATCTACTCGAGACGCTCGTCACCCAAGACCTTCGTTTCCTACTCATTCATGTCATTTTGGGCTCCATTTGATTCGCACAACTTTCCCGACACGTGACCCGATTTTATTTCACGCCACGGCGTCACATTCATTTTCCAACTTGATTTGTGGGTCCCCTGTCGACCAAAACCTGTCAGCCCCAACTATGAACATGGCCCACTTTGAGCCTACTATCCGTCCGCCACTTGTGTCCCATTATTTGGAATCCCCATGTGCTACTTATTTACACATGATCATCAACGTCTATTTTTAATTCTATTTTTGCACGATGTCCAGTTTTGACCCAATCCGGCTCCACCAAGTCCAGTCCAGCTCCATGATTTTCTCCATCATGACACCCTCAAAATTCTTGCCCAAAAATATTATGCACTCATTTTGCCTATTTTTCTATATTTAATAGAATTTTCCTATTGAATTTAATTCCTATTAGATTGGACATTTCCCTCTAAATTAATTCTAGCCATTGGATTATCTAATCAAATCCTCACCCTTTATCATCCCTCACAATCACACAGCAGCCTCCCCTCTCTTGTGGCCGGCCCTAGTTTCTAGGAGAGCCAGCTCATCTCTCTCTCATCATTTATTACTTATCTACTCTCTCTCTCTCCTCCTTATCCTTCCCATTACTACCCAACAAATCCATGCACAGCTTCTTCCCCGACCACACACGACAGCAACTTAACAACTCCTCCACCACCACCTTACTCCGGCCACCCCTGGCCCCCTCGTCGTGGCTCGGCCAGCCTGGCCGCCCACGACAGCCCCCTCCATCTTCTTCTTCCTCCATCCTCCTTTCCAACACCCGACCCCTACATCTTTCGGCCACCACTCTCTCGAACCACCATCAACTTCCACCTCCTCCGCTCAGGTCGACCGTCGTGCCCCTCGCCTGGCCGCACGAGCCCCCTCGCCGGCCATGTGTGGCCGTGCGCAGCCCATGCACGACAGGGCGGAACACAGCAACATGCAATGGCGCGTACGCACGCGTGCGCATGGGCCGCCGTCGCGCGCCGCCACGCCGCTGTGTGGGTCACCGTGGGCCCTTGGCCGTGCTCCCACGCCATGGGCGAGCCTCCCCTGATGGCCACCATCCTCCGGGACACGCCGTCGAGGCGATTCGTGCATTTTGAACGACGTCCCGTCGTGACGCGCGCAAGATTGAGTCCATTTTGGCGCTCCGTTGCAGCGACTGCGTGCACATTTTCCCGGAGATCCGACCGTTGGATCGTCGATTTCTTCGCTCCATCGCAATCTCGGTATATCTACCTTCATCCCTGTCCATTTTCGTCCGTTAATTTTATCGTTTGATACATGAAAATCGGCCACCAAGTTGACCGTTTAAATTGTATTAAATTTGGACAGTTTTGCGGGGCCATCTTCGTCAGCTTGTATCTCCTCCACCGTAGCTTCGTTTGGCGTGCTACCGATTCCGGTGCAAAGCTGGTATAACCCTCTTACTACCCCTTCAGTTTCGTTTCATTGTGAGCTTGTTTGATTGGTTGAATTCGACGCCAAAGTTGGTCGTCCGAATTCGTAATTTCCAACTTGTAAAATTCTATTTTTGAACACGGGACTCCAGATTTTATTTCTGACACCACCATTAGACTTGTGGCGTCGTTCTGGCATGTTTTCATATAAAATTTGTTAGATTTGGAGAACGTGGGCCCGGGCACGTTTTTCGGTGCAAAGCGGGTCCCACATTCTGGGTCAACGGAACTTTTTGACGCCGGCTCATCGGAATCCAATTCCGGAGATACCGATGAGTTCGTATCGTCATTCTGGACTCGTTGACAGGTAGTTTGCTAAGTTTTGAGAACTTTGGCTCCGGCACGCATTTCCGTGCAAACCGGAATTTCAAGTTCTGGTCAACGGGCCAAATGGAGATCGGGTCAACGGAATCCAATTCTGGAGATACCGTTGGGTTCGTATCGACATTCTGGTGGCATGGACATATAATTTGTTATATTTTATAGACTTGTCTTCTTGCACGTTTTTCGGTACAAAACGGCTCCGACACGGACACCGTTTTGACCCGAAATTACCTTTTTGCCCTTGTGTCCAAATTGGACCGTTGGGTAGGCTATCCTAGCTAATTTGACCATTCTGGACACGTTGGCAATGTTCATTTCATCGTCCGACAATGTTTGTTGATAATTTCTCTAAGTTTAACCTTTTTATAATTAATTAATAATTAATTCTTATAATGTTCGTATTTCGGGATTAGTACAACGAAACTGAGATCAGTCAATTCCAGTGATCTCATATCGCTGAAATTGACAAGTTGGATACGTGGATCACTATAATAAGATTATCAACCTTACCGATAATCTTCTTACCTCGATTTGCGTGTCGTAAGTTTCGACGTACAAATAACGAAGTACACTTTATTTTAGACTAGAATTGACCCTGTTTGACCAGAGTTGACCAGTTGACCCAAAGTCAACTGTAAGTCAACACTTGACCTAGTTTGACTAGATTATTGACCGGAGTCGACCTAGAGATGTTTTGACTTAGAAAAACCTAGAATAATATAGATGGCTAGTATTGTTTTATTTATTTACAACTTGAACACCTTGTAACCTGTGTTGCTTTAAATAGGACTCTGTGGCTTCAGTGGGACCTCCTATACTTATCAGCTGTTCAGGTTATCGAGGCGAGTACATTCTCTGATCATTTCATATCTTGCTTAGAATTATTTTCTGCAGTAGATTACTTTACTTGTACTGTCACGACGGTCACACGGATTGGTACTATATGGATCCCTTCTTGAGATGTTATCCTTAGGGAGCATCGGGTACTACATGATCTGTGCGTTTCACTTACATGGCGTATCATATGCTTCATTGGTTCTTTGATCACTTACGACATATACTCTTATGATCGTAGAGTCTTCCTAGAATCCTTATCCCATTTATGGGACTACTATGTATCACCTTCGGGGTCTATCACCTTCGGGGTCTATCACCTTCGGGGTCTGTACATAGTATCATAACATAACCTGCCTGGATCCTTGTGTATTGATTGGGGGTACGGGGGAGTAGAATTTGGACATGTGAATAATACACCAGTAGTTTCTTATCAGAATCATTCCTTAGTGTCTTATCAGAATCATCCTAGGCTATTTACATGTTCATATTGTACTCTGACTCACTAGTCACATGCTAGTTCTCTATGTATAGTAGATATTTCTATTACAGCTCTTCCTGTTTACATACTGCTTTTCTTCAGTACCTGTATCTTACTTTACTACATGTTATATGTTTTCTAACCTGCTATGATCTGTTGAGATGTACTGTACTCGCTCCAGTCCTGACTGGACCTGTTGATAAATTTTACAGATAGCCTGGAGGTGCCTGCTAGCCTAGAGGAGACACATTAGAGGTCGTTTAGGTAGTTATTTCATTTTGTCTGGAGTTGTATTTACTTTGTGGATTACTGTATCTTTATTTGAGTTTTGAGTTGTATTTCTGGGTTCATGTACCTTAGACACTTAGACTTCTATCCCCTGTATCTCTTTTGGATTTCATGTTTTATCTATTCTTATCATGCTCTACCTTAGATGTGATTGAGTTGTATCTGCTATGTCACCCCCATTCGGGGAGTATAAACTGTTTAGTCTTATACTGTTAGATGCATTGAGACCTAGGACAGCGTTCTACCGCCGACACTGCGACGTAGGCTGGGCGTTGTTACGTTCTCGTGCCCTAACTCTAGGGTGCGGGTCGTGATAAGAGTACACGAGCATGCATGAACGAGCATGAAGCACATGAGAAACATGAATAACATGAGAGCGAGGAATACATGATGTACACGAAATACATGACATAATATATACGATGCTCCCGAGGGGGATAACATCTCAATGTAGGGATCCATATAGTACCAATCCGTGATAATATCGTGACAGCATCAAATAAGGTAAACTAGAGCAGGAATATAATTCTAAACAAGTTATGAAATGATCAGAGAATGTACTCGCATGATATCTGAATGTCCAAGGTAAAGATACTGTCCGAGGAGAGGTGTCAGGCTCCTAATTAGAACAGCACAAGTCATAACATATCCAGAAGGGTAATATAAAAGCACTACAATGCATTCTACATGAATCTAGGTCAAACTAGGCCAAAGTCAACCCTTGGTCAACTCTGGTCACCTGCACTAGTCAAACTAGGTCAAACTAGGTCATGTCCTAACCCAGCAAGTCTTACTAGGCCTAACCAAGACTATCCTAGCAAGCACACATCAATACAAGGCTATACAAGCCAACATACACCCAACTTTATATAGCATGCAATTATTCAATACTCAATTAGGCAAGAATTCACATTGGATATACACTAGGTAATCTATTACTTTAAACTATATATGTCTACACATATATACACATGCATATATTGGTATTCAACATTAGGTCTATAATCATGGCATTTCAAATGGTTATATAAACTTATATATTACAACACAATATGCTAACATATATATAATATACATACATAGCTAAGTTAACTGTATTCATAAATACTTATTTAAGAGGCTATGTGTGTGTATGTGAACATGGCAAAGGGGCAAGTGAGGGTTAAATGGGCATACATAGTGTATACATATCAAAGAGTGTCAAAGTGTAAGTGAACAAAGTGTCAAGTGTGATAGTGTCTACATAGTGTAAGGGGTACATGAGATAATATAGGATTTGTGTTAACATAGAATATTACATCTCATTAACTTGTATATTGCATACATTACATCTATTATTACATTACATTCATGCTTGCATTCATTCATCATTCATTTATTCTCTTGCACTACTATATGCACCATACATTACATACTATGGAACCTACATATTCATTACAAGTCATACTTATACATGCTTACATTAGATAGGATACTTACACCTCATACAACATTTATTTAAATATTTACTCATGCTTGTATTCTCTATTTAATTACATAATGTATATACATTAACATGGGTTAAAATCAAATAGAACATTATATTACACACAAGGGTGCACAAAATGCATATGCCGAATAGTAACTCCTACTAATAATCAATAATGTACCATCTCAGCATGAATTAAAATCTAGGATTAAAGTATGTTATAGATCTATGTGTTAGCTTTTCGAAATTTTAAACGGATCTCGTTTTCGTTTCCGAAAACTCCCGGAATCGCGAAAACACCGAGAACGCGTTTGTCTTTCGTACAGCTGACAC
Organism: Iris pallida; assembly: GCA_029216955.1. Lineage (NCBI taxonomy): Eukaryota > Viridiplantae > Streptophyta > Magnoliopsida > Asparagales > Iridaceae > Iris > Iris pallida. The sequence continues at coordinate 9,341,043 of JANAVB010044218.1, forward strand.
TCAAATAATTCTCCAGAAAGTTACAGAAAGAATTAGGCCTATTAATAAATATTTTTGGAAATCTGACTTCAATACTCTTCTTTTAAAAAAAATGGAAGATTAAACCGAGCTTTGAGCTAAAAGTTATGACATTTCAAAGTTAGGGCTGAAATTAAAAACGTGGATAAAAATTATGACGGATTTGGGTAGTTTGAGACAAAAGAACACAAGTATATAACATAATATATCAAGAACTCACTTTCTACACTAATATATATATATGAGATACTATAGAACACATTTCCAATACAAAAATATGAGATTAAACATGTAATAATTCATTCATACATAACAACAACATATAGTGTGTCCAAATTTGGGGTTTTCCCACATGGACACAACAACAACACAAAGGACACTCCTATGACCTCTAAATGGACACAAAATGGACACAAATGGAGATACAACCATGGGGTTCATTCCTATGGGTTCAAAATAGACCTATATGCATGAGGAAATGAAAAGGAGAAGGGATTTATACCTCCCGGTAGATCGAATCGAAGAAAAGTCTTTCCGGAGCGACACCGACACGTAGAGATTCCAAAAGGACACGAACGAGCTCCGAATCCTCCCAAACTTGGGTAGCTTCCTCCTTGGCTAGAATGGAGAAGGAAAGAAGAAGATTTGGTGGTGAAATGGAAGGATTTTGTGGAAAAATTGCTAGGGATTGCTCTCTAGGAATTTGGGGAAGAACAAGAGAGAGTGTGGATGAGAATAATGAAATGAACTTGAGCCTATCCTCTTCCAAAGTGGCTGGCCATATGGGCTATTTGTCCTATTATGGTAAGGTCCAAAATGCCCCCAGTAACCTATTCTATGAGTATTAGGAAAGGGCTAATTGGTTGGGGCTAAATTAGTCATTCTAAAGTCTCTAATCACACTAACCTTATCCATAATAATTAGTCTAACCTCTAACTAAAATATTTCTATCATGTGGACTAAAATTAATATCATGTGGGCCATGCCTAACTAGTGCGTGGGTCCCACTAGAGTCAAACTACCCCCGGGTCCCCGTTTCAAGTCGGACTGAGTTGAGATTCGAACCCGACTCAAATAACCCCAAAACAATATCATAAATAATAAAATAAATTTCAACCCCAAAATAATATCATAAATAATAAAATAAATTTTAAAAATATTCAAAAATGTAAAATGACAAAAATACTCCTGTTTCTGAAAACTGGGGGTGACATAGAGTAGGACGGGGAACAGGGAGTGTACGTGAACGACGACGAGATTGACCCCATACAAAAGAAAAAATAGGAATGGATGATGCGCAAGTAAAGTTGGGATAACGAATTGAATCATTGATTGGAAGACGTACTCGATGATATTGCAATACTTGGTCTTGAATCGGACGGGAATTACTTAAACTTGGACGACTCCGCTAAGAAAAAATCGTATTGATTTCGTAAACAAGAACGCTTGAGAGGCGAACCAGATTATCTCGAGGACCGAGATAAACGATAGTGAGACACACATAGTTCGGTTTTAAAATCGAAGTTAGTGAAACGATCGGCAAATCGAAACTATCACGAATAGCTTGTCCGACTTCGCTAGTCGCTAAGCTTGGTTGAAATGTACGTATTCGGGGGACGCCTTGAATGTGTGCACGATCCAAACTCAGCGATATGATGAACTCGAATACAGCTGCAAGTGGGTGTTGAGATGCGCGTGAACGAATGAGTGAGTTTGCCTCCGCTTACGACTCTTGAGTTTGATAAATTACAACGTGCCTCGTGCGACCATTTCAGTCCCATGACACGTCGAAATAGCAACCGAATCGAAGAAACACTTGAATTGAATAAGTATCATCAACTCTAAATTGAATGAAAAGTTATTCAATAAAATCGACCAAACGTATGCGACACGAAACTTGGAAAGGTACCGAGCATGGTTCGATGCCATCGAACGATAAAGCCATTCGATAAGGATTGTCTAAGAAACGTGACGACACAAGTTAGGGAACGGTAGAATGACCTGCACTCAGGAAGTCTCGAGGACGAGACTTGTTTTGAGTGGTGTATTATGTAATGACCCGCTCCGCCCTAGCGGAACGCCGATTCAAACGGCAAGTGCAACGACTAAAATGAGCCGTCGACCCGAAGAGTTGGCATCGACCTGAAGAAGAATCGATACAAGGCTTACATTGGCCCGTCAAGATGAATCTAGACTTAGACTTTCAAAGGCGCGCTCGGAATACCGCTCGGCCGATGCGAACATCGCTAAGGTGGGTGGCTCCGATGAACCCGTCTTTGCTTAGCCTAGACACATAACAATACGGACACTATTGCTAGAATCGCTAGGCGATAACACCGCGCATGTTAATAAATGACTCAACGCACCTAGCTAAGGGAATAATCCCATCTTGTATGCTTGTATAGAATATGGAAAGGAACATGAAAAATGTGAGAACTCTAGCACCGCACTCCACGCTCGTGCTAAGGCACAAGCTTACGTCAAGTTCCCTATGCGTTCAACAATGAAACAATGAATGGTTTACAACAATGAAACGGGAAGACTATCGACATAGTCGTTCCGAGTAGAGTATAGCAACATTGAAAGGCCACGGGACCGATGGATCGCCACGGCGACTCCCGCACAGGGAGTTGCAAAATGTATAAATGAATAAATGAATGAATATGTGAATGAAATGAATCAATGAACAAACGGATAAGTGAAAGAAAGAAAAGAAAGAATGAAGAAAAGATAAGAAAGAAATGAATGGTTAGCGACAGGTGTGACAGACACGTGCAACGGAGCTTACTACCCGCGCTGCACGGACGCCAACCTGGTCGATAACGCATTATGGCTAAGGGTTAGCCTACGGCTCGGAGACAGCCGTTAAGTTAAAATGACAAACAAAAAGAAAACGAAATGCTCGTGGACAATCCACTAGTATACGGGAGGTGGAAGATATAAGGGATTTCCAGCGGCACGGTCAAAGTTTGAAGGACGTGCCAGTCCGGACGGAAATCAAAAAGTTGGCTTACGTACAGGCCTGAGTGCGGGCTTGGCCACCAGGGGACGTAATGTAATGCCCCACTCCGTACGATGCATATGCTGAGTCGTTGACTCGAAGAGTTGCCTTGCCCCGAAAGAATGCATCGAGTTGAATCTATGCGAAGCGCCGCGTTGCCCCGAAGGATGAGTGCGTTAAATCGGCTCGAAGATTCTAAGAAATCGAATCGACCAAGGCACAAGTCTGAATCGATGCAAGTATTGATTTTAGTTGGTTTCGTGTGCAGGTTATACTTTGACGGGAAAATATTAGAGGTCGATCTTTTGCAATATTTAGTAAGGGGTCCGCGAAATCAAATCGTCGCCTTGCGATGGGCTAAGACTTGGGCATGCTAAGGCGAATTGGGCGTATAACTCAACGAAGCACGAAATGCTCGAATGGCTAAGTCAGGAGAGTGGCCTTGTAACAAAGTTAGGGAATCGAGCCGCATCTGCTCGGCGAAACGACGAAGGCGTATCGACTCAAGGTGGGAGGATTGACTTCTTTTTACTCCTTCATTCGATAAGTCAAATATATCATTGTATGCTAAAAGTTAACCTATCGACGCCATGGACGTGGTCCGATCGGAGATAAATCATAGTGTGAGTCGAACACTAAGTTAGAACAATTGAAATAAAACGTGCATCAATATGCACGAGTCGCTATGGGACATTGGATATCGCTAAGGCGAGCACCTCGGTGCACAAGCCACAAGAACATGGGATAACTGTAATCGGCAAGTGCCTTAGTGCACGAACCATACCGTGCCTTTGCGACACGAGTTAGACGGCTAGAACATTAGAAGATAATAGGCGAGCGTCCTAGCGCGCAAGCCCCGAACATTGAATGCTAAGTTATAGAACAGGGAAATACGGTCGAAATGTGCCTACGTGCACGGGATAATAAAAGATGGCTTCGTTGCGAGAGAATACGGTTGTGGCATGAATGTGGCAGAACTGTCGGATATGACATGGTGCCTCGAAAGGTGTTCGAGACCTTCGGGTCCTTCGGTTGACGAGCATTGAGTTCAGGCACGATGCCATTGAATCATTGAAACGAAGTATGAAACGTGAGAACATAGAAAGTTAACGGAAGACAATACGAGACGATAAAGTCTGAGTCTTGGACTCAAGGCTATGCTTGGTTGTTTGAATGATAGTGCGTTGCATGGTCGAATGGAATGGACTTGAGATAATTGCGAAGATATCTTCCGTGCACGGAACGTTCCCTCCGAACGGGCGCACCGGGGCACCGGGACCGTTCGGCCTAGGAGGGATGGTAATCTTTGATAGGCGCACATCTGCGAAGTCCGATTAGCACTCGGTCGTAAATGTGAGAAGCCGCAAATGATGGTAGGCACGCGGTAAGTTTCGGTTGTTGGGATAGCAACCCAACCCGTGAAACGCCGGGCTACCCAAACCCGAGAGAGAAAAGAAGAAGAAAAAAGAAAGTAAGGAAAAATAAAAGAGAAACTCCTTTAGTCCATTCCGGCGCGGATACGTCCACGACCTTCATATAGTTAAGGAACGATGGGTTGAAAGTGTAGGCGCAGATGCGTCCTGCATAGAGATCCTGCTTAGAGTTGCACATATAACATGACAGAGAAGGAATGCGGCATATTCACCTTACGTAGGTGGAAGGGCGAGTGCGTCGACTTGGTAAGTCGCGCCACGAACCAAACACGAGATTGCTTGTTTGTTTGCCTATTCAATTCGATAACATGCTGCTATGATAACATGCTTTACGCTTTCGAATATGCCATGAAATTGACCCTAAGGAGAACATAGCAAGATCATGAGCTAAGTTGCATGATTCAACATAAATATTAAAATGTCGGTTTGGAAAGATGATCTTTGCTTCAGTACATGCGAGGACGAACGTACTGATCCCCCACCAGCTTCATGCAGGGTGCAGGGAATGGATTATTCGTGGCAAAGCGTTGCTTGAACGTGTTGAGGCTCGGAATGCCGAAGCGCATTGAAGCGTGCTATCGCATTGACGCTCGGACTACGCACTGGATTGATGCGACCGAGATATAGAAGGCATGATGTATGGAACGGTGAAATCCTTTGTGGACAAGAGAGAAGCTGAGTGTTGTAGCCAATCTGGCATGTATTGTTAGGCTATCGAAAGCCTTTGTAATCTCTGTTTCGGATATCAATAAAGAGAATTTGTTTCGTATACTATGTTTCTTATCGTTGTTAAATATCGAATCAAAAGATAACCATTTGAGAACTTGTCATCTTGCCTTGCACGAGCGCAACTCCAGGCTCGTGCGGCATCACGCCCCCTGCGAGGACGATGATTCGGGTGATTCCGGGTCGGGGCGTGACAAATTGGTATCAGAGCTCTAGGCTCAATTTCCTCTGGACGCTCGCTTTATTACAATTCGAAAAGTTGCCCACCATCACTTGATATCACTCTTGACTCTACTCGATGCCGTACTGGATGTTCCATACAATAAGTCTAATACAAATCGTGTAATTTTGCCGCTTGTGTTTTGGAAATTACATGATGTTTGCTAAGAAAGTCGCGAGGGGTATATTACATTGAATACAAACGAGCCGTAAAATGTTAGTTGCTGCAAGCGCAACAAATTGTGAAATACGATTTGAGATGTTGTCACAATGTAACATGTTGAATGAGAAATAAAATAATGCACGAAGTGCAACGAGTAATAGTGAATATGCGTTAAAATGAAAGCGAGAAGTGATAAGCCAATACCGAATGTGTTAAACGGACTGTGCATTGACTTAGAAAGTCGAGAGTAATTCGTTGCACGAGGTGCGATAAATATCAGAAATGATCGTTGCACGATGTGCAACGCGTATTGAAAAGTAAAAAAAACCATGCACGTGGTGCAACGCATATCAAATTATTCGTTGTACGAAGTGTAAAGAAAATTAAAATTGAATCATTGTACAAAGTGGAATGAAAGTGTCGGAAATAAATCGTAGCACGATGTGCAACGCGTATCCAAAGTAAAATTTGTTGCACGGGGTGCAATGCATATCAAATAAATTATTGCACGAGATACAACGTAAGAAAAGAATTGAAATTGTAAATCGATAGAACGAATCGTTCGGTTGCACACCAAACTTATGTTGGCAACAAGAACATTGACCGAATCGTGTCAGATTTTGAATCAAAGTTACGGTTGTGATCAAGCACGATCACTGCAGAAATCGTGAGTCGGAAGAGATCGTTGGTTTCACTAAGTGTAGCGCGAGGGAAATGGCTTGAATTCCGAGTGGTATATGCAATACCACGTAGGCGATGAATGACTCGATTTCGAGTGGTATATGGTATATCACTTGTGCGATGAATTGCGTCGACGCGTTGTGAGAATTACGGAAGAATTGTCCGCAACGGACGGGGGAGTACCGAGACTCGATTAAAAATTTGTATGGCGATATGTTGATGCAAGTGTTCTTCGAAAATCGGTTGGGACGATAAGGCGAGACTTGTATCGATGAACGATACGTCGGACGAAAGTTATAAGTTGGTCAGACGACCGAGACTAGCAAAACGATTATGCCTTGACGCAATAATCAGATCGACGGGAAAGGGATACTCGAGCTTACAAATGAGTCGCACGACTTGCGATCTCGATAGAAATGTTGGGCGAGACGAATCGAATCGCACGACTTACGATTTCGATAGAGATGTTAGGCGATACGAATTGTATTCGAATCGCACGAATTGCGACTTCGGTGAAGAGTTGGTTGACGTGAGTAATCGTGCCTAAGAAATAGTTGGTTACGCTACGGCGACACTCATTTGAGTACGACTGGAAAACACGCGAAACTTAGAGGGCGTGATCGTATAACTCGAGGGTTCGATGTTGGATAATCGGTAACTCAGTTACGCGATCAAAGTATAGCGGGATGCGGCGAATCAGAGAACGAGTGGATGCGTATGAAAAAGTTTGTTGTGAACTTGGATGTATGCGATGCAAGTTAAGTTGACGTTGAAACGGATTCGAAGTCGACCCTCTTGCTATCGAAATTGATGTGAACTATCAAGATCGATATGCAAGAAAACGTAAGCACGATATGAGAATACAAAATGGAGTGCGCCTTGCGCTATCAAAATTTTTGTAAGGATACGAGAATGAACGAACTTGGTTGATCGTAAATTTTGTGATTGATCAAAGACGGGACTATAAGTCATCGACGATTGCTCGATGCGTATAGCATCTCGTGTGTCGACCCACAAATAAGGTAGACTCGAACTCGATTCGAGTAGATGTTTCGTAAATTGTGAAATCATCGACGGTAGTGCATGACTTGACTCGGAGGATAGTGGCTCATCAGTTGCGCCGATAGAAACAGTTTTGTCCAAAATTGGGTAGTCGCATAGAATTGTCGGAACGTGATTTGGCTCTGAAATAAGATATAGCATGGTTCGTAGTAAACTGTCCTTCGGTGATGATCCACAATTATCGAGCGTAGCTTCGGGGCAGCTGACCATAGAAGACTTGACCACCAAATCGAATTGAATGCTGCAGACCGTAAGATGACCCATGCGATATCGCATATGAGATTGCATCGATAACAAATACAATATGGTGCATGTTGACGATAAGTCTAGGCGATCGAGAATTGTTGGAACAAATTTTGATTGATAATGGTATAGTTAGATTTGAGTATTCGTCGGATAAATATTTGAATGGTTATGTTGGTCGACGAACAAACTAGAAAATTCACCAACGAACTTGGTGATTCGAATAGGCGTTTGCGAGAATCGTGCTATGCACGAGAGGGAACGATTAAGAAATGACTTACGAGTTGTACCGTTAGATTCGGATTCACCTTGCAATTGAGCTTGCGTGAATCGAACCTATATTCGATGTTGTGAGACGGGTAAGTTGGGAATTTGGCTAGTAAATTCCTACTCGTTAGGAATCGAATGTAAGGCATATCGTAAAGACCCTCGTGTCAAGACGATCGTTATCTTGAGCACCGTCGCCTTGATGTAAACCATTGAGTCGGATAGATTGTGGCCTTTGTGCAATGTCAATTTAAACTTGCGTCGGAAGGATTTGAGCACGGTGCCTAGGTAAGTAACCTAGCGGACGTACTCCTGAATGTTGATGCTTTTGCAAGTCAACAAAAAGAATCATGTCGAGATAGGATACGAAGTGAAACATCAGAAATCGTTGGATTGTGACGCCGAACGCAAGGCGTTGCAGAGACTCGTTGTGATCGGATGCGCGACGGCTTGACGCGTCGCGTAAGAATTGATAGTCCCGATGAAACATACAAAGTAAGAAATGCAATTTTTGAATCGCATCGTGTACCTTGACTTTTGTTGGCTAATCGCATATGTATCAATATGCATGTGCGCTAGAATTGCGAGAACAGGTAATAGAGCCAAGTCCGATCAAGAATACGAGATGGCAAGTAATAGAGAATGAGAAGTTACGTGTTTGCATTGTTCCGATATCTTACAACTGAGCTTGGTCGAAATGCATATATTGGTGGGACGCCTAAAATATGTGTATGATTCCAAACTAAGTTGTATGATCCAAAACGATAGTGAGACGAGATCGTGGAACGATCTAATGAAACCCTTGGAAATTTAGTATTGGTTTCAGTTCGGGACGAACCTTATTTTGAGTGGTATATTCTGTAATGCCCCGCTCCGTACGGTGCATTATGCTGAGTCGTTGACTCGAAGAGTTGCCTTGCCCCGAAAGAATGCATCGAGTTGAATCGATGCGAAGCGCCGCGTTGCCCCGAAGGATGAGTACGTTGAATCGGCTCGAAGATTCTAAGAAATCGAATTGACCAAGGCGCAAGTCCGAATCGATGCAAGTATTGATTTTAGTTGGTTTCGTGTGCAGGTTATACTTTGACGGGAAAATATTAGAGGTCGAGCTTTTGCAATATTTAGTAAGGGGTCCGCGAAATCAAATCGTCGCCTTGCGACGGGCTAAGACTTGGGCATGCTAAGGCGAATTGGGCGTATAACTCAACGAAGCACGAAGTGCTCGAATGGCTAAGTCAGGAGAGTGGCCGTGCAACAAAGTTAGGGAATCGAGCCGCATCGGCTCGGCGAAACGACGAAGGCGTATCGACTCAAGGTAGGAGGATTGACTTCTTTTTACTCCTTCATTCGATAAGTCAAATATATCATTGTCTGCTAAAAGTTAACCTATCGACGCCACGGACGTGGTCCGATCGGAGATAAATCATAGTGTGAGTCGAATACTAAGTTAGAACAATTGAAATGAAACGTGCATCAATATGCACGAGTCGCTATGGGACATTGGATATCGCTAAGGCGTGCGCCTCGGTGCGCAAGCCGTAAGAACATGGGATAACAGCAATCGGCAAGTGCCTTAGTGCACGAACCATATCGTGTCTTTGCGGCACGAGTTAGACGGCTAGAACATTGGAAGACAATAGGCGAGCGCCCTAGCGTGCAAGCCCCGAACATTGAATGCTAAGTTATAGAACAGGGAAATACGGTCGAAACGTGCCTACGTGCACGGGATAATAAAAGATGGCTTCGTTGCGAGAGAATACAGTTGTGGCATGAATGTGGCGGAACTATCGGATATGACATGGTGCCTCGAAAGGTGTTCGAGACCTTCGGGTCGTTCGGTTGACGAGCATTGAGTTGAGGCACGATGCCATTGAATCATTGAAACGAAGTATGAAACGTGAGAACATAGAAAGTTAACGGAAGACAATACGAGATGATAAAGTTTGAGTCTTGGACTCAAGGCTATGCTTGGTTGTTTGAATGATAGTGCGTTGCATGGTCGAATGGAATGGACTTGAGATAATTGCGATGATATCTTCCGTGCACGGAACGTTCCCTCCGAACGGGCGCACCGGGGCACCGGGACCGTTCGGCCTAGGAGGGATGATAATCTTTGATAGGCGCACATCTGCGAAGTCCGATTAGCACTCGGTCGTAAATGTGAGAAGCCGTAAATGATGGTGGGCACGCGGTAAGTTTCGGTTGTTGGGATAGCAACCCAACTCGTGAAACGCCGGGCTACCCAAACACGAGAGAGAAAAGAAGGGGAGAAAAGAAAGTAAGGAAAAATAAAAGAGAAACTCCTTTAGTCTATTCCGGCGCGGATACGCCCACAACCTTCATATAGTTAAGGAACGATGGGTTGAAAGTGTAGGCGCAGATGCGTCCTGCATAGAGATCCTGCTTAGAGTTGCACATATAACATGACAGAGAAGGAATGCGGCGTATTCACCTTGCATCGATGCAAGGACGAGTGCGTCGACTTGGTAAGTCGCGCCACGAACCAAACACGAGATTGCTTGTTTGTTTGCCTATTCAATTCGATAACATGCTGCTATGATAACATGCTTTACGCTTTCGAATATGCCATGAAATTGACCCTAAGGAGAACATAGCAAGATCATAAGCTAAGTTGCATGATTCAACAAAAATATTAAAATGTCGGTTTGGAAAGATGATCTTGGCTTCAGTACATGCGAGGACGAACTTACTGATCCCCCACCAGCTTCATGCAGGGTGCAGGGAATGGATTGTTCGCGGCGAAGCGTTGCTTGAACGTATTGAGGCTCGGAATGCCGAAGCGCATTGAAGCATGCTATCGCATTGACGCTCGGACTACGCAGCTGGATTGATACGACCGAGATATAGAAGGCATGATGTATGGAACGATGAAATCCTTTGTGGGCAAGAGAGAACCTGAGTGTTGTAGCCAATTTGGCATGTATTGTTAGGCTATCGAAAGCCTTTGTAATCTCTGTTTCGGATATCAATAAAGAGAATTCATTTCGTATACTCCGTTTTCTATCCTTGTTAAATATCGAATCAAAATATAACCATTTGAGAACTTGTCATCTTGCCTTGCACGAGCGCAACTCCAGGCTCGTGCAGCATCACGCCCCCTGCGAGGACGATGATTCGGGTGATTCCGGGTCGGGGCGTGACACGTAAGGCCGAGTATTTCAAAAGACTATCAGGGTGTACCAAGTCGCACGTCATGATAGGTGAGAAATTACCAAGGGAAAAACATGTAAAAATTGGCTTGTGATGCCAGCGACCGATGCATATAGATTAAGTGGGCTTTGCTGGTGGCAATCCACGTGCAAGTCCTTGCATTGAAATCAAAGTAGTCTAAGTTAACTAAATGAAGTGCCTTCTGAACAGGCTTGAATATAACACACCAGATAATCGAGAGTACTTCGACAAAAGAGTTAGAAAATACGCCTACGACGTGCTAGGACCCGAGGCAGGGACACGCCCTTGACATTGAAAAGTTCACATGAATCACGTTAAGTTATTTTGTAACGCCCCAGTCCCAAAGTACTTAGGACTAGGTACGTATCCATGCCAGCTGCATACATACAAAGTACACCCCAATATATGGAAACCTTGTATGTATACATAAGCTATAAAATGCAGTAGAACCATAGTAACTAAATCTCATCTACTAAATAAATATATAATATAAAAGCAACTTTGAATTTGTCATGTATACAATCGTTGGGTGGAGACAAAGTCCACTACCAACCATCTCAAATAAAATGTACAAGAAGTGATCGATAAAATAACGAGACGAACCAAGCGCAATCGTCTTCGAAAGAATGGAGAAGACCACGACCTTGGCTAGAACACCTACAAAATCACAGAAGCACACACCTGGAGATATAACCAGGTCCTCAGAGGGACGTTACACGATACAATAAACATGCCATATAAATACTGAATATAAAGTATGCCACAATCAAAGAAAGTGACAAGACATAAATAAGGTACTCTAACCATACTAAAGTGAACATGCAGTTAAGAACAAACCTTTCGTCGCATGAGCCCTGACTGTAATGGGATCTGGTATAGTCCCTACTTGGGCACCAGTGACCGAGAGTATGACGTTGAAAAACGACAGTGGCCAACCTGAGAGGCTCATACCGGTATCTCCAACGGAGCTTCCGGGTTATAAGTGAAGTGCAATAGAAGCCCATACGACAAGAAAATGTTCTCCCCACCCAATGTACCTGTCAAGTCACATCCACGACCATGTATCTCTACTAAATGCTAAGTCTCCTAACACGCCTCTATTAGCAGTTAGCCCTAACGCATGCACATGGGGGATCAGCCCACACACAAGAACCTCTACATGCTACTCATCTCACACATCCTCTTGGTACAATGGTGTCAAGGTATATGCAATACACTACAACGATAGTCTCTTAACTCTAAGTCCATATACAATTAAAGGATAATAACAAATATATCTAATATCACTGTGCAGACAATAAATCAAGAACTGGAAATAATGAACAGTGATATGTAATAAAATGCAACTGAATATAAACAGTATAATGGCAAGGTATCTTTCCTGAGGTTATGTGCAAAGGGAATAATCCAGTAGCTCGAACCGGCAAAATAAACAAAGCAAGCCAAATCCCGCAGATGACTCCGGATGCTGCAACAAACATCACGAACGAGTTTGAAATATAAGATATATCTAGAAAATGCCTGTCCAAAAGTTAAATTCTGGAACATGGGCAAAATCATAATTTCGGGTCAAAACGATGTCCGCCGTTGGACCCGCTTTGCACCGAAATGCGTGCCAGAACCTACGGTCTCTAAAGTCGTCAAACTACATGTCTACGGATTTGTTTCGATGAGACAAACCCGATGGTATGTCCAATTTTGGATTCCGGTGGGCTGTGCACAAAATCGCCCGTTGAGTGGGATTGTGTGCCCGCCAAAATAGCGTCCCGATCAATGGTCTTCTGAATCGGATCAAACTTGGCTCACAGGACCAGAAAAATATTTCGAGTCCAATGGCGCAAGTTTTATCGCGATGTGATGAGCCTGCATAAAGTTGTGACTTAATTTGCAAAGGGTCGATACGGGGGTAACTCGACGGATACACACTGATTTCGTCGCACATATGCAACGAAATCGGATTCCGTCAGTTCCCACACGTCGACAACATCTATACGCGCCTTTCAATGCGTATAGGGTGCGACCACGTCGTCCGGTTTGTCGGGAAGGACGCCGTATCGGGGTGTTTCTCTACTTTTTGAAAACAGAATTTACAGTTTTTCGAAAAATTTTAACATCGTGTAACTTTCTACATACTAGATAAAAAGTGAATCCAAAAGGTGCGTTACAATCTCCTGTTAGGTTGTCTTTGACTATCTTCAATTACTTTATACAAAATCCTATTGTACAGAAAAAAAAGTGGCCGACAAGTTGGTGTTTTACGACAGTTTTTAATATTCAGAAAAGTGGGTTTTTCTCCAACTTCGTCTCGATTTTTCGAGCAAGTTGGATGGCCATGTCAAAATCAACCAGGGGGATCTCGAAGAGGGTCAAGTCTACTTTCCAGAACATTTTACGAATCGAAAATCGGTGCTACGAGTAAAAGGTTACGCCATCGGGAAGTAGGGTACCTTGAGTGAAAAAACTGCTCCGTGGGTGACGAAGGGCTGACTTCCGATGCTCCGTTCGTCGTGCACACAACTCCGTTGCTGGTGAAACGAACTCTTAGGCGAAGAGGGTATGATCATCCCCAACTTTCGTTTTGGAAGTTTAGGATTTTGAGGCTTGTGGAAAAAGTTATATATATATAACAAGTTCATTGAAAAACCTAATACTACTACTATTATGAATGAACAATTAGGCTTTGCCTACGGATTGGGTGCGGATTAAACATGCTGTAGCAGCATCAAAAAGGGAGGGGGGAAGGGGGGCGCCCACTTATGTGGGTGGGTGTACTTTTTTTTATTATTATTATTATTTTCTTTTTCTTTTTCTTTTCTTATTCCTTTCTTAAACTTTAATATACATATATATATATATATATATATATATATATATATATATATATATATATATATATATATATATATATATATATATATATATATATATATATATATATATATATCAAAAAAATCTATTTAAATCCCAAATACCATTTAAAAGTCAACTATCCAATTAGTTAATATATTTGAGCATATCTACATATATATATAAATTCAATCCTTAATAAATCAACTAAAAATAATAATAATATTTAAATAGGTAAACATTTTTATTAAATCTCCACCAATTTGAAATAAAGTTTAATATTATCTAACTATGTATATGATGCATCTAAAATATATTTTTACATATATACACAAATTTAAATTGCCATAAAAGGCAACAATAATAATATCACATTAATATCAAATAATATCAACAATAATAAAATGCCTATTTAATTTTCACAAAATAAATTTATAATAATAAAATAATAAAAATTATTCCAACGTGTGAACTTTACCACACACCCTCATCCGGGTCCAGGAACATGTACAATATTATAAAATATTATTTAATAATAAAATACCATTAATTGTACGAATATTTAAATAATTAGAAATTGTACCTAAAATAGTTTAGGAAATATTTCTAAGTACATAAAATATGTCTACATGGCCACATTTGGTCACACTACCTGCTTGCTTGGGCTAAAATTGGTTCGGGCCCAATTCGGACTGGTTTGGACAACCCGGATCATCTAAAAATCAATATATAAAGTAATATCTAAATAAAATATTTTAAATGCGTTATTTCACAACTCGGCCTGGTTTTCCTAGTTCGGACTGAACTATGGCTAGGCCTCCCACGACATGACTAATATACTGGTCAAAGCACACTACTACATCTTTCGTACCAAAATTCATGGTCGTCTTGTGTTCCAAAATTCAACAATGGCTAAGGTCATTTCTAATGAAATAAATAATAAAAATCATAAATTGCATAAAATAAATTTGAAGTCTATTAAAATAATAAAAAAATTAAAAAAATAGGAGTTTTACATATTTCCTATGAATTGTTGACTAACTTGGTTTACTTTGGACAGGGAAGGCCGGACTGTAAGTATGGGTAAGTCGTGCATGTATTTTCATACAACACATTGAATTTGGCAACACGAGATAGGTTATGAAATATGCATGAAACTGATCCTAAGGCAAGATTAGAAAGACAATGAACGATAGACGGTGCACAAAAGTAAATGGAACGTGTTTGGTAATGATAGCATTGTGGGCGAGCTAGCCTCCCCACCAGTGCCTAACAATGTACTGATAACCCCACAGTCTGCTTGCAGGATACAGGAGACGTCATCGGGTGCGGAGCTTTCCTCGAACGTGCTAAGACGCGGAGCTATCTCTGGAGCCTTAGAGCGTTGCAAGGAGTTAAAGCACCATATACAGGACATAATGTATCGGAATATCGCCATGAATCATTTCATCTTGTAAGCTGTCACGCCCCAGAACCAGAATACTGGAGAGCGGGGGAACGACTCAGCCAGCTACGTATTATGGGTAGATGAATACCGTATAATACGATCAATGCTGTCTAACCAGACGAGGGGGTGCATACCACATGAAAGTCTTACTATGGTTACTTCACATCTATTGTCTCAATCATTCAAAGCAAGAAGCTAAAATAGAGAACATGTAAAATAAAGCAGTAAGGCGTCCCAAACGCTTAGTCAAAATGTTCTTGAGATCTGGCTTTACAAAACATAGCCAGATGGTATAGTAACATGTACACAATTGTTATCAGCTGCAGTCTGACTTAGTTACAATTATGCAAAAGTAAGTACAAGACAATCCGACTAACATGTCGGTGCCAAACGGCTAAGTATAAAGTAAATAACAAAATGAGCGGTGAAGTAAGGAACCCACTCGAGTCCTCCTGCGATCATTCCCCTAGTATTGACCATCTTGGAGGTAGAAGTAAGCTGGATCCTCGGGGACCGGCTCTAAATCTGACCATGCAAAACCAGAGAGGTTAGACCTCTAATAGCAAGTACCACAAGGGAGCACGATATGAAGGACTAAACCAGTAAGTAAGAGAATATAGTAATAGATCTCTGCTTTCCACTAGGATTCACATAACATCACGACACTTCGAACCAACCTCCCAACCAAACAAGGACAGAAGTTAGCCCGTCATGTCCTGACATTCTGATCATCTCAGTTAGACAACAGAGCAGGTACAGTACACAAACAAATCATCTTGAACGGCCAATCAACTACTACGGCTTGCTATTATGAGTCCCAAGTTATCCTGGAATTATACAAATAGGGATTCCTCAGTTCTTACTATGCACGAGCAAGGCTAGTCTATCCAATCAATCAATTGTGCCAATCATATAGTTAGACGAGTCCCAGCGGGACGCCCACCGTTAATATAGCATGTACAATAATATAAGCAGATATCGTTCCCTGCCCGTGTGACAGATTTACAGTATCTGTGGGAACCAACCGGCCTGTCGGGCACTACTAGTCCCGAAGAGGGCTGCCATGTAAGAACTCGGGAATCCATTCTCTCCATGCCATCATTATTTTATTTGACTTAATGGTCTCTACGTTTAGTGAAGTTCCATGCCGTGGATCATGGTCATTCAAATGAGTACTTTCGTACGGGGTACGATATGCACAACTCTACAACGATACCCGTGCGGCTAGGTTGTAGGTCTTACATAGCGTGATACAACAATCAAATCTAGCCACGGAGAAATCATGCCTTGACCATAAAGCACACATGCTATTTTATAAAATAGATAAATAAATAATTTAAAGCCTGCATGTGCCTGTATGCCAATATTCGGGATTGGCTAATCGAGTACAATAGTTTATTACATGAACGTGTCTCATTCATTTCATTCAATAAGACGACTAGCCAGTCTCTTAGTTCCAACTAGGAACGCATGATCAATTTTAGTCAAGATAACCTTTCTTATCAATGGTGACAAGGTATGAAGTCAATTAGTATTACATATGGTCGAGTCTATAATTCTCAAGATTAAGTTCCAGCCTTACTGGGTATCCATGGACCAATCAGGACACAAGACGCATTCCACATAACAATCTGTCTTAACAATATTAACATATCATGATTTTATCGAGTTCATGCCAAAAGACGTAAGGATATAATAGAAGAATTATCATGCCTTCATTAAATGAATAAGTTATAGAACAAATAGTAACACCCAGGTTAGAAAGTCACGCCAACAAGTCTAAGCTAAGGCCAAAAGTCACACCAACAAGTCTAGTAGGAGTGAGCGTGCAAACAGCGTGAGCGTGAAAAGTGGTTCACGTTGGCACGCACAGCGTGAGCGTGAAGGAAAATTTATGCACTCATAAGTGAGCGTGAAAAGTGACAAGAAATTCACGCACGCACGCAAGACGTGAGCGTGACTAAAAATTCACGCTGGCACGTAAGAACGTGAGCGTGACTAAAAATCCACGCTAACATGTAAGAACATGAGCGTGACTAAAATTCACGCAGACACGTACAGACGTGAGCGTGACTAAAAATCCACGCTGATACGTACAGACATGAGCGTGACTAAAAATCCACGCACGCACAGGTAAAGACGTGTGCGTGACTAAAATCCACGCACGTACAAGTAAAGACGTGTGCGTGACTGAAAATCCACGCAAACACGTAAAGACGTGTGCGTGACTAAAATCCACGCACGCACAAGTAAAGACGTGTGCGTGACTGAAAATTCACGCAAACACGTAAAGACGTGTGCGTGACTAAAATCCACGCACGCACAAGTAAAGACGTGTGCGTGACTGAAATCTACGCACGCACAAGTAAAGACGTGTACGTGACTGAAAATTCACGCAAACACGTAAAGACATGTGCGTGACTAAAAATCCACGCAAACACGTAAAGATGTGAGCGTGACTGAACCTGTTCCAAGCCAGAAGTGAAGTTCCCAGCCAGAAAATACGCTAAGTTGGGAGATCAGAACCCATAAAAAATCGAGAATACAACATCTTAGATCTAGCAAAAACCAGCCAAAGAAATCAAAAATGCCAAGTACTAAACTCTCTCAGAATCATGAGAGGAAGAGAAATGAACCATAAAAATGGTTCTCCAAGCAAGAAGCAAGATTTGCACTTGCCTGCTGCTACTGCTGGTAGGTGGAGAAGTGATGAGAGGAAGAAGAAGAAGTAATGGTGAAGAACGAGAGTTATGAGGAGAGAGAATGAGAAGGGGGGCTTAAATAGGAAGGGTGGTGGTAGGTGGGAGTTTGGGTCGGGTTGAGCCACCATGAACCCGAAACCCTCCATGAACCCGAACCACAAGGCAAGACTAATAGCACAGAATAACAGCAAGAAATAAAAATACAGAAAATAAATTGCAGATAATTAATTAACATAAAATTAAAGGAATTTAAATACAAGATAATACATGATAAATACTAAATAAATATACATGAGTTGTACATGAATAAAAATACGCATTCTGGGAACGGGGAGTGACATAAGCCACTTGGCACGCCATTTATGTTTCAGAGAGAGAGAGAGAGAGCTTGAGAGACTTGTAAACTCGGCCTAGCGCCGCTTGTAACTTCTTAAATATCAATAAAGAGTTTGAATTCGCTTCAACTTGTGTTCATTTACTTTCCGCTGCAAATGAGGACACTCTGTGCGACTCTGTGGCCTAGCTCAAATCGGCCGTTTCTGGACATAGCCTTGCACGGGCGCAACCTAGGCCCGTGCGGCATCACGCCTTAGCGAGGACGATCGCTCCTGCGGGAGCGGGGCGTGACACCCGCCCCCCTCAGCTCCCCCCCCCCCCCTCCTTACTCCGGCAAGCACCCTCCCTCCTCGCCCTGGCCATACCAGCCCCCCTCCTCCTCCTCCCCCCTCCTCCCCGCCCCCCTCAGCCCCCCTCATTACCCCCCCTCCACCCCGCCCCGGCCAGCCCAGCCCCCTCCTCCCCGTCCCAGGCAGCTCCCTCTCCTTCCCGCCCCCCTCAGCCCGACGAGCACTCCCCCTCCTCCCCGCCCCGGCCAGTCCCGTCCCGCCCCCCTCCTCCTCCTCCCCGTACCACCGGAGAGAGAGAGGGGAGGGAGGAGGGGGAGGGGGAGGGGGGAGGGTGGAGGGAGGAGAGAGTGGAGGGATAAAATAGTTATTATACATCCCACTTAACATCAGTTAACAGAAAGGGGACAAATTGAGTAGATTTTATACTTTCAGAAATTTTAAGAGCATAGAATCTTTTAGTACAAAAAGCGGAAATCTAACTAGAGGTTTTTGGCAGCAAAAAAAAGAGAGTAAATTTATGTGACATTTTCTGAACTGAACTGCCACTAGTCCTACCTACTAATCAAGTTTTGTAAGTTGCTTCACAACTAATATCTCTCTGCCGAGGAGAAGCAGTGTTTTTATTGCACAGCAGATTGCTAAGCCCATCGCACTAAATTGGACTTTGTTTTATCGTCTCGCCGGAGTCTAGGCCAACTCATTTCAGCTCGGCCCAAAGTCTATAATTGCAAACACTGGACTTGATTGCCAGCGGTTCATTCCTGTAGGAAAAACTTGGTCTAGGAGTGTGGGCCGGCTGAAATTTGTTACTACGCACTAGACATAATAAATCTTCACCGTTCTGGCATTCTGCAGTCAACTATGACTTAAACGACACTATCAGGGCCGGCCCTGAGGTAAGTCCGACAAGATTTCGGACTTGGACGACCCCTCTCTACTCAGGACAATCCTCGAGCTCAACATAAACCCAATAGAGATCGGGATCGCAGATGACCCTCCATGATCTGTCTACAATAAGGATCAAGGGACAACCAAAACTAACTCTGGATAGGACAACCCAACCACATGGGCCGGCCTTGGACAGTATTATCGATCTTCTATTAGAACTTGGACGTAAATTTATTGATCTTCGCTTGGTAAGGATTGTCGTACACCGTTTTAAATATGGATGTTCCAATTATATTCTCTCTCTCTCACATACATATAATTTTTTGTATCCACAATCATTTAGCTCTTTAAATAAAAAATAAAATAATTGTATGGATAGAAAAAAAAGGGACATGGTTGGACATCAATTTAAAAACAACAGATCTTGTTGCACCAGTAGAAAAAGATACGTACAGAATATCTCATAAGATATCTAATGCCACTCAATAAGTATGTTTTTTTAATATCTAAATCAAGTTTAATTTCAATAAGCTCTCTCAAATCACAAAAATTACATAAAAGTCTCTCAAAAGCATGGATAAATATGGTTATTAGTTCCTATGGTTAACTTAATATATTCATCATAAAAAGGAAAGGAATAATCTATTTGTTTCAATTGTGGTACGTTTTATTTGACCTCCGACCCGTTTGGTTCACGGTAATGTAATCATAATCGTAATATAATTAAATAATTTTTTACTTGATTATATTATGATTACGATTACATTACAGTGAACCAAACGGGTCTAGTTTTCAACTAACTGATGCTCCGGTGACGGTGTCGACTAGAGAGGAAAAAGAAGGCGAGTAGGAGGAGAGGTTGGGTGGTGCGAGGGGTAGGTCGAGCCGATGCTCCGGTGTGGTGTTGGCCTCCTGGTCGATGAGGCTCCGGTGTGGGACTCGATGGCGACGAGGTCCTGGCGGGGTCGGGCGGTAGAATAGAGGGGGTTGGACCCAGGGGCGCACGAGCGTGCTCAGGTGGGGCTCGTTGCATTTTTGAAAACTTTATTGATTTGTTCTTACAAGAATACTAGAGGAAGTCATGAGTTCTTAGACTCTTCCATTAATATAACTTTGATTACATGCAGCTCATCCTTTGTTTTATTTTTAAGAATCAAAATAAGAAAAATTAAGTATCTAAATATAAAAAAAAAATGCCATGTATCGTATCCACACTAATTGTAAGTTCTTATTTAAGTTTCTATTTGAATTTCTATAGTCAAGACTATTGTTCTTATCATATTTTAAGTAGATATAGTGAATTATTGTAACCTTAGAGACTAACGAACCCTCAAGGCCGGTCCTAGGATGAGTCAGATAAGACTTCAGACTTGGACAATCTCTCTCTACTTATGATAACCTTCGGGCCGTAATTTTAGTAGAGATCGGAGTTGCGGGTGACCCTCCAAAATTGACCTATAATAAAGATAGAAGAGCAACAAAAATTAGTTTAGGACGAGACAATCCAACCCTCAAGGATTTTTGTTTCGGTCTTTTATGTAAATCTTACATCTCTTGTGTGATTTTATTTGCATTATTTAGCTTTTCCGTAGCATTATGCTGGTCACTATTACTTCCTATCACGTGTTCATGAGGTTTGGTGTTCGTATTAGTTACTATGGGACTATACAAGGAAAGAGGTGGGAAGAAGCTAATGCTTCATTATGTAAAGAAAATGAGGGAAGTACCATTATTTCACTTGCTGCGATGGCATATTACAACTACTCCTAGGTTGCATCACATCTTGTTAAGTTGCTGCCTCTGGGCTCTGGCTATCTATGGGCTAAAACTTAAATATTTGGGATAAATTTTTTACTATAATTTTAACACAGCATTAAACTTAGGGTTTGCTTGGATTGAGAAAAAATAAATAAACGCAATTAAGTAGGGTTATTGAGGAGTAGTATAATCAATACATATAACCTTGCTTGATTGGAGGTAGAGTTAACTGGAGTGTGTTTAATAACTTTCCCTTGAATTGGAGGTTGGGTGAGAAGAAGATTAATAAAAATACAATAATTACTAAAAAATACTCTTATATATGTCATAAAATTAAATTTGAATGGAATTTTATTTAGAACTTGTCAAATATATTCACAAATGAGGAAGCTATGGAGGAGGATGTCACGCCCCGATTCCGTCGAATCGATAGTCGTCCCCCGGGCGTGCTGCCGTGCGAATCTAATTTGCGATCGCACAATGCATAGTCATAAGGTAATCCGAGACACGAGATCTAAGAGAGTACGCATACAAATTGATTCACACAATAAGTAAATGAAACTTGATCTTTATTGATAATGAACATCTTTTACAGACTTCGATACAAGACTTATTGCCGCACGGGCTACAACATGACTTGATTATAAAAGAGTGCCGATGAGATAGCCGTTCCATACATTGCACACATCCCTCAATATACAACAAAGTACTCCAGTGACCTGGATGGGTGGGACGCTGAGTCATCTTCCTTGGACTGTCGAGAGCCTTCAAAAGTGGAGTCGCAGAAAAAAGTCTTCGACGCACGGCCGAAGCTTCAAAAGTCACGAATGTCACACCCCGATTCGTAGAGTCATTTATTGACATATTTTATCTCTTGGAATCGATCGTCCTCGTTTGGACGTGATGCCGTACAAGTCTGGTATTGCACTTGTACAAGGCAAAGATGGTACATAGGTGATAATCTTCAAATAGGAACACATTGCAGTTGCAGAAGCAGACAATTTGAAGTTAGTGAGGGCAATCTTTCTCATTGAATAGAAGTACATCACTTCTTTATGGCAACGGAGCTAAAGGATAACTTGAAGTCACACAGAGATATATATAGAACTTTATTCTCTTTATTTATAATTGAAGAAGAGTACAAGACTTGTATTGAAGTACAATGCTTACAACACATCTCACTTTACATTGAAAGCCAACTGAGCAATGCTACAAAGTATATATTTGATACTTGGATACATTGGATTACAACTCGATATACTGACTTGGCTTACAATCTCACTGATACAACTGATTACAATGTTCCATACATTATGCCATTTATATACAGAAGACATCATCTTGTATAAGAAGAGCTTCTGTATGCCCAACAAATCTTCGATGCCGCAGGACCAATTAAGCCAATCTTCATGTGTAGAACATTACAAGCACGAGCACCTGCCCACAAAACGTGGGTCAGCACATCATCTATGTAATGACGTGCAGAATCCAACCCACTCGCATAAACCAACATTTAAGTGATCATTTAAGCAAGTATTTATTAGAGTGATCTTTCTACTTGGAGCCTAACATCATTTTACAGTTCATGGACAATAATCATAGTGAAGCATGTAAACATATTCTTAGCATCATTCAAGTGAAGGCATCAGTAAAGCATACTAGTGTTATCATGGAAAGGCTTCATTGAGGCATCATTAGTTCTAACATTTGAACATGTTGTGACAATTCTCATAGAAGGCATCACTTAGCATGTTAGTTATGCTTAAGCAGTTTACATCGCAACGCAACATGTTGACATACTGAAATTAGCATGTTAAGGAGGTTCTCATTTAAAGGCAACATCATATCATTGACTTGTTTAGCATAATTAAGCAGACCATTCAACCAACATATACCGCATACATCACGTTTAAGTGATTTCTTACCAATAGCCAACTCCCTCGTACCTGCATAAAATACAGGATAATATGATATACTTACTCTGTCTGCACAAAACATTCATTAGCATGCATCCTGACTACATGACCACTGGTGGTTGTGCACCATGTCGACGTGCCATATAGGACTTCATAGGGTATGGGATGTGCCCTTCACCAGGTTGCAAGCCCGAATGAGGATCCTAATACCGTGCTACCAAAGCACCAATTCCTCCTAGGCCGACTCGATCCCACCGCCGCGGGTACCGTTCGAGGAAAACCTTGTATACAAGTACGTCTATGGTCATGCGAATGCGTGTCCGACCCGATCGTGTTCGAAGTCACATGATACAATAATAAGATAAGAAAAGGCAACAGTTCATCATCTCATCTTTCCAATATTTCCACCAGTTCACTTAGTGATCTCAATGATCCCAAGCCTCATCATTTCTCATTGTATCAATCAATGCAACATTTCTCATATCATTCCTTTCTAAGAGGAACAAATAACATTTCATTCATACCGATAGGACCTGCATCATTTCATTCATATCATAGGGACAGTATTCTTTGTTTCATTGCTTATAAGGAAGCAAGCAATAGCAACAGTTATACAGAATGTACATGATTCTAGTGTTTCATTCAATTCTTTGTATTAATAGCATAGCCAGTTCATTTCTCATGTATCATTCTCGTAGCATCTCATTACTCAAGTATTCATTGCTTATACATTATTAAACGAAGAGACGTTATCAATTCATTTCAAGCATCAAGTCGCATTAGCAGTTCGAGTGTGATTTATTCAGCAGTTCAATAATTCTTAACATAAGCATCTCTATTATTCGGCAACCAAAACAAGGGACATTTAGGGACAATTCATAGTATCACATTATTCCATTTATTAAGCATGTAGGAATAAGGAGAAAGGAGGACAGTTCTACTTGTCTGCATAAAAGGGTCTTCCTGCCTCAATCCCGCTAAGCGTAGCTCCACCAGCGAGCCACGTTCCAATATCCATTCCGTCTAGCCAGCTAAGAGAGACTGCATCTGTCTTAATTCTCCTGATTCCCAACATAAGTCACGGTCCAACATTCTGATAGCATCCAACAAGCCAACTCAAATGTCTCGTGCGGAGCGGGACATTACATAATATGCCACTCAGAAAAAGTTTCGTCCTCGAAACTTAAGGAAACAACTCTTTCTACTAGATTCTCTTAGTCACAATGAGTTATTCATTCAGCTTCAATTTAATACACATTTCATCCCACTCGGTCATTTCAAAATAGCTATCCAACTGTATCATTTTAATCCATCAACGATTCAATCCGTCTTTCTCTTTTTCCAAATACTTGCAACTTCTCATTGATTCACTAATATTTTCCTTGTATTTCTATTTTGGTCGCAACACATCACTTCGTTTGGATCCATACACATATTTCTCACCGAGGCAATTCATCTTTTCTAAAAGATACAATCCGACATCACCAACTATCGATTATCCGAGTCAGGGTATAATTCTATGCAACAGTCAAGGTTAACCCAGCTACCCGACTATAGATACCTATCCAACATTCCCGCCATGAGCAGTCAATTCCATCTCATATAATAATTCACTATTCGATACATACAACTCAAGTCTCATCCCACGATTCTAGTCCCGCTATCGGTCGACACATAATCCTCAAGGGTCAAACATCTCTAAGGTTTATATTGAAGCATATACATACAACATATCATTCTTAGGTCGTACTCATCACCATCTCTCGTTCATGCCACAAGGTTATTCTATGGTTCGCCAACGGCCATCTATTATTCGGTCCAGTCTCAATGGTTAGCTACACCGACAGCTATACCTAATCATTCAGGTGACTTCCCTAGAGTGGACGGCTACTAGGGTTATACTAGTTTCTTTTTCTTAGGGCCAACAAGCAACCGACAGTTCTAAGGAGCTCTACCCAAACCTATGGGTATCAACTTAGTCTGAATAACTAATCGCCATTGTCAGCTATACCAACAATTGGTAAGTCCTCAACTGGTTACTAGGGTCAAGTCTATCTATCCAGGGTCTTCCTCAAGGAAATAATTCCCACAGAGGCTCATTCTAGACTTACCTAATGATCGACTAAAATCGATCTATCAATATTACGGTCAATTTCCAACTCGACATATGATTCTCATCGTTCTAATAATCCATCAAGTAAATTTCTAATGATTCAATTTCTATTTCAAATTCCTTTGTACCCACACGAACCCATAAGCCAAGGCTAACTACTCAAGGGTCTTCGAATCCGATGTTCTTAATATAACTACGGAATCATACTATTCGATCCGTATGACAGAGTCACACCACCAAGTCATAAACCAATAGTCTATCTCCCAACCAACAGTCGTATATACCAACATTATCCAACACGATTGCAATTCCTTAATCCCATTCGTTTCATCAATCATCAACATCTCATACGGACATTCTTAAATCTCATATTACAAGGGTCGAGTAATTTATTCCATTCAATCCGACAATTCATGTATCAATTAACCATTCTCTATGCAACACAATTATTTAGGGTTGCTACTTGTTACTTTTCTAATATAATTCAATTCCTCAGCATACATGCACATAGGCAATGACTATCCTTTGGTGATCTAGATGGGTTAACATCTATTACACCTTAGGATCAAGGCACAAATCTCTAATATTCCTTTGGTCACCGACAACTTTTTCCAAAACTTCCAGCTTAGCAATCAACATTGTATTAGCCACAAATAATTTGCATCCAACCAATCGAAATCAACATTCAGATATTCTAAGCCACAATATTCTCTAGCCAAATCCATTTACCATAGCATACTAACGGTCTTACTAGTCTGAGTCATCACTCGACTAAACAATTTCTAACCAAGCCACCAGTTACAATTTCCGAAAATCTCGCTACCCAACATAACATTACCGTCAAGGGACACTCGAGTCATCCAGCAACAATACATGACTCCCAACTAAGTCTCGGTACTACCCAGTATCCACAGATAATCTTATTGCTATTCTATGGAAAGGGTCAACATACATCTCGTTCTGAGGTGGTAGAGGCAATATACCACACAGAAACAAAGCCATTCTTAAACAATACCAACCCAATTCTATTCCCGACATTCATGATCTACAATGATCATAATACTTAACCAACATCTCGGGGTCTTAATATCACAAGCCAACATTCTTAGGATCTCAAAAGTACTAGCCATCACTCCTGAGTCGACTCACCAGTTATGTCGAACTCATCCATCAATTATTCATTTCCAAATCTTTTCCAACATCACATGCAATTCTCAACTTGTTACAGCATACATAGACACTTCCTTTATTCCCACATTCCAAACAGCATTCACAATATAGCATACTATGGCATCGAGTCATTGTTGGGTTATTTGTGTCCAAACGAACAACAATCATTCATTTAGGGGCATCACAATGTATATAGACTTATTGTATGGAACATCCAGTGAGCAGCCAAGAGAGTCAACAAACTTTCAAGCACAGATAACATAAGGATGATTACCGAATAACAATAGCATAATCGCGGAAGCAATCTTTGATTTAATCGCGGAAGCAACGTTGAGTGATCGCGGAAGCAACTTTGGTTAATCATCGATGCAACTTTGATTTGAAATGAATCAAAGAAGAGACCAAGGACGTAAAGCCGTGCTCTGATACCAATTTGTTACGCCCCGATTCGTAGAGTCATTTATTGACATATTTTATCTCTTGGAATCGATCGTCCTCGCTTGGGCGTGATGCCGTACAAGTCTGGTATTGCACTTGTACAAGGCAAAGATGGTATATAGGTGATAATCTTCAAATAGGAACACATTGCAGTTGCAGAAGCAGACAAATTGAAGTTAGTGAGGACAATCTTTTTCATTGAATAGAAGTACATCACTTCTTTATGGCAACGGAGATAAAGGATAACTTGAAGTCACACAGAGATATATATAGAACTTTATTCTCTTTATTTATAATTAAAGAAGAGTACAAGACTTGTATTGAAGTACAATGCTTACAACACATCTCACTTTACATTGAAAGCCAACTGAGCAATGCTACAAAGTCTACATTTGATACTTGGATACATTGGATTACAACTCGATATACTGACTTGGCTTACAATCTCACTGATACAACTGATTACAATGTTCCATACATTATGCCATTTATAAACAGAAGACATCATCTTGTACAAGGAGAGCTTTTGTATGCCCAACAAATCTTCGATGCCGCATGACCAATTAAGACAATCTTCGTGTGTAGAACATTCCAAGCACGAGCACCTGCCCACAAAACGTAGGTCAGCACATCATCTATGTACTGGCGAGCAGAATCCAACCCACTCGCATAAACCAACATTTAAGTGATCATTTAAGCAAGTATTTATTAGAGTGATCTTTCTACTTGGGGCCTAACATCAGTTTACAGTTCATGGGCAATAATCATAGTAAAGCATGTAAACATATTCTTAGCAGCATTCATGTGAAGGCATCAGTAAAGCATACTAGTGTTATCATGGAAAGGCATCATTGAGGCATCATTAGTTCTAACATTTGAACATGTTGTGACATTTTTCATAGAAGGCATCACTTAGCATGTTAGTTATGCTTAAGCAGTTTACATCGCAACGCAACATGTTGACATACTGAAATTAGCATGTTAAGGAGGTTCTCATTTAAAGGCAATATCATATCATTGACTTGTTTAGCATAATTAAGCAGACCATTCAACCAACATATACCGCATACATCACGTTTAAGTGATTTCTTACCAATAGCCAACTCCCTCGTACCTGCATAAAATACAGGATAATATGATATACTTACTCTGTCTGCACAAAACATTTATTAGCATGCATCCTGACTACATGACCACTGGTGGTTGCGCACCATGTCAACGTGCCATATAGGACTTCATAGGGTATGGGATGTGCCCTTCACCAGGTTGCGAGCCCGAATGATGATCCCAATACCGTGCTACCAAAGCACCAATTCCTCCTAGGCCGACTCGATCCCATCGCCGCGGGTACCGTTCGAGGAAATCCTTGTATACAAGTACGTCTATGGTCATACGAATGCGTGTCCGACCCGATCGTGTTCGAAGTTGCATGATACAATAATAAGATAAGAAAAGGCAACAGTTCATCATCTCATCTTTCCAATATTTCTACCTGTTCACTTGGTGATCTTGATGATCCCAAGCCTCATCATTTCTTATTGCATCAATCATTGCAACATTTCTCATATCATTCCTTTCTAAGAGGAATAAATAACATTTCATTCATATCGATAGGTCCTACATCATTTCATTCATATCATAGGGACAGTATTCTTTGTTTCATTGCTTATAAGGAAGCAAGCAATAGCAACAGTTATGCAGAATGTACATGATTCTAGTGTTTCATTCAATTCTTTGTATTAATAGCATAGCCAGTTCATTTACCATGTATCATTCTCGTAGCATCTCATTACTCTAGTATTCATTGCTTATACATTATTAAACGAAGAGACGTTATCAATTCATTTCAAGCATCAAGTCGCATTAGCAGTTCGAGTGTGATTCATTCAGCAGTTTAATAATTCTTAACATAAGCATCTCTATTATTCGGCAACCAAAATAAGGGACATTTAGGGACAATTCATAGTATCACATTATTCCATTTATTAAGCATGTAGGAATAAGGAGAAAGGAGGACAGTTTTACTTGCCTGCATAAAAGGATCTTCCTGCCCCAATCCCGTTAAGCGTAGCTCCACCAGCGAGCCACGTTCCAATACCCATTCCGTCTAGCCAGCTAAGAGAGACTGCATCAGTCTTAGTTCTCCTGATTCCCAACATAAGTCACGGTCCAACATTCTGATAGCATCCAACAAGCCAACCCAAATGCCTCGTGCGGAGCGGGACATTACAACGAACGTCGTCGAGCTATTTGGTACGTCCTTCCTGGTTTGCGTGACATGCAAAGAGCGAGGATCATCACGAACACATGTACTGGCGAATGGCTAATTAAATTCAAGCTCTGCATTTGATTCAAGAAAATTTGTAAACATGTTAGCTAGCTATTTCAATGATCTTTCTAACCATCCTGCTCGATTTGCATATTAACATGTTTTGAGGCAAGCAATAAAATTGTATAACATTAAGAAACTATCACATTCATCCCGTGTTCCGTGCACTTGTTAAGCAGTGAAAAGGGTGTGAAGGCCACTGGCAATGTCAAGCCATCGCAGACTATAGCCCGGTTAGACGGCGACCCTTTCACGTCGGGTAGCGAGCCCTATGCAAAAGTTCCCGCCTAACTCGTACCGATGAAAGGCTGGCGCTTGCTATTCTCGTTCCTTCCGGGCCGAATCGGTCCCTTGGTCTAGGCAACCGTTCGAGGAAACTACACCTTGTCGACAAGTTGTCCAATGACCGTTTTACTTACTTAGCCGTATTGTTGCGATAAATATTAATTGTTTCATTCATTTCTTTGCATAGGCTAAGTGGATTTGCATAAGGAACATGTTTTCTAATTCCAATATCAGCAGTTCGATAACAAGTGTTTCGTGAAGAATCGTATTACGATTTCTTTGATTCTATATTATTATGACAAGTATTCATTTTACTTCGCATATTGAGTTTTAAAGTAGAGGGACGAGGCAAAGGAGGTTAGCTACTCGCCTTAGGCTTGCTTCAAGCGAGCGACCGGTTGGCTGCGTTGACGTCGCCTACGCGATCACCTGCAATCGCATAAGCAACTGATTAGAACACTGTATAATTCAAGGATATTCGATATGAATGCGAAGCTCGAAAATGTGTCACAAAAATCCATCAAAAATATTTACGAAAAATGCATTCACGAAAACCAAAGCCAAAGCCAAATCAAGTGCGGCATAAAAACCAGAGCAACAGAAGGTCTCTCCCGACTCAGCCGTAAAGCCAATCCTCGAGGCGTAACCCGCTGAATATGGGACTTGGTTCCGAAGAAGCCATTCCATAATGTGGAACGGATCTTAATCCAACCGTTCCCTTTAGATCGACTCGGCCGATTCTGACCTATTGGTCCCGACCGAATCGATAGCGACAATATTCCTTTCTCGCTCACCCCGTGGACGAAAACGGGGCACGATGTAGGGACGGGGCACTACACCATAACCAACTAATAAAAAGTTTCGTCCTCGAAGCTTAAAGATAGAACCTACCTCTATGAGAATAACGAAGGAAATTTCTTCTTCATTTTCGATTCTAGCTCCCACGTCGACTCTTTGACCGAATGGTTCCTCCAGAGGACGCGGACGAGAGGGATCGCTCGATTGCACAGCGTTTATCCTTGCGTTCTATAATTTGAACTGGCTCTTCAACGTAGGATAAGTCGAACTTTAGCTCCAGCTGGCCAAAATCTACCACGTGACTCGAGTCGTGTACGTACTTCCGTATTTTAGAGACGTGGAAGACATTGTGTACACCTTCAAGCGCCGACGGTAGGACAATTTTATAGGCCAATGGGGCGACCCGTTCAAGTATTTCAAATGGCCCAATGAATCTCGGACTCAACTTCTCCTTTGTGTCGAACCGAGTAACTCTCCACATGGGCGACACTTTGAGAAACACGTGGTCGCCTTCTTGAAACTCGAGGGGTCGACGATGAACGTCCACATAGCTTTTCTGACGACTCTGTACAGTCTTTAGTCTTTCCCGAATGAGCCGAATTTTATGCACGGTCTGTTCCACCAGCTCCGGGCCGAGATCTACCGCTCTCCGACTTCTTTCCAGCAAATGGATGATCGGCACTTGCGTCCGTACAAGGCTTCATACGGCACAATTTGAATGCAGGATTGGTAGCTGTTGTTGTATGCGAATTTGGCCAGAGGTTGATGATTGTCCCAGCTTGATTTGAAGTCAATTGCGCAGAGTCGTAGCACGTCTTCGAGAATATGATTGACGCGCTCCGTTTGGCCTTCGGTCTGAGGATCGTAAGCCGAACTAAACTGCAACTTGGTACCCAGCACCGACTGAAGGCTACTCCAGAATATCGACATGAACCGTGAATCCCGATCGGTGACGATGGATACTAGAACTCCGTACTGCCGTACTATCTCATCAAGATAAATTTGCACCAGGCGATCAACGCTCCAAGTAACTTTGATGGCAATAAAATACGCTGACTTGGTTAGTCGATCGACGATGACCCAGATGGCATCATTTTTCTGCAGCATCTTCGGCAGACCAACAATAAAATCCATGCACACGTGCAGCCACTTCCATTCCGGAATCGCCAGATTCTGCATCTTCCCGCCCGGTCTTTGGTGCTCACTTTCACCTGCTGACAGGCCATGTATTACGATACGCAAAGTGCCATATCTCTTTTAATCCCGTGCCACCAAAAGTTTATGCGGAGGTCCTTGTACATCTTCGTACTGTCGGGATGCAAGGTGTACTTCGCGTAGTACGCCTCCGACAATATCTCCTTTCTAAGTTCTGAATCATCCAGAACACATAGTCTACCCCTCAATCGAAGCATGCCGGTCTCGTCTTCCGTAAAGTCGGTCGTCCTGCCCGTCGAGATTAGATATCGTATTTTTTTCAGGTACGGATTGTAATGCCCCGCTCCGCACGAGGCATTTGGTTGGCTTATTGGATGGGATCAGAATAGTGGACTGTGACTTATGTTGGAAATCGGAAGAATTGAGACTAATACAGTCTCTCTTAGCTGGCTAGACAGAATGAGTATTGGAACGTGGCTCGCTGGTGGAGCTATGCATAGTGGATTTGTGTGTGATCGGAACAGAAAGACCCTTTATTGCAAGTGAGTGGAACTGTCTTTCCTCCTCCTTACTCCTTCATGCTTAATAAATGAAGTATTGAAATGCTATGAATTGTCCCTAAATGTCCCATGTTTCAGTTGCTGAATAATAGAGATGTCTATGTTGAGAATTATTGAAATGTATAACACATTGAACTGCTAATATGATTTGAGGCCTGAGAATGAATTGATAACATTGTCCCTTATACTTAACGCTGCTGGAACAAGTAGACACTTGAATAATGAGATGCCTTATGAATGATAGAATAAGAAATGAACTGGCTATGCTATCGAACTAATGCACTGAATGAAACACTAGAATCATGTACTTTCTGTATATCTGTTGCAAGAATATGAAATGATGTATGTCCCTTATAAGAAATGAATGAATGAATAAATGTCCCTATGAAATGAATGAATGTTACGTTCCTCTTAAGAAAGGAATGATATGAG
This sequence comes from Iris pallida, assembly GCA_029216955.1. Lineage (NCBI taxonomy): Eukaryota > Viridiplantae > Streptophyta > Magnoliopsida > Asparagales > Iridaceae > Iris > Iris pallida. The sequence goes on from JANAVB010044218.1 coordinate 9,373,512, forward strand.
ATACGTTTCAATGAAGCAATGAATGAGAAATAATAAAGCTGGGATCGTTGAGATCACCAAATGAAATGATGGTAATGATGAAATGAATAAGTCATTGAATATGACTAATGATGCACTGTTGCCTTTACTTTCCTTAATATATTTTACCATGCAATTTTGTTCACAATCGAGTCGGACACGCATTTGCATGGTAATGGACAACTTGTATACAAGGTTTGAGTAATAATTTTCTCGAATGGTTCCTAGGGCCCTGGGGACCGATTCCACCTAGGAAAAAATAATGATGAGTGCTATGGGAGCACGGATGTCACTTACCGTTTCCAGAATACGTATTTTAAATGCACGTACTGTTGTAATGTATTTATTTAATATTTATCATGTAATGTTCTGAATTTGAATCCCTTTAATTTCTGTAAATTAATTTTCTGCAATTTTATTTCTGTATTTTATTTTCTGCTTTAGCTCTACTTTGGGTTTGGCTTGGATTTGGTTTAGTTAGTGGATGCATCATGAACCAAATTAAACCCCCACCTACCACCACCCCTTCCATTTAAAGCCATTCCTTTCTCTCTCTTCATTACTTCACCATTAATCTTCTTCTTCCCCATAACTCCTTTCCCACCTACCAGCCACCAAGGCAAGTGCCAAACTTGCTTCTTGATGGATCACCATTATTATCGTTCCTTCATCTTCATTACTTGATTTTTAGCCTCTTTAGTACTTAGCATTTTCAGTTTCCATGGTTCATTCCTTGTAGATCTAAGTTTAATGTATTTTCGAATTTCTTAGGTTTTGATTTAATAAACTTTATTATCTTTAAGTTTTGATGGTTCCACGTTGTAGAGAATTTTGTTCTACCCCATTTTGACCTATGGAAATTTAGATTTGGGCTTGGAATGAAGGATTTAGAGAGCTTGGAAGCAAAGGTTTCCATAGTTCTATCTTTAGAAATTTGGAGAAGAACTGTACTTGACCGCATGAGTTTTCATGCGGCAAGTCATTCTCAGCCGCATGGTATTCTCGGCCGCATGGCATTCTCGACCGCATAGTATTTTTCGGCCGCATGGCATTCTTAGCCACATGGCATTCTTGGCCGCATACCCTATTCTCGCCGCATAAGCTCGGGATCGTGTAGCCGCATGAAGTTTCCCTTTTTAACCGCATGGGAGTGCCAGTACATCCCAGCCACATGGATATTTAAATCAGTAGCCGCATGACTCAGGAAAATATTTCAGCCGCATATGCTGCACCTATTTCGGCCGCATGAGCTCTGATTGAATCTAGCCGCATGAACCGTCGACTTTCCGACCGCATAAAGTTTATATATATATATATATATATATATATATATATATATATATATATATATATATATATATATATATATATGACTTAGCCGCATGGCGCATGAGATCTCACAGCCGCGTGGCGCTGACTATTCTCAGCCGCATGAGCTGTATGACTTCCCCTAGCCGCATAGGGACCCTGACTTAATTAGTCGCATGAGGCCCCTTTAGCTTCTAGCCGCATAAGGCTTGCTAACTTGGCCACATGGAATCACCCTTGTCCAGCCAGCCGCATGTACTTATTCATTCTCGGCCGCATGAAACCCAAGTCTCGTGAGCCGCATGAACTCTGGCTCTAATGCCTTTTTGGTTGATTCTTGTCCTGAATTGATACCGATTGACATTAACTAATTGTCTTGGCATTTATTAGCATTAGTTGGCATCTTTACATTAATTAACATTGATTGCTATCTTGACAAGGATTGATATTTTAATAATTGATCATGCATTCCTAGTTGGAACTAAGAGACTGGCTAGTCGTCTTATTGAAACGAATGAATGAGACACGTTCATCTTAACTATGAACTATTGCAAATCGACTGGCTAATCCCGAATGTTGGCATACAGGCACATGCAGGCTTCAATTTAATTGTTATTTATTTATCTTACCCAAGAAGCATGTGTACTTTATGGTCAAGGCATGATCACTCCGTGGTTAGTTTTGATTGTTGTATTACGCTATGTAAGACCTACAACCTGACCGCACTGGTATCGTTGTAGAGTTGTGCATATCGTACCCCGTACAAAAGTACTCATTCTGAATGTCCATGATCCACGGCATGGTACTTCACTCAATGTAGAGACTATTAAGTTAAATAAAATAATGATTGGATGGAGAGAATGGATTTTCGAGTTCTTACATGGCAGCTCTCTTGGGACTAGTAGTGCCCGACAGGCCCGTTGGTCCCCACAGATACTCCAAATCTGCCACACGGACAGGAAGCGATATCTGGTTATATTATCTATTGTATATTGTATATTGATGACGGGCGTCCCGCTGGAACTCGTCTAATTCATGATTGGCGCAATTGATTGACTGGGTAAACTAGCCTTGCTTGCACATAGTAAGAACTGAGGAATCCTTTATTGCATAATCCCAGGATAACTTGGAACACACAATAGCAAACCGTAGTAGTTGTGTGGCCGTTTAAATTGATTTGTTTGTGTACTGTATCTACTCTGTTACCTAACTGAGATGATCAAAATATCAGGACATGACGGACCAACTTCTGTCCTTGTTTGGTTAGGAGGTTGGTTCGAAGTGTCGTGATGTTATGTGAGCCCTAGTAGATAGCAGAGGTCTATTATCATATTCTCTTCTTACTGGTTCATTCCTCATATCGTGCTCCCTTGCGGTACTTGCTATTAGAGGTCTAACCTCTCTGGTTTTGCATGGCCAGATTTAGAGCCGGTCCCCGAGCATCTAGCTTACTTCTACCTCCAAGATGGTCAACACTAGAGGGATGATCGCAGGAGGACTCGAGTGGGTTTCTTACTTCCCCGCTCGTTTTTTTTGTGAATTACTTTATACTTTGTCGTTTGACACCGACATGTTAGTCGGATTATCTTGTACTTACTTTTACATAATTATAATTAAGTCAGACTGCAGCTGATAACAATTGTGTATACTTACTACATCATCTGGCTGTATTTTGGAAAAGCCAGATATCAAAAATATTTTGACTGAGCGTTTGGGACGCCTAACTGCTTTATCTCACATGTTCTCTATTTATGTTTCTTGTTTGAATGATTGAGACAATAGATGTGAAGTGACCATAGTATGACTTTCATGTAGTATGCACCCCCTCGTCTTGTAGACAGCATTGATCGTATTATACGGTATTCATCTACCCGTAATACCTATCTGGCTGAGTCATTCCCCCGCTCTCCAGTATTCTGGTTCTGGGACGTGACAAGGTTTTAGTGGTGGCCCATGCAGGTCTGATTTCATACTTGTGGGGTGTTTTAATAGGATGTCTCAATCACACATATTCCCCCTTGATCTCATAATTCATTGCTTCTCAACTCCAGCTTGACATTCCAGTATCCCTTGACTTCATTGATCTTTCCTGTCCGGTCGTTTGATTGTTCTCTTGTCCCTTTTCTTAGGGGCACCTCGTCCGTACCTGTCAGAGCTGGACAGCAACAACATGGACAGTAATATGGACAACATGACCAGGTTGGTCAGCAATAAGGGTCGGTACTAACTCAAGAGACTATCCAAGAAGAAGTGATAGTGGAAGCAGCAGCTGGGTCGCAGTATCCGGATGTTCCACCACCACCAACAGTTCCACCTACCCCTGCGAAAATGGACACACCGGCTCTTCTGGAGATCATGAGAGGGATGATGGCCACTCAGCAACATCAGATGTTAGCCCAGCAGCGCATGCATGCTCAGTTGCAAGAGCAGAACGTACTACTCAACCAAAGGTTGTAGACAGCTTTGGAAAGAGGGGTAAGGCCAGATTCAGGAGCATCAACCAGATTTTGCAAGTTCAACCCCCGTCGTTTCGAGGGCACGGAAGATGCCACCTCAGCAGATGCATGGCTTAAGGATATTGAGGCTATTCTGACGGCGGCTAAGGTACCGGCAGAAGAACGTGTGGATCAGGTGAAGTTGTTACTTCAGGATCTCGCACGTGATTGGTGGGAATCAGAGGAAGTAGGCATCAGACGTCCCGTTGCTTGGGACGATTTCACAGCAAGATTCAAAATGAAGTACTATGGAGTTGTGGCACCGTTTGAGCTACAACAGAAGTTTATCAACCTCAAGCAGGCCGGCAAGACGGTAGATGCTTATGCAGCAGAGTTCTGCAGATTGAGTAGGTTTGTCCCGGAGATGGTAGCAACAGAGAGCCAGAGGGCTATGAGGTTCCAGCAAGGGTTTCATCTTGAGCTCTTGCAATTGATAGAGGGACACAATTATCAGACTTTCGATGAGGTATTGACGGCAACCCGGAGACATGAGATCACCATTCAGAGGATTTCGGCAAGGACTGGAGGTCAGAAGAGATCTCACAGTCAGATTGAAGAAGGAGGGGGAGCAGCGCCCCGAACAACAGCACCATCCCTTGGCATTCGCATTCACTATGTGGCAATACGAGGGCCAGCACCACCACCCAGGCAGCAGCAACAGCAACAGAAGAAGAACCAGCAACCCCCAGCGGGCTGTACTTATTGTGGGAAGGTATGGCACACTAGAGATGTGTGTCGGGTATTGAACGGACTGTGTCTGATATGTGGAAATCCAGATCATCGGGTTACTACCTGTCCCAGGAATTCGAGGTCAGGAGTGTAGAAGCATGGAATTTCACAACCAGAAAGCCCATGCGCCAGACACTATATGCGCCAGAACCCAAACAGCAAAGTCAAATAGCCATAGACATTCGAAGAAGAACTTTTTATTCATATACAAAAGTCTATTACATGTCTACAAAAAGGTTGTACAAAGGAAATTTTCTACAAAGAAAAGATCCTAAGTCTACAGGCAGCAGCCACCATGCGCCTTCAGATAGGCGCATCAGTCACTATGTGCCTCCAGATAGGCGCAGCAGCCACTATGCACCTTCAGTCAGGCGCAGCAGATGTCATGCGCCTCCTGCCAGGCGCATCCCGCCATTCTTCAGCAGCTCAGTTATGTGCATCCAACTCAGTTATGTGCATCCCTTCAGCAGCCCAGTTATGTGCCACTCTTCCAACCAGGCTCACCTGGCCGAGCAGAAGCCCAGTTATGTGCCGTTCTTCCAGCCAGGGTCATCTGATAAGTGCTTTGATTACACAAAGCATTTAACTCTCTGACTGGAACCATGGAAGAGAAGAGCACGGCAAAGCTGTAGCCAGAGGAGGCTTCGAAAGAGCCTCCAAAGACCAAGGAAGACCGTGATCGAAATCATGGCACAAGGAGCAGCTTTCAACACAATCAAAGTGGGTAATACCCACTTTGAAGGAAGAGAGAGCCTAGCACCGTAATTCCGATCTGCGGCTCTTCCGGAATAACGGAGACGAGGCCCGAGCATCCCTATCTTTGGATGTAACAGGCACCTTCCGCCTGCCTCAGAAGCCCTCGACTCCGTCTTTTGGATGTAACAGTCACCTTCAAGTGCATCGAAGACAACACGACGTCTCATCTTCACCCACGGGAGCACTTCGTCGACAGAATGCACCCGCATATCCAAGTTCATGTTGGAAGTACGTGAGGGAATGAGGAGCAAACCTTCTCTCCATGCCACTATTTATAGGCCGGACAGATCAAACCCACGTGCCAAGTGGATGACTCTCCGAATTCCGTACAATGAATTTGCATTAAATGGATGAACAGGACGCCTCGAATTCAGCCAAACGACTATTTATAGCACTCGAGGAGCGAGACAGCCACATCATTAAAAGACACGTCGGATGCGCCAGCCAAACAGCGCATCACACGGACGCGCCCTCCAGCATCAGGCGCATCACACAGATGCGCCCTACGGTACCCGACGCATCACAGAGGATGCACCCCCACACATCTCCATATCGAGTGGAACGCCAATCGACGTGCCCACTCAGCTGTCCATCGAATGTCAGAAATATTAAATACTGAACTGACAGAGTTGGCAGCACACCTCCCAAAGTCTGAACAGTTGACAGCTTTTTCAGAAAACGAAGCGTCGGCAACGTCAGCGTCATCATGACTTCATCCCGACGGCTACTGCCACGTGGCCACTCAACCACCCGCATGCGCCTCTGCAGCCATGCGCCCAAATCTGCATGCGCCTTAAAAGCCATGTGCCTCAGACTGCTCTCTGATTCCAAAAGACTGAAGGAAAGTCCCTGCATGCGCCTCAAAAGCCATGCGCCCCGAACGGTTTGTAACTCCTAAAGGTTATGAGCCGCAGCCTCCTCCTGCGTCAATCCAAGGCGCAGTTCACCAGATCACTACCCCCCCAAATCCGAGATCTTCGAGCCATGAGTCGACGACATGTGTCCTTTGACTCAACTCGTCCAAGATTTCAGCAACAGAAAGATCTTCTTCTCTGCTACGTGCCGGCTCACCACAGCAGTATGAAGAGTTCAACCTCCCAATCAGGGCGCATCATCCATGTGCCCCCATCAGCAACCTCCACGTGGTGTCCCCACACACCGGCGCATCCTACATGCGCGCATGAGCAGCCAGCCTGCAAAACTATAAATAGAGGGATCTTCTCCTTCACACACACACACACAGAATCCACAACGAACATACAAAGAATCACCAGAGGCAGATACAGAGACTCAACGTCTTCCTCCTCTCAGCAAGCTCCAGCACCCAGAGCAATCCACACCTTCAGAGAACCGATAACCGTCGTCAGCCCGTCAACGGAGTCAACGTATTACCACTCGCTCCATTGGCACTAAGGACCCAGCTTAAACAAAAGTGTACTCCTAGGACTACATCTAAGTCCTATATTGTAACACTGTTCTGTTTGTATTAAAGTTTTCAATCAAACAATTTTAATGGCAAACAAGCTGGCGACTCTGCTGGGGACTTCTTTCTCTTCTTCCGAGAAAGTCGTGTCACGGGCCGACGACGTGAAGGTGGGCTCCTCCCACAAAATGCTGGTCGTGCGCCTCAATCAACAGGCATACGAGGAGTTCATTTCTGAAGGAAGTGCGAGTCCTTCGAAGCGGCTGCCAAAGCCGAAGAAGACCCGCACGGCCTGGGTGCACAAGGTCGACGCCTCGGGCACCACCACTGAAGGGGATGCAGCAATCCAGCCTTCTCTTCCTGCTGACGTTTTCAGCAACCAAGGTGCGTCCGCGGATGCAGCGCATCTCTTGGGGAAGCGTGCGGCCGACCACGTTCCCCAGCTATCTTTCTCTCAGGCGAGGAAGATGCGTCGACGGAGCAGGGGCGCAGCCAATGCCCCGCGCATCACCTCTGATGCGCCACAAAAAGCCTCTGTCTTTGACAGACTCACTCGCTGTAATAGCGAGGAGAAGTTGGATGCTGAGTACTATGCACCCCAGTGGGCTAGTACGAGGAAATCCAAGGCGGTACGGGCCATGCGCCATAAACGTGCTATACCAGCAGCAGGCCAGAGGCACGCGCTTACAATCACGCGCGCTGCCGATGGCAAGCTGTACAAGGTTGACTCAGGTGCTTCTGTACCAACAACGAGTCGACCTTCAAAGTCCTCATCTCGCTTGGGCGCATCTACTGCGTGCACAACCAAGTCGAGTGAGGCAAACTCAGTGGTCTTGAACTTCCGCGCCTCCTCTGGTTGTGCGTTTGAGGTTCGTTCAAGTCACTTCAAATGTTGTGGTTCCCCCACTACTGATCGTAATGCATGCTTGGTATTAGATCAGGGGGCGCAGCACTCACCTGACCACCCCGGCGTTTGGCCTTGCCATACATCTGAAAGGGGTGTAAAGGCACCACTCTCCTCCAACGACCTGCACAACGTGATCACTCACAAGCGCCGGTCAGGAGAGTCGACCAACAAGCACAGTGCGCCTCTCACGGGGCATACTTGTGCAGTGGTCACCATCAACTACTGTTGCAAGGCGGCAGCACTACCAAGGCAGTCGGTCTTCCAACGGCGGCAATCATTGACACCTCTCCGACGTCGCCTTGGGACGAAGGTGTCAGCAGAAGAGGAGCCAAAGGTTGCTTCATGTAACGTGATCTCCAACTCCTCATCAATCCGGAAGACGACTGCCAATTCCTCGTCTTCATCCAAAAGCCAGCCGAGGAAAACCAAGGCAGCTGTCTCGACCTCTGGAGTGTTTGAAGGCACTCGGTCGAAGAAGAAGTTCTTGGAGGAAGCTGGGGGTAACCAGACCCTTATTGAGCCTCCTTCCAAAGACGAAGATGTCCAAAGCACAGCTGCGACGGATCTTCATCATCAAGGCGAGGTTAGTCTCCCTGAAGCCCCTCGAAATGAGGATGTCCCCCAGGATACAGCTGAGGGTAGAGACGAAGAGGCCCTTCAAGACGGAGCCGAGGGCAGTCAGGTCCTTGCAGATACGCCCGTCGAGGATGACCTCCAGAATGTGGCTGGGGGTGGACAAGGTGAAACACCAGGAGAGGTAATTCCCCCACATGAAAGTGAGGCCGAGAGCGAAGCCTCAACAAATCCATCCACTCCTGGCCGCGTCAGGACAGTATATATGGCTGGGGATGATGTCGAGTCTGATGCACCACCACAGGACATAGTCCAGCGCATAGACTCATTGGAGGGAGGACTCAAAACCCTCTCTGCCTCTATGCAAGCACTGACTCAAGCAGTGTTTGAGATGCGGTCGGCCTTGATCAGGACACCTTCAACCGGTCCTGACCCAGGAGCCAATCGGGAATCGAGTGTGCCCCTCCAACGGGCGCCCTCAGACACAGAATCACCTCGAACCTCGGAGCCCTCAAACGCTCCACTCCAGATGGTACCTCCTTTCCCGACTCCTAGCTCCACGGAGGATGTGGTCGAAATGATCAAAGACCTGCGGGAGCGCTTCGAGTCCAAGAACAGGCAAGAGGAACGCCAGAAGATGGGCATTCCCCAGCCTTATCCCCTCGGGTAGAACAAGGTGGTTTATCCCCCAAAGTATAAACCACAAACACTCACCCCATATGACGGGAAGGACTCTCCGTAACGGTACCTGACGTACTTCCAGTCACAGACAGGGCATCTTCCGAAGGAGGACGCGCTCCTCACCAGTATCTTTGTCGGGGCCCTGAAAGGGGTGCCGTATGACTGGTACTGTAGTCTTCCCGACAATTCCATATCGTCCTTCAACGACCTGACGCGCCTCTTCCTCGACCGCTTCTACGACGGCGGGAAGGACATGACGATGGCGTCTCTCATAGAGATACGCCAGAAGGAGAAGGAAACGGTTCGGATGTTCATCCAACGCTTCCGACAGGCCTGCTTCAGGCTACCTCCATGCATGCCAGAACATGCGCTCCTCTCCGCTTGCAGCATAAACATGCTGCCGGCAGTGAAGCTCTGGCTCAACTCTACTCCCCCTCCCGACTGGAGCTCCCTGATCATCGAAGCTGAAGCTGCAGAAAAGAAGACGGCCAATGCACGTCTTCTGGGTGTCAGCTTCCCTGCCTTTGACGATAAGGGGAAAAAGTCCACAGCTAACAGCTCCGGACGAGAAGCAAAGGGGAAACAGGCATTGACTGTTAATGCCTCGAAAGGCGCATCTGCGCCTACTCAGAAGCCTCCACTGGCACCGAGACCCAAGGAGGTTTACTCATTCAATGATGACGACACCCTGCAACTTTTCGAGATACTGAAGCAGGGTGACAAGATCAAGCTACCGGATCCAAAGCGGCCCGATAAAGTCGGGAAAGTGGACAACCCGAGGTACTGTCACTACCATCGGTTTATCGGACACCCGACCAAGGACTGCTACGTCCTCAAGAATTACATCCAGCGCATGATCAATGCGGATGTAATCTCCGTCGACTATGAAGAGAAGACGGTGTCAGCCAATGTGGTTTCGCTTCAGTTCGGCACCTTGCCGTCGACTACCGCACATGATGGCGTCGTCCCTATCCCTAAGGCGACAATGGAGGTGGTAAACTTACCACCAACCCATGACAATGTGAGTGGACTCACCCCACTCACCACATCTCGAGGAGAGGTCCTCTGGGTTCACTCCGACCTCGTCTCCGAGGTGACTCAATCGGAAGTACGTTCTACCTCCAAATCAAAAGGCAGGAAGATCAAGTCTTGTCGCACAGTTTCTTCTTCAACAGAAGAGGCACTTCCAGTGCAAACACGTGCACAACAGAACGCCCAGTCCGGCGAAGCTGCCGCCGAGGTGGTGCCTCCTGGCACCATCCCTGAGGAAGGTCCATCTAAGCCCTCAGCAGCCAATAAGCAGAAGCAGGTGGAGGCCCGTTTCGACAGACCTCTACGGAAGGAGAATGCTTCGGGGCTATCCAAGCTTCACAACTTCGACATTCTGGCACAACTAGCCAGTACACCTGCACGCTTGTCTTTGTTCGAGCTCCTGCGTCTTTCCAAAGACTCCCGAGAAGCTCTCTGCGAAGCTCTGAAGGACGCTGAATCCTTTCTCAGTCAGGTCAAGCAGCCTGAAGACCTCCCAACTACTTGTGCGCACTGTCATTGTGCGGATGAAGTTATCCCAAACATAACTTTCATCCAACAAGACATGCTGCTCAAGCATCACCGACATAACCGACCGCTGTATTACACAGGGTACATTGGCTCGGTCAAGGTGAGCCGGATTCAGATCGATCCTGGGTCTTCCCTAAGCATCATCCCGAAGGCGCTGCTATCAAAGCTGGGGATCCCAATGTACCGGCTGGCGCCCTCCAATACAACCATCAGTGGCTTCAACGCCAGCAAGAGCGAGCCATTGGGCAAGATCCGACTGAAATGTCACATCGGCAGCCTCAAAACTGAGGTGACTTGTTATGTGGTAGATGCCAAGGTCAACTACAACATCCTGCTCGGTCGACCATGGCTACATGAGTATATGGTGGTGCCCTCCACGCTCCACCAGTGCATGAAATATGTATCCACTAATGGCATCATCCGGACAGAGTTTGCAGACATCGATCCTTTCAAAGGGATTGAAACCTACTTTACCGATTCCGACTTGTACAAGCCAATTTACGAGGAGGAAGCCAACGACACTGATGATGAGGCAGAGACGGCAACAGAGCCGGACATGGAGCCTGAGATGACTCCCGACGCCCCCTTGAAAATCCGACTGAAGGGTAAACCACCCCAGAAGGTGCCTCCAATGAGCATCAAGCTATCAGGTAAAGCGCCGGCTCGCGAAGCACCCCTGAAGATACGCCTCAAGGGAAAGCCACCTCAAACATCGGCTCCCCTAGTGGCAAAATTACAAGGGAAGGCACCACTCACCGGAGGCGCAGCCGAGGCACCTCTCAAGGTGCGTCTTAAGGGCAAGTCGCCGCAGTCATCCAAGGTGTCAGAGAAGGCTCACATAACCCTCTCAGACCCCAAAGTCAAAGCTGTGGTGGACTCTCCTAGTCCGTCCCCAGTGCTTACAGACGAGGAGCTTGGCGAATATATCTCGGCTGATGTAGATGCACCCTCCTTAGACAATGTAATCCCACGGGATAAGATCTCATATTTATCAATAATAGAGTGTCTTTTAATTATTCTTGTCTTCCACACTGGAATGCCATGTATACATTAGATAATGCTCTACGGTCGTTGCAAACACAAATAACGACTGTCCATCATAATCGAGTAGTCCCGTCTCAAGGAGTCTGTTTCATAACCCCTCCACGGAGCCGAGACGAAGGAACCATCATCTTGGGCAAAGTCGAGCGTCATCAAGACCTCCCGTCACTCGAGCCAGAACCTGATACCGGCAGAGTACAAGTCTATCGGTACACGGATACGGCAAAGCACATCATCCAAAAGATGGGCTACGACCTGAAAAGCAACAAAGGCTTAAACTACGGCAAGGGTCGACATCTCCCCATCCGGCTTTCGATACCCAACGAAAAGCCACAGGACTACTATAATCGGACTCGACGGGGCTTAGGCTATGTCACGCCGCCATCAACTCCAAAAAGTTCAGACGCAGAAGACGTAGAACATTCCCACTCGTCCGAAGCGTCAACTTGGGATTCTGATACCAGTATCGGATCAGTTTTCAGGAAAGTGCTGTCAGCTAACATGGCATCAGCGCAACCTCAGAAAGATGAAGGCGAAGACCAAGCGCCGGAACCCTTCGAAGAGGAACCCTGGGCTCAACGCCTAGAAGAACAATAGGAGTCTCGTTTTGAGTTACGTGAACCTCCCACCGAAGACGAAGTCGAGCAGATCGACCTCGGGGATGGGTCTTCTTCCAAACCCATCTTCATCAATAAAAGCCTGGAAGGAGAAGATCGAGAATCTTTAATCCAACTGGCTAAACAGTATATCGACGTCTTCGCCTGGAGCTATGAAGACATGCCGGGACTCGATCCACAGATTGCGATGCACAGGTTGAACATCTTACCTGATGCCAAACCTGTCAAACAGCAACAGCGACGTTTCCGCCCAGACAACATGAATGCCATCGAGCAAGAGGTAGACAAACTCTTGACCAGCGGCTCCATCCGTAAGGAACAACACCCGGATTGGGTAGCCAACGTCGTTCCTGTCACCAAGAAGAACGGGAAGATACGAGTCTGTATCGACTTCAGGGATCTCAACTCTGCTTGCCCGAAGGACGAATTCCCGCTTCCAATTACCGATGTGATGATCGACAACACATGTGGCTTTGAGCGCATGTCCTTCATGGACGGGTATTCAGGCTGCAATCAAATCAAGATGTTCCTCGATGACACAAAACACACGTCATTCAGGACTTCGAAGGGTGTTTTCTGCTACACAGTGATGCCCTTCGGCTTGAAGAATGCCGGTGCAACATACCAGCGAGCTATGAGCACCATCTTCCGTCAACATCTTCGCAAGACAGTCGAATGCTATGTTGACGACATCGCAGTCAAGAGTCGCCTCAAAGGAGATCACCTACAGGACTTGAAGACGGTCTTCGATCTTATGCGGGCACATCAACTCAAAATGAACCCCTCTAAATCCTTCCTGGGGGTTTCTAGCGACAAATTCTTGGGCTTTGTCATCACGGCGAAAGGCATTCATGTTGATCCCGAGAAGACCAAAGCCATCCTTAACATGGACCCTCCAAAGAATCTTCGAGAACTTCGGGGCTTACAGGGACGCCTGGCATACATCCGGAGGTTCATAGCAAACCTCTCTGGTAGATGTCAACCCTTTACTCAGCTCATGAAGAAGGGAGTCTCTTACGTCTGGACAGAGGAGTGCCAAAAGGCTTTCGACGACATTAAGGCTTACTTGACCAGCCCTCCAGTCCTAGTGGCACCTGTCGCCGGCAAACCATTCCTCCTCTACGTCTGTGCCATGGATCATTCCCTTGGTGCTCTGCTGGCTCAAAATAGCGATGCAGGCTACGAGCAAGCAATCTACTACCTCAGTCGAACACTCATCGGGGCCAAACACCGGTACAACCCCGTCGAAAAGGAGTGCTTGGCTTTGGTGTTTGCCATCCAGAAGACTCGTCATTACGTCTCAGGCCAGACAATTCATGTCATCTTTCGAGTCAATCCGCTCAGAGTCCTCATGACGAAGCCAGGGTCATTAAACTCCCGGCTGGCTACATGGGCAATCCTGCTAACACCGTACAACATGGTGTTTGTTCCGCAAAAAGCTGTCAAGGGTCAAGCTCTGGCTGACTTTTTAGCTGCACACCCCATCCCAGAATCCTCAAAACTCTATGAAGACATCCCGGATGAGATCCAAGAATCAAACGTCACCGAAGGAAGCTCCGTTTGGCGGATGTTCTTCGATGGCGCTTTAAGAACCAGCCCCAAGGGCTAAATCATCGCAGGAGTGGAGGTAGTCTTAGTCTCCCCCGATCAGCTGGTCATCCAGCGTGCGTACTCCCTTTCGAAGCCGTGCTCCAACAACGTTGCTGAGTACAACACGCTCATCATGGGACTCCAGCTGGCACAACAGCTGGGAGTGGAACATCTGGAAGCCTACGGCGAATCGAAGCTCGTCGTGAACCAAATTCGGGGACAATACGAGGTTCGCCATGAAGATTTAATCCCTTATCATGAAGTCGCGTTGAACATCATTTCAACCTTCATCGGGTTCTTCATCGAACATGTCCCCCGTTTACAAAACTTGGAGGCCGATGCTCTGGCTGGCCTCGCAGCCTCATTGGCAGTGCCCCTTGGGACTCAACACTATGTCACGGTGACTGGCCGAAACTTGATTTGTCCCAGAATCAACCTATTCCTGCGGGTGGCTCACACCATGCCGACAAATACTGGTGTTAATGTCCGAGACTGGAGGTTCCTATTTATCAACTTCGCTGTCTACGGAATCCTTCCAGAGGACCCGAAGGAAGCCGTCTCGGTCAAGAGACGCTCTCTTCGATTCTACTACGATACAGCTACCAAAATTCTGTACCGACGCTCCTTCGATGGGCTTCTCCTTCGATGCCTGTCTAACGAAGAAGCGGCCGAAGCTCTACGAGAAGCTCATGATGGAACTTGCAGAGCTCATCAACCCGGTCCTAAGCTGCAGGACCGGCTGCGACGTATGGGCTACTACTGGCCAACCATGGCCGCCGACGCTGTTGAATATGCTAAGAAGTGCCACGTATGCCAACTTCATGCAGACTTCATATATACACCGTCTGAACCGCTACATCCTACAGTCGCCTCCTGGCCCTTCGAAGCCTGGGGCATGGACATTGTAGGACCAATCACCCCTCCTTCATCAAGAGGACACCGTTTCATCCTGGCCATTACCGACTACTTCTCCAAATAGGCGGAAGCAGTCCCACTGGCAGAAGTAAAAAGCTCCAGGGTGGTCAACTTTATCAAACACCATGTCATTTACCATTTCGGAGTACCCTGGCGGATTATCCATGACAATGGTCCTCAGTTTATCAGCCACATTTTCAGCAGGTTCTGTGACAAGAATCGCATTCAGAACGTGGCCTCAACCGCCTACAATCCGACAGCAAACAGATTGGCTGAGGCATTCAACAAAACTATCGTTAGGCTGCTCAAAAAGGTCGTGTCATCCAACAAACGCGACTGGGACGAAAAGCTTGGCGAATGCCTTTGGGCCTACCGTACAACGGTACGGACCCCAACAGGCAACACTCCATTCTCCCTGGTCTACGGGAGCGAAGCGGTACTGTCTCTCGAGATACAGATACCCTCACTCCGCGTAGCAATCACAAACAAACTCACAGAAGAGGACAATCAACGCCGTCGTCTGCGGGAACTGGAGGCACTTGACGAAAAGCGTCTCCTAGCTCAACAACGCATCGAACTCTACCAAGCCCGTATATCACAGGCTTTCAAAAAGAAGGTCAAACAGAGGACTTTCCAAGTTGGCGACCTGGTTTTAGCAGTCAGAAGACCAATGGTGTTGACCCACAAGACACCAGGAAAGTTCGAGCCCAAGTGGGAAGGACCTTTCATCATTGAGACGGTATACTCAAACGGTGCTTACCGCCTCGCCAAACACAATGGGGACTTATTCATGATGTCCATCAACGGCAAATTCCTAAAGAAGTACTATTCTTGACATCCTCCAGACATGTACTTCCCCAAACAACCTCTTTCCACAATCTCATACGCTTCCGGAACCCAGCTGTTCCGTGGCATCCTCTAGTAGAAAGATAACCACGTCCATATTACCTCTGAGTTGTCTCTCTACACCCTACAAAGCGGAATCTTACACTTCGTAAGCCTACGCTATCCTTCGTGTTTACCACGTCCACATTACCTCTGAGTAATCATCTCGTACAAACAACCCCTGCGTTGTTGTACATTGATCGCAGAACTTCCACGTCCACATCACCTCTGAGTTGTTCAGCGTATCCTCCAAGATCATTCCTACCACGTCCATAATACCTCTGAGTAGGGAGATTTTATCATTTCGAACCCAATGATTGTCATGTCCACATTACCTCTGAGCAAACATAATGGTTCCTTCAAACTTATTATCTGTACCTAAAACTAAGGTGCGCAAAAGATAATAGGTCCACACAAACCATCAAGTTCATGACAAAAATAAACACATCACAAAAAAGTTGCGTACTTCTTTATTTTTCTAAAAAGAGAGAGTACAAAACTACACTATCCCTCAGCGAGGGATGCAAAAGAACATCAAAAGGAAGAAGCTACAGTCCCTGAACCTCTCCAGGGTGGGTTGAGAGCTCTCTGACTCGATGTCTCAGGTCAGTGGTACGAGTTTCCACAGTTGCCAGAACTCGACGCTCGGCCTCCTGACGCATCAATTCGAAAGCCTCAGCGGAAGTTTCGCCCTCATACTTCTCATCAGCTGTCGTCGCTGCTGAGCCAAGGCAAGGGTCCGCTGAGTAAAAGTCGCTTCCGTCTGCTTGAATGCTACGTGTTCAGCCCGGACACGTTCAGCTTCTAACTGGAGTCGGGCCCGCTGGTCCTCAAGGCGGCGCATCTGGGTGTTGATCTCCGCGATGTTGGCATCCAATACAGCTCGCGTCTCCGTCGTCTTCTTCATAGACTGAGACAACTGCTCTACCGCAGCCTCAGTCTCAGCCACCTCGCGATGTGGCCTGGTGGGAAGACTCGATTTCAGCAATCAACTTCCCCTTCTCCGTATCTATTAAGACGGAGAGGTCATTTCGTTGGATGCGCTGAAGTTCCGCGAGCCGCTCGTCTAGCTCGATCACCGAAGCCTCTAGAATCTCGGCCATATGGTCGTGGCCTTGGTGAACGTGGATCAGCTCAATAATCGGCATTGCCAAAGTTCTTGTCGTCGCAAAACTCCCATTGGCATCCATCACTGCAGTTACCCCCCTCTGCAGCATTTTGTACACTCCTTCGACGAAGAATTTCACATATTCGTCGGCGTCCGCCAGGACCTGCGGCGTCATGGCAGGAGTTGGAGGAGCTACTACAGTTTGCGGACCGGAAGAAGATTCGCCAACCTCAACCTACGAGGCTCGAACCTCGGCATCAATGGGCTCTTCATCAACAGGGGCTGGACTGCTAGCCCGAGGAGCCGAAGGAACAGAAGGAGCCGGCACAGGCGTCGAGATGGTCCTCCAAGTAGAAGGAGCAACAGAGGGTTCTACACCCTTACCCTTCTCAAGCCCGGAGGAACCACCGATATCAACGGCCACCTCTTCTACCCCCAACGTCCTATCAGCGTCAAGAACTTCCTCCGACAGAACGGGAAGATCAACACTCGTCTCTTGGCCTGCCCTGGGAGATAAGACCGGCAGAAGGGTCTCATCCTTCTCAAGTCCCTCTACAGGGACAGAGTCTGTCGCTACCTCCTGATCGGTAGCCATCTCAACTTCTACGGTTGGAGCCGGGGTAGGACTCGGCAATGATACGGCCGACCTCCCCTCACCATGACGAGGAGGGGAATCCACCCTCTCCTCTGCCTCAACTACTTCTGTTGCTCCCACAACAGATTCTTGCAAGACCGGAGGGACGTCATCAAAAGGCGACGAACTCCAATCCACTTTATCATCAGGATGCCTCGAGTCCGCAGGACCCTCAGCATCCAAGGCCTCCACGGCAGATGGTGCTCTCCCAGAAGTTGTTGCGACCTCGAAGTCAGGAGATACTAAGATCTTCGCAGGAACATCTTCGGGACCTTCCTCCACGGGAGACATTAGCATCGGTGGAATGCGCTCATCAGAAGAGCCTGCCACCTCCTTCGGTTTACTAGCGCCCGATTTTGAAACACGGGACTTCTTCTTCAACGATCCCTACAAGAAGAAGGGCATAAGTCACCACAATGACAAAAAAAAATGGAATTACCAAACATTCCTTACCTCAGCAGGAACTGATCCCGTTGGCGTTACAAGTGGCACTTCCGTAACCTTTGGGGTCGGCGTCTTTCTCGACCTTTTCGGTACAGAAGAACCAGCTTCTGTGTCTGCCCGCCTTTTCCCAACAGACGGGTCTCTCACTGATGCTGCAGCAGCAGCCCGATACCCCGCCAACTCTGGTGGACGATATGATCGGGCTGCCATCAACATATTCGCTGTCGCCTCCAGCTGAGTTCCGATGATGAAACTAGTCTCCCTGTCGTAACCAGGAGACATAGCAGTCATAGTGCAATACAGCTTGGCGGCCGGATATAGGATCGACGGCCGAGGATTGCGAACTGGCGTGGTGAACTTAATGCTAGTGCATCCAGCGTTATATTATTGCCAGCCCCGGGCTCCATCCAGCAAACTTCCGATGAAGCCTAAACTACTACTGGGATTCCGCAACATTAGCTGGGTATAGCCAAACTGATGAGCAAATCGGCTTGGCAGATACGGCTTCAGATAACATCTATTCTGGTTGCGGTAGACCAGGTGAGAAGGCCGGATACTCTGCAACCAACGAAAACTCCATTTCGGCAAAGTGACCACATCTTCGCCAGAGTCAACTAAATCTTGGTCGGCCTCGAAATCATTGAAGATCGGACCAACCTTTACAAATTCCCATCCCTGAAGGAAGGACAAAACTCTCCTACAAACAGGGACGCCAGTGTAAGACCACTTCCTCTTGTAGAAGCGGCGAATGAAGGCATCTCCTTCGACATGGTCCTCCTCAGGACCAGGATTCATCACGTTCGGATGATGCAAAATCAGCCACCCCATAAGATAATGGAAAGACAGCTCGGCCCGGGGAAAGTTATTATTGTTACCTTTCTCGTGGATTACATCATCAGCAAAAGACCTCAAACCGTGCAACAGGTTGCACACCATCGCGGAGAGGAGAGCTAAAGGTCATCCACAGGCCAACTTTACTGCAGGCAAAATGAGATTCCGATGTACCCTCTCGACGGCACCGGATCCACCTGTAAATATGCAATCCCGGAGCCATATCATCAAGTAGGCCGTCAACACTGCCTTAGATGACATCCGGTGCACGCAATGTCAGAAACAGCTGTACGTATCCTTGTCGCTCTCATCAGAATGTGGGGTCCTCTCGTCCAGCAGACTTATTTCAGAACTCACTTCCGCGGGCTTCAATCCCTGCGGAGTCGCAAACCGGATCCTCGAAGGATCCGCCAAATCCTGCCTGAAGACGTAGTCCCTCCAAGCAGTCACATGAGGCTGGGTCTTGCCCTTGTCCCTCCGGTGCATCAGATAATAATGGCTCGTCACCTCTTTGAAAACAGCCATCATCTCCGGATCCTTATCTTCCAGAACCTGGATCTCTTTATTTGATGGAAAATATTCCTCGTACGGTTCCGAGCCCCAAGGAAGCTTGGACACTTCGTACATTTCATGGAGGGCCAATCCCAACTCCCCCACCGGAGTAAAGAAGCTGCCAGTCTGGGCATTGAAAAGCTCCAAGAGCGCAAGGAACATAGGATTATTGAGGTCCACGCCTGCCTGCGTGGCCCGAATGGCGACTGTCAGCCCGATCTCTTTAAGCTCAACTTTGAACCTTGAAAGCACCCAGGTGGTCAACTCGTCCCACTTCGGGATGTAGTGACACCAAACTTCGACTCTAAAGCTACCTGTCGGATACATCACCTTCGATGTCAGCATCCGATTTGCAAAGATCGGGGCACTGAAGGGAAACGTGTCATTTGGGACTTCACTGTAGATGCTTCCAGGACGCAAGGCTCGGTAACTGAACGAAGAACCGGCTCGTGAAGCAGTCAAAGTATCTCGCTGGTTCGAGGAGGCGTCAATTGAGAGGGTACCTCCCAAGGCCCCTCCTTGAGAGGGAGTAATTTCCCAACCCATCCTTCTCTTCGAAGCTAGACGATAAAAAGCCGTCAGCGACAACTGGCGGTCAACCTGCCGCATGTACAGAACCATACCTTTGGCAGAAAAGAACCAGTCTTCTCTGATCCTCAGTATCTTCGCTTCGGAAGAGACTAGTCGGTCGCCAAACAGAAAGGCAGGTTTTAAGAAAGTTACACCTTCAGATTCAGCAGACTTCAGTTTACCACTCTCCATCATAGTCTGGAGGAAAAGCGGCAACTGGGTCTGGATTTGTAGCATTCTCTCACGAGGTTGGTCCTGTAAGATAGCATCCTTCGCAGGGTTGATCACCGCCTCGTCAAAATCAACTCCCATTTGACAAAGAGAAGCGTCCAGGAGGACCTCATTCAACAAAGGGATCGTCATCGATACTGGCACAACAAAGGGGGAAGTCAGGCAAAAAAAATGTCAAATAGACTGGCGCATTGTCAGGGTATAAGCCCATGCGCGTCAGCATCGGAGCTTCGGCGCATCATCAGGGCGTAAGCCCATGCGCGTCAGCTTGCTTCGGCGCATCATCAGGGCGTAAACCCATGCGCGTCAGCATTGGAACTTCGGCACATCATCAGAGCGTGAGCCCATGCGCGTCAACGAAGGCTTCAGCGCATCATCAGGGTACAAAACCCATGCGCGTCAGCCATTAGACCTCGGTGCATGATAAAGGTGTAAACCTATGCACGTCGACAGGATAGAACCTTGATGTATCATCAGGACAGAAGTCCATACGCGTCAGCAGATTTGAGTTAGGGCACAGTATGGCCCAAAAGCTTAAGTGAAAGAGATGAAACCCACCCGTCACCTCAGGACGAACGTCGGCCGGAGTCCCAGGGGTGATAGGTGCATCTTCGTCGACGAACTCCTTCACTTTCTCCTTCCCCTTGTCGGCACCACCGCGAGGAGTCTTGGGAGCCATTCTCTCAAAGAAGAAAAAGTTAGGGTTTTGAAGAATAACTCTAAAGAAAGCAAAGGCACAGAGAAGAAGAACTCTCTCTCTCTCCAACCCTTACCTATTTATAGGGCTTGGTCGCACGCGTGAACCGATGACGTGTAATCTCAGCCGTCGCTTCGGGTTCCGTGAAGAGATAACAGCAAATACAACTAAAAGATCATCATTAATCTTTTTGGTTACCAAGGTATCATCATCATTAACTGGAAGGAGCATGCGCCCGAACAGGCATGCGCCCAATAATCATGCACCCTGACCTCCATGCTTCTTATTCAAAGTATTCCAAAACTTTCAAAAGTTTTGAAAACTTTGAAGGGGGTCTTGTAGAAGCATGGAATTTCACAACCAGAAATCCCATGCGCCAGACACTACATGCGCCAGAACCCAAACAGCAAAGTCAAATAGCCATAGACATTCGAAGAAGGACTTTTTATTCATATACAAAAGTCTATTACATGTCTAGAAAAAGGTTCTACAAAGGAAATTTTCTACAAAGGAAAGATCCTAAGTCTACAGCCAGCAGCCACCATGCGCCTTCAGATAGGCGCAGCAGTCACTATTTGCCTCCAGATAGGCGCAGCAGCCACCATGCGCCTTCAGCCAGGCACAGCAGATGTCATGCGCCTCCTGCCAGGCGCATCCCGCCATATCTTCAGCAGCTCAGTTATGTACATCCAACTCAGTTATGTGCATCCCTTCAGCAGCCCAGTTATGTGCCACTCTTCCAACCAGGCTCACCTGGCCGAGCAGAAGCCCAGTTATGTGCCATTCTTCCAGCCAGAGTCACCTGATAAGTGCTTTGATTACACAAAGTATTTAACCCTCTGACTGGAACCAAGGAAGAGAAGAGCACGGCAAAGCTGTGGCCAGGGGAGGCTTCGAAAGAGCCTCCAAAGACCAAGGAAGACCGTGATCGAAATCATGGCGCAAGGAGCAGCTTTCAACACAATCAAAGTAGGTAATACCCACTTTGAAGGAAGAGAGAGCCTAGCACCGCAATTCCGATCTGCAGCTCTTCCGAAATAACGGAGACGAGGCCCGAGCATCCCTATCTTTGGATGCAACAGGCACCTTCCGCCTGCCTCAGAAGCCCTCGACTCCGTCTTTTGGATGTAACAGTCACCTTCAAGTGCATCGAAGACAACACGACGTCTCATCTTCACCCTCGGGAGCACTTCGTCGACAGAATGCACCCGTATATCCAAGTTCATATTGGAAGTACGTGAGGGAACGAGGAGCAAACCTTCTCTCCATGCCACTACTTATAGGCCGGGCAGATCAAACCCACGCGCCAAGTGGATGACTCTCCGAATTCCATGCAAAGAATTTGCATTAAATGGATGAACCGGACGCCTCGAATTCAGCCAAACGGCTATTTATAGCACTCGAGGAGCGAGACAGCCGCATCATTAAAAGATATGTCGGATGCGCCAGCCAAACAGCGCATCACACGGACGCGCCCTCCAGCATCAGGCGCATCACACAGATACGCCCTACGGTACCCGGTGCATCACAGAGGATGCTCCCCCACACATCTCCATACCGAGTGGAACGCCAATCGACGTGCCCACTCAGCTGTCCATCGAATGTCAGAAACATTAAATGCTGAACTGACAGAGTTGGCAGCACACCTCCCAAAGTTTGAATAGTTGACAGCTTTTTCAGAAAACGAAGCGTCGGCAACGTCAGCGTTATCATGACTTCATGCCGACGGCTACTGCCACGTGGCCACTCAACCACCCGCATGCGCCTCTGCAGCCATGCGCCCAAATCTGCATGCGCCTTAAAAGCCATGTGCCTCAGACTGCTCTCTGATCCCAAAAGACAGAAGGAAAGTCGCCTGCATGCGCCTCAAAAGCCATGCGCCTCGAACGGTTTGTAACTCCTAAAGGTTATGAGCCACAGCCTCCTCCTGCGTCCAATCCAAGGCGCAGTTCACCAGATCACTAACCCCCCAAATCCGAGATCTTCGAGCCATGAGTCGACGATATGTGTCCTTTGACTCAACTCGTCCAAGATTTCAGCAACAGAAAGATCTTCTCCTCTGCTACGTGCCGGCTCACCACAGCAGTATGAAGAGTTCAACCTCCCAATCAGGGCGCATCATCCATGCACCCCCATCAGCAACCTCTACGTGGTGTCCCCACACACCGACGCATCCTACATACGCGCATGAGCAGCCAGCCTACAAAATTATAAATAGAGGGATCTTCTCCTTCACACACACACAGAATCCACAACGAACATACAAGGAATCACCAGAAAGGCAAATATAGAGACTCAACGTCTTCCTCCTCTCAGCAAGCTCCAGCACCCAGAGCAATCCACACCTTCAGAGAACCGATAACCGTCGTCAGCCCGTCAACGGAGTCAACGTATTACCACTCGCTCCATTGGCACTAAGGACCCAGCTTAAACAAAAGTGTACTCCTAGGACTACATCTAAGTCCTATATTGTAACACTGTTCTGTTTATATTAAAGTTTTCAATCAAACAATTTTAATGGCAAACAAGGAGGACCAGTGCAGCAGTTTTCTGCTCTGCCCGCACCAGGGATAGGCCAGTATCGAGGACCAGCGGTGTCACGCCCCGCTCCCGTAGGAGTGATCGTCCTCGCTAAGGCGTGATGTCGTACGGGCCTAGGTTGCGTCCGTGCAAGGCCAAGTGCAGAAGCGACCGATTTGAGCTAGGCCACAGAGTCGTACAGAGTGTCCCCATTGTAGCAAAAAGTAAATAAACACAAGTAGAAACGAATTTGAACTCTTTATTGATATTCAAGAAGGTTACAAGCGGCGCTAGGCCGATATTACAAATCTCTTGAGCTCTCTCTCTGAAACATAAAAGACGTGCCAAGTGGCTTACAAGATGGAATGATACATGGCGATGTTCCAATACATTATGTCCTGTATAGGGTGCTTCAGCTTCTGCAACGTTCCAAGGCCCCAGAGATAGCTCCGCGCCTTAGCACGTTCGAGGAAAGCTCCGCACCCGCCGATGTTTCCTTCTTTATGCAAGCAGACTGTGGGGTTATCAGTACATTGTTATGCACTGGTGGGGAGGCAAGCTCGCCCATAATGCTATTATTACCAAACACGTTGTATTTACTTTTGTGCACCGTCTATCGTTCATTGTCTTTCTAATCTTGCCTTAGGGTCAATTTCATGGCACATATCATGACCTATCTCGTGTTGCTGATTTCAAGTGTCGCATGGAAAATGCATGCACGACTTACCCATACTTACCGTCCGGCCTTCCCTGTCCAAAGTAAACCAAGTTAGACAACAGTTCATATATTTCAACTAGACATGATTCATGCAAGTATTCAATGTCACGGGCGTGTTCCTGCCTTAGATTCTAGGGCGTCGTAGGCATGTTCTAGCACATCTTAGGCATGATTTTAGAGTGTTACATTTCGAGCATGTTCAGGGTATTACATTCAAGCATGTTCAGGAGTGTTACGTATCGAACATGTTCAGCATGTTACATTTCAAGCATGTTTTGGAGACACTTCATTTAGTTTTCTTAGACTACTTTGATTTCAATGCAAGAACTTGCACGTGGATTGTCACCAGCAAAGTCTACTTAATCTACATGCATGGGTCGCTGGCTTTACAAGCCATTTTGGACATATCACGTGGGCATTCTCACCTATCGAAGCGTAATGGCTGGTACACCTTGATAGTTTCTTGAAATGCCTAGCCTTACGTCTCTTTGAACGGCCGAGCCCCCACTCAAAGCAGCCCTTAAGCCCCATGTCTGATTCCGCCTAGGCCGGCCACGGTATTCCCCCCCAACGTCCGTGTCGCAGAATCCTTCCTCAAGACGGCCACGGTATTCCCCCCATCGTCCGTGCCGTTTGTCCACGGCCATTTCGTATTTTACTTGTTATTTAACATATCGGCTGTCTTGAGCCATAATGCGTTATCGACCAGGTTGGCGTCCGTACAGCGCGGGTAGCGAGCCCCGTTGCACGTGCCCGTCATACCTGTCGCTAACGTCTTTCATATCTTATCTTGTATTCACTCTTTCATTTCTTTCTTTCACTTGTTCGTTCATTCATTCATGTTTCACGTATTCATTCATTCATTCATTGATTCATTCATTTATTCATTCATACTTTATGCAACTCCCCGTACGGGAGTCGCCTTGGCGACCCATCGGTCCCGAAGTCTTTCAATGTTGCTATACTCTACTCGGAACGACTATGTCGATAGTCTTCTGTTTCATTATTGTAACCCATTCATTGTTTCATTGTTGAACGTATAAGGGACTTGAACGTGAGCTTGTGCCTTAGCACGAGCGTAGAGCGCGGTACAAGCATTTCTATACCTGCCGAGTTCTTTTCCATGTTCTAAACAAGCATGCAAGATGGGATTATTCCCTTAGCTAGGTACGTTGAGTCATTTATTAGCATGTGCAGTATTATCGCCTAGCGATTCTAGCAAGTGTGCCGCATTGTTATGTGTCTAGGCTAAGCAAAGACGGGTTCATCGGAGCCACCCACCTTAGCGATTTTCGCATTGGCCGAGCGATACTCCGAGCGCGCCTTTGAAAGTCTAAGTCTGGATTCATCTTGACGGGCCAATGTAAGCCTTGCATCAATTTTACATCTGGTCGAGGCCAACTCTTCGGGTCGACGGCTCGTTTGAGTCGTTGCACTTGCCGTTTGAATCGGCGTTCCGCTAGGGCGGAGCGGGTCGTTACATAATACACCACTCAAAATAATTCTCGTCCTCAAGACTTCTTGAGTGCAGGTCATCCTATCATTCCTTAACTCGTGTCGTCGTGTTTCTTAGACAATTCTATCGAACGGCTCTATCGTTCGATGGCATCAAACCATGCTCGATACTTTTCTAAGTTCCGTGTCGCATACGTTTGGTCAATTTTATTGAATAACTTTCCATTCATTTTAGAGTTGTTGGCACTTATTCAATTCAAGTGTTTCTTCGTCTTGGTTGCTATTTCTTCGGGTCATGGGACTAAAATGGTCGCACGAGGCACGTTGTAATTTATCAAGTGTGCGGATCATGGGTTGAGGCAAACTCACTTTCGTTTATCTCGGTCATTGAGATGACCCAATTCGCTTCTCAAGCGTTCGTGTCCACGAAATCAATATGATTTCTTCTTAGCGGGGTCGACTAAGTCTATGAAATTTTCGTCCGATTCAAGACTAAGTATTGCACTATCGGCGAGCATATTTTTTCTATCAATAGTTTAACTCGTTATACCAACTTTTTCTTTCATGCTATCGATTCCATATCATTCGCTTGTTTAGGGCCAATCTTGGTGTCGTTTACGCACACTCCGCTCACACGTTTCTCGGATTCCGAGCCACGCTCGTACTAGTATCGATCCTTTACTTAACGAAATTTCAAGATCTTCGACACTTTTCCATTCCTCAAGTCTCATTTGAACTCAATGTATCACTTGGCTGGATCGTGCACGCATTCCAAGCGTCCCCAAAATATATGCATTCATCCAAGCCGCATGATCTAGAAATTTATCATTCTCACTCGAATCGCATCGTGCACATACTCCGGCGTCCCTGAAACATATGCATGTCAGCCGAATCTTGTGAGGGGTATTCCTATATTCGTGATTCACATTATCCATCTATGCCAATCCTCAAGATCAATCTTTTGATTGATAACTCATGAAATAGGACGTCTCGCCTAACCGCTAGGCCATCTTTTCGAGGCTAAGTCAATGTCAGGATTGGAATCATAGTTCCCCAACAATAATGCCAACACTGACCCCAATCCTATGGTCAAACCAAAGTCAGTAGTACGGGATTTTCTACCCAAGCTCGCGTCACTCAGATTTCTAAACATCGAGCACGATCACCTATTCGCATCAAGACATCGTTGCACATATTCGATTCCAATCAATTCACCAATCCTAACCAATTATGTATTTGATCACGAGGTCGTCTAGCTTTGGCAATAAGTTGCGCCCCAATCTCACGCAAGTTCGATTATTCACGGTGGTTCATGAATCACCATGCAACGCTCCCGCGGAATAATCATTCTCATCGGGGCGTAACTCTTGCTTGCATCTAGACTAATTCATTCTCGATACGCGGATTGGACCTACGCAATCCTTAAATTCGATCGTCATGTACGCTAAGTCATTTTGAGTCCACCTTCACGTCAAACCACAAGTTGAAGCACACAAATTGTCACGCCATGCTAGTTCAATCACCCTCACTGTATGAATCACCATACCAGCGCTCACGCGGAGTGATCGCCCTAATCGGTACGACGCATGTGCGAGGCTGGAGTTGCACTCGCATAAGACAAGAATATCGACGTTGGGGTTATCGTCGAAGCAAATCCAATATTTCATTTTCTATCCAAGCCAAGATCGATAGTCCATTCATCATTTCGTTCAACTAGAAAATCCTCGAGCCACGTCTATATTTTCCTCGACACGTTTCAATATCAAGAGTATAGCATCCATCGGCACAATAATAATTGCACGATCGTCATTCGCTGAGTCAGAGTACCCCCGAGTTATCACATATCGATCTTTGATACGCCTCAATACCATCGACGATATGCATAACCTGACGATCTTCCTTTGCAACCGATTTCGAGTCGTGCGTTGATGCTGTTGTCCGAGTTGGATATTCCATAATTTCATCTAATATTCAAGATCAAGTTCGATTGCTATTCCTTAAGCTCGTTTCAAGATCGTTGTTCGAAACTCAAGTCACATTTCATTTGCTTCAATCTGATATCGTACGCGCGATCCTCTAAGTTTCTTCGATCAAGACCATTCATTTTCATTCATCGTTCCGAACCATTTTCTAACTCGCTTTGCCTGTGGACAAGTTGTCAAGTAACATCTCGTTCGAGACTTTCGAAGTCACGGCCAACTAAGCGTGACACGTTCTAAGACTTTGTGCAATCGCATCACTTGCCGACATACTCGTTCTTATCCGTATATCCCTTAGTCTCGCTCGAACGATTCCTTTAACGTCCATACACCACTCAGGGTTCGAGCCACTCGACTAGTCATCGACATTTATTCTTATTCTTCTCCGAAGCTATCACATACACCACTCGGGTTCAAGTCATACGATCTAATCCTCAATCACGTTCACGTCATGCGTTAAGACATCCTTCAGATTCGTTCGACGAATCTCTAGCGTAATCGCTCACGTCGCCTCGACGTACTAAGTCGTTCGTACTAATCCACAAAATCCAAGCCAATCTTCTCGAGTACGCCTATGCGTTAACTCGATAGCGTTCCTATCGATAGACACTCAAAGTGTATCTCCGTTCTCGATCGAGCGATACTAGATATCGCTCGCAACCCGATTGCACCTAAAAGTCGAGGTGTGCGACACGCGGACTAAGTTGTGCCGCATAACCATCTCGTGCGGACTATATCTGAGTTTGCACGCTCACTTGCTAGGTCGACGCAAGACTAGTCAGGCACGCACGCGACATGTTAATTTAGCATATGTTCTCTATCGAGTCAAGTTTAACATCGTTCGACATTGTTAGCGTAAGGTTATTCAAGCACGCCTTGCATTTGCTAACTTCTAGCATTTTAGTTTTCCTTCGTCTCAAGCCTGTCATGGTTTGGCACAAAGGCCTTCGCCTATCGATTCCGTTCAACCGAGTACTTGTACGAGCTTTTAAAAATATTTGACTTATTGTATGGAACATCCCAAGGCACATGAGAGAGAGCGTATACTTCTTTATTTCCAACGAGCTTTCGAAACTGAGAATTCGATGTGAAGTCCAAGGACGTAAAGCCGTGCTCTGATACCAAAATGTCATGCCCCGCTCCCGTAGGAGCGATCGTCCTCGCTAAGGCGTGATGCCGCACGGGCCTAGGTTGCGCCCGTGCAAGGCCAAGTCCAGAAACGGCCGATTTGAGCTAGGCCACAGAGTCGCACAGAGTGTCCCCATTGCAGCGGAAAGTAAATAAACACAACTAGAAACGAATTTGAACTCTTTATTGATATTCAAGAAGGTTACAAGCGGCGCTAGGCCGATATTACAAATCTCTTGAGCTCTCTCTGAAACATAAAAGGCGTGCCAAGTGGCTTACAAGATGGAATGATACATGGCGATGTTCCAATACATTATGTCCTGTATAGGGTGCTTCAGCTTCTGCAATATTACAAGGCCCCAGAGATAGCTCCGCGCCTTAGCACGTTCGAGGAAAGCTCCGTACCCGCCGACGTTTCCTGCTTCATGCAAGCAGATGTGGGGTTATCAGTACATTGTTATGCACTGGTAGGGAGGCTAGCTCGCCCACAATGCTATCATTACCAAACACGTTGCATTTACTTTTGTGCACCGTCTATCGTTCATTGTCTTTCTAATCTTGCCTTAGGGTCAATTTCATGGCACATATCATGACCTATCTCGTGTTGCTGATTTCAAGTGTCGCATGGAAAATGCATGCACGACTTACCCATACTTACCGTCCGGCCTTCTCTGTCCAAAGTAAACCAAGTTAGACAACAGTTCATATATTTCAACTAGACATGATTCATGCAAGTATTCAGTATCACGGGCGTGTTCCTGCCTCATATTCCAGGGCGTCATGGGCATGTTCTAGCACGTCGTAGGCATGATTTCAGAGTGTTACATTTTGAGCATGTTCAGGGTATTACATTCAAGCATGTTCAGGAGTGTTACGTATCGAACATGTTCAGCATGTTACATTTCAAGCATGTTCTGGAGACACTTTATTTAGTTTTCTTAGACTACTTTGATTTCAATGCAAGAATTTGCACGTGGATTGCCACCAGCATAGTCCACTTAATCTACATGCATGGGTCGCTGGCTTTACAAGCCATTTTGGACATATCACGTGGGCATTCTCACCTATCGAAGCGTGATGGCTGGTACACCTTGATAGTTTCTTGAAATGCCTGGCCTTACGTCTCTTTGAGCGGCCGAGCCCCCACTCAAAGCAGCCCGTAAGCCCCATGTCTGATTCCGCCTAGGCCGGCCACGGTATTCCCCCCATCGCCCGTGTCACAGAATCCTTCCTCAAGACGGCCACGGTATTCCCCCCATCGCCCGTGCCGTTTGTCCACGACCATTTCGTAATTTACTTGTTATTTAACATATCGGTTGTCTTGAGCCATAATGCGTTATCGACCAGGTTGGCGTCCGTGCAGCGCGGATAGCGAGCCCCATTGCACGTGCCCGTCATACCTGTCGCTAACGTCTTTCATGTATTATCTTATATTCACTCTTTCATTTCTTTCTTTCACTTGTTCGTTCATTCATTCATGTTTCACGTATTCATTCATTCATTCATTCATTGATTCATTCATTTATTCATTCATACTTTATGCAACTCCCCGTACGGGAGTCGCCTTGGCGACCAATCGGTCCCGAAGTCTTTCAATGTTGCTATACTCTACTCGGAACGACTATGTCGATAGTCTTCCGTTTTATTGTTGTAACCCATTTATTGTTTTATTGTTGAACGCGTAAGAGACTTGAACGTGAGCTTGTACCTTAGCACGAGCGTAGAGCGCGCTACAAGCATTTCTATACCTGTCGAGTTCTTTTCCATGTTCTAAACAAGCATACAAGATGGGATTATTCCCTTAGCTAGGTGCGTTGAGTCATTTATTAGCATACGCAGTGTTATCGCCTAGCGATTCTAGCAAGTGTGCCGCATTGTTATGTGTCTAGGCTAAGCAAAGACGGGTTCATCGGAGCCACCCACCTTAGCGATGTTCACATCGGCCGAGCGATACTCCGAGCGCGTCTTTGAAAGTCTAAGTCTGGATTCATCTTGACGGGCCAATGCAAGTCTTGCATCGATTTTACATCTGGTCGAGGCCAACTCTTCGGGTCGACAGCTCGTTTGAGTCGTTGCACTTGCCGTTTGAATCGGCGTTCCGCTAGGGCGGAGCGGGTCGTTACAAGCGGTAGCAGTGAGACCATTGGCCCAGCGTCCATTAATGCCACAGGCTCAGATGTATCGGCAGCAGGGACCGCCGATGCAGCAACACCAGCATAGACCACCCCAGTATCCTCAAGTCAGGGGCCAGCAGCAGCACCAGGCTAGGCCGCAGCATGGAAACCAACAAGGAGGTCGAGGGCAGGCATTCACACTGTCCTTGGAAGAGGCATTAGCATCGGGAGATGTTGTGGCTGGTAACATTCTCGTCGCCTCATATACCGCAGTAGCATTGTTTGATTTGGGAGCATCACACTCATTTATATATGCACAATTTGCGACACGGCTAGGAATGGAGTTCGAGGCATTGCCAGGAAGGTTGAATATACTCACTGGCAATGGGCTTGTAGGAGTTAGTAGAGTTATTCTAGCATGTAGCATTATAGTTTGCGGGCATTCCTTGCCCGCCCGGTTGATAGAATTTTCTGTTGGAAATTTTGACGTTATTTTGGGCATGGACTGGCTGAAAGACAGTCATGCGACAATAGATTGTCGTAGTGGAAGTGTATATTTTGATATTCTAGGCATAAAGAGATTCACCTTAGTCAGATCAGAGGCAACTCAACAAGAGCAGGGTGTAGTAACGGCAATGGAAGAAGTTCAGGTTCCAAAGGTAGTTGAAGAATTTCTAGATGTATTTCTCGAAGAACTTCCAGGGCTACCACCGATTAGAGATATTGAGTTCAGTATAGAATTGGCATCTGGAACTAAACCGATATCAGATCGAGTTTACAGAATGGCGAATTCAGAGCAGGTCAAGGTATATCAGCACATAGAGGAACTGAAGGAGAAGAAGTTCATCCAAGCTAGCATATCACCATGGGCAGCACCAGTGGTACTTGTAGGAAAGAAGGATGGATCATCCAGATTATGTATTGATTACAGAAAGCTTAACACAGTGACAGTAAAGAACAAGTACCCACTACCCAGGATCGACGACTTGTTTGATCAGTTGAGCAAGGCTAGAGTTTTCTCCAAGATAGATTTTCGTTCAGGGTATCATCAAGTGAGGGTTCGGAAGGAGGATATTTCTAAGACAGCATTCAGGTCGAAGTATGGGCATTATGAATTCTTAGTAATACCGTTTGGTTTGACTAATGCTCCAGCAATCTTTATGGATTTAATGAATCGTATCTTTATGTCGTACTTAGATCAGTTTGTCGTGGTGTTTCTCGATGACATTCTCGTATACTCTGCTAGTGAAGAGGAACATAAAGACCGCCTCAGAAAAGTGTTACAGGTTCTGAGAGAGAACCAGTTGTATGCCAAGCTCAGCAAGTGTGAGTTCTGGATTAATCATATTTCATTTTTGGGTCACATCATATCAGGAGCTGGAGTAGCAGTGGATCCCAAGAAGATAGAAGCAGTAGAGAGTTGGCCAGTACCCAAGACCGTAGCTGATATACGGAGTTTCTTAGGATTGGTAGGATATTACAGAAGGTTTGTATCGGATTTTGTAAGACTTTTAGCACCCATGACCCGCTTGACACGAAAGGATGTACCATTCGTCTGGTCAGCAGAATGTCAGGCATCATTTGAGAATCTGAAGCAAAAGTTGATATCAGCGCCTATTCTTACATTGCCAGTTGGACCCGGAGGTTTCACTGTATATTATGATACGTCAGGTAAAGGACTTGGATGTATCCTCATGCAACATAGAAAGGTGATAGCATATGTATCTAGGCAGCTTCGATACCACGAGAAGAATTATCTAACTCATGATTTGTAGTTGGCGGCAGTAGTATTTGCTTTGAAGCTATGGAGGCATTACTTATATGGTGACCGAGTGGACATGTACACAGACCACAAAAGTCTGAAGTACATCTTTACTCAGAAGGAGCTGAACATGAGACAGAGAAGATGGTTAGAGCTGATCAAGGATTACGACGTAGAGCTTTAGTATCATCCAGGAAAGGCTAATGTAGTAGCAGACGCTCTTAGCAGGAGAGGCAGCGCATTTATGTTGACAACCCAGAAGCACATTTTAGAAGACCTTCAGGAGATGGGCATAGAAGTTATACTTTCTAATGATGTAGGAGTTCTGGCAAGTCTACAAGTCCAATCTGACTTGGTAGATAGGATCAAGGCAGCTCAGGCACAGGACTCAAGGATTCAGAAGCTTAGGGCAGAATGTGAGTCAGGACTCAGAAAGGAGATACAAATTCATGAAGATGGTACACTTAGGTTTGGGTCACGTCTATGTGTACCTAGTGGAGATATCAGACAGAAAGTTATGGCAGAAGCTCACAGTTCTCAGTATTCTATACATCCTGGAGGGACCAAGATGTATCAAGATATCAAACAGCACTTCTGGTGGAATGGAATGAAGAGGGAGATAGCTAGGTTTGTTTTCTATTGCTTGATTTTTCAGCAAGTGAAGGCAGAGCGGCAGAGGCCAGCTGGATTATTGCAACCGCTTCCTATCCCGGAATGAAAGTGGGAGCATATTACAATAGACTTTGTGACCGGTTTACCGAGATCACCAAGTGGTAAAGATGCCATTTGGGTGATAGTAGATCGGCTTACAAAGGTAGCATACTTTCTTCCTTTCAGAGTAGGGCAATCTACAGAAAAGTTGGCAGAGTTATATATGCAGCAGATAGTCAGGCAACATGGAGTCCCTGTCAGTATTGTGTCAGACAGAGATACCCGTTTTACATCACATTTCTGGAAGAGCTTACATCATAGTCTGGGCACCAAGTTAAAATTTAGCACGGCTTACCAACCACAGACGGACGGGCAATCAGAAAGGACAATTCAGGCTTTGGAAGACATGTTGTAACCTTGCACTCTGGATTTTGGAGGATCTTGGGAGAGCCACCTGCACTTAGTTGAGTTTTCATATAACAACATTTATCAAGCCAGCATCCAGATGGCACCATTTGAGGTACTAAATGGTAAGAAGTGTAGGTCGCCACTAGCATGGAATGATATCGGGGAGAGGAAGATG
This sequence comes from Iris pallida, assembly GCA_029216955.1. Lineage (NCBI taxonomy): Eukaryota > Viridiplantae > Streptophyta > Magnoliopsida > Asparagales > Iridaceae > Iris > Iris pallida. The sequence goes on from JANAVB010044218.1 coordinate 9,406,987, forward strand.
CTAGGCCCGGAATTGATTGTTCAGACGGTTGAAGTAGTTAAAAGAATTAGAGAGCGACTTCGAGTTGTGCAGGATCGGCATCGTCATTGGGCGGACCAGCATCGTAGACCGCTAGAGTTTTCTGTTGGAGACCACGTATTCTTACGGATCTCACCTACCCGTGGGGTCATTAGATTTGGCGTTCGCGGGAAGTTGAGTCCCAGATACGTAGGACCATTCGTTATCCTTGATAGGGTAGGCGATGTTGCTTATCGTCTGTCTCTTCCACCTTCGTTACGAGAGGTGCATGACGTATTTCATGTATCTCAGCTGCGAAGGTATGTATCGGACCCAAGCCATATCCTTGATCATTCTGAGCTGGTTGTTGGTACCAACCTGTCTTACAAGGAGCAGTCTGTGTCCATCTTGGACCGAAGGGAGAAGATACTCAAGAACCGAACAATTAACCTTGTCCGAATTTCTTGGGGTCATCACTCTTTGGAAGAGTCGACTTGGGAACGTGAGGATGATATCCGATCACGGTATCCGCACCTGTTTAACTCACAAGGTATATCTCTTTCTATATACCTTGATTGTCTTAACCCCTCATGCTTGTCACCTTATGAGTAGAATTGCGTGGTATCGTGGGTTGTTAGTATAGATATGTTATCTGCTAGTTAACATTGCAGAATGATTGCTTGCTTAAGTTTCTTGTACCTAGAATAGTTTAGTTTTGATAATTCTATCATGCTTGGATTTGAAATTCCGATGACTGAATTTTTCTAAGGAGGGTAGAGATGTCACTTCCCGTTCCTAGAATACGTATTTTAAATGAACGTACTGCTGTAATGTATTTATTTAATATTTATCATGTAATGTTCTGAATTTGAATTCCTTTAATTTCTGCAAATTAATTTTCTGCAATTTTATTTCTGTATTTTATTTTCTGCTTTAGCTCTACTTTGGGTTCGGCTTGGATTTGGTTTAGTTAGTGGATGCATCATGAACCGAATTAAACCTCCACCTACCACCACCCCTTCCATTTAAAGCCATCCCCTTTCTCTCTCTTCATTACTTCACCATTAATCTTCTTCTTCCCCATAACTCCTTTCCCACCTACCAGCCACCAAGGCAAGTGCCAAACTTGCTTCTTGATGGATCACCATTATTATCGTTCCATCATCTTCATTACTTGATTTTGAGCCTCTTTAGTACTTAGCATTTTCAGTTTCCATGGTTCATTCCTTGTAGATCTAAGTTTAATGCATTTTTGGATTTCTTAGATTTTGATCTAATAAACTTTGTTATCTTTAAGTTTTGATGGTTCCATGTTGTAGAGAATTTTGTTCTATCCCATTTTGACCTATGGAAGTTCAGATTTGGGCTTGGAATGAAGAATTTAGAGAGCTTGGAAGCAAAGGTTTCTATAGTTTTGTCCTTAGAAATTTGGAGAAGAACAGTACTTGACCGCATGAGTTTTCATGCGGCAAGTCATTCTCGGCCGCATGGTATTCTCGGCCGCATGGTATTCTCGGCCACATGGCATTCTCGGCAGCATAGTATTTTTCGGCCGCATGGCATTCTTGGCCGCATACCCTATTCTCGCCGCATAAGCTCGGGATCGTGTAGCCGCATGAAGTTTCCCTTTTTAACCGCATGGGGGTGCTAGTACCTCCCAGCCGCATGGATATTTAAATCCGTAGCCGCATGACTCGGAAAAATATTTCAGCCGCATATGTTGTACCTATTTCGGCCGCATGAGCTCTGATTGAATCTAGCTGCATGAACCGTCGACTTTTCGACCGCATGAAGTTTATATATATATATATGACTTAGCCGCATGGCGCATGAGATCTCTCAGCCGTATGGCGCATGAGATCTCTCAGCCGCATGGCACTGACTATTCTCAGCCGTATGAGCTGTATGACTTTCCCTAGCCGCATAGGGATCCTGACTTAATTAGCCGCATGAGGCACCTTTAGCTTCTAGCCGCATAAGGCTTGCTAACTTGGCCGCATGGAATCACCCTTGCCCAGCCAGCCACATGTACTTATTTATTCCCGGCCGCATGAACCCCAAGTCTCGTGAGCCGCATGAACTCTAGCACTAATGCCTTTTTGGTTGATTCTTGTCCTGAATTGATACCGATTGACATTGATTAATTGTCTTGGCATTTATTAGCATTAGTTGGCATCTTTACATTAATTAACATTGATTGCTATCTTGACAAGGATTGATATTTTAATAATTGATCATACGTTCCTAGTTGGAACTAAGAGACTGGCTAGTCGTCTTATTGAAACAAATGAATGAGACACGTTCATCTTAACTATGAACTATTGTAAATCGACTGGCTAATCCCGAATGTTGGCATACAGGCACATGCAGGCTTCAATTTATTTTTTATTTATTTATCTTACCCAAGAAGCATGTGTACTTTATGGTCAAGGCATGATCACTCCGTAGTTAGTTTTGATTGTTGCATTACGCTATGTAAGACCTACAACCTGACCGCACTGGTATCGTTATAGAGTTATGCATATCGTACCCCGTACAAAAGTACTCATTTTGAATGACCATGATCCAGGCATGGTACTTTACTCAATGTAGAGACTATTAAGTTAAATAAAATAATGATTGCATGGAGAGAATGGATTCTCAAGTTCTTACATGGCAGTCCTCTTGGGACTAATAGTGCCCGACAGGCCGGTTGGTCCCCACAGATACTGTAAATCTGCCACACGGACAGGGAGCGGTATCTGGTTATATTATCTATTGTATATTGTATATTGATGACGTGCGTCCCGCTGGGACTCGTCTAATTCATGATTGGCGCAATTGATTGACTGGATAAACTAGCCTTGCTTGCACATAGTAAGAACTGAGGAATCCTTTATTGCATAATCCCAGGATAACTTGGAACACACAATAGCAAGTCGTAGTAGTTGTCTGGCCATTTAAATTGATTTGTTTGTGTACTGTATCTACTCTGTTACCTAACTGAGATGATCAAAATATCAGGACATGATGGGCCAACTTCTGTCCTTGTTTGGTTGGAAGGTTGGTTCGAAGTGTCGTGATGTTATGTGAGTCCTAGTAGATAGCAGAGGTCTATTATCATATTCTCTTCTTACTGTTTCATTCCTCATATCGTGCTCCCTTGCGGTACTTGCTATTAGAGGTCTAACCTCTCTGATTTTGCCTGGCCAGATTTAGAGCCGGTCCCCGAGGATCCAGCTTACTTCTACTTCCAAGATGGTCAACACTAGAGGGATGATCGTAGGAGGACTCGAGTGGGTTTCTTACTTCCCCACTCATTTTTTTTTGTGAATTACTTTATACCTTGCCGTTTGGCACCGACATGTTAGTCGAATTGTCTTGTACTTACTTTTACATAATTATAATTAAGTCAGACTGCAGCTGATAACAATTGTGTATACTTACTACATTATCTGGCTGTATTTTGGAAAGCCAGATATCAAAAAAAAATTGACTGAGCGTTTGGGACGCCTTACTGCTTTATCTCACACGTTCTCTATTTCTGTTTCTTGTTTGAATGATTGAGACAATAGATGTGAAGTGACCATAGTATGACTTTTATGTAGTATGCACCCCCTCGTCTTGAAGACAGCATTGATCGTATTATACGGTATTCATCTACCCGTAATACGTAGCTGGCTGAGTCATCCCCCCGCTCTCCAGTATTCTGGTTCTGGGGCGTGACAACGGATAAGACGAGGTGGCATAGAGGCTCGCCACCTACTATGCCGACTGTATTATTTTGAAATAAAATAAAATAAAAAGAGTCCATATGGTTTAACAATACCAGTGACCATGTAGTCAGGATGCATGCTAATAAATGTTCTGTGCAGGCAGCGTAAGTATATCTGATAACCTGTATTTGATGCAGGTATGAGAAGTCGGCTATCGGTAAGAATCACATAATTGTGATATTGTACATATTGGCTCAACTTGCCTGCTTAACATGCTAAATGAAATGATGCTGTGTTATTGCCTTTAAAATAAGAAACCCTAGAACATGCTCAACATGTTAAATGTGAATTTGCTGATGCATTGTCTGTTAGATCATTGCCATAACCTGTTGAATGATAACACCAAGTATGCTAAACGATGCCTTCAGAAAGTATTTTCATAATATGCTGCAACGTGTTAACTCAATGTTGCTTAGATGATGCCTTACAGAAAGAAATGATATACCATGCTATGACATGTTTACTTCAATGTTTCTACTCAAGAACTATAAATTGATGCTAGACCCCAAGTAGAAAGATCATTCTATTAAATGCTTGCTAAAATTGACCAGTTAGTGTTGGTTTAGGCGAGTGGGTTGGATTCTGCTCGCAGGTACATAGATGATGTGCTGACCTACGTTTTATGGATAGGTGCTCGTGCTTGGAATGTTCTACACACGAAGATTGGCTTGATTGGTCCCGCAGCATCGAAGATTTGTTGGGCATACAGAAGCTCTCCTTGCACAAGATGATGTCTTCTGTTTATAAAGGGCATAATGTATGGAACATTGTAATCAGTTGTACCAGTGAGATTGTAAGCCAAGTCGGCATATCGAGTTGTAATCCATTGTATCCAAATATCAAATGTAAGCTGTATAGCATTGTTCAGTTGGCTTTCAATGTAAAGTGGGATTTGTTGTAAGCATTGTACTTCAAAACAAGTCTTGTACTCTTCTTCAATTATCAATAAAGAGAATAAAGTTCTGTATATCTCTGTGTGACTTCAAGTTATCCTTTTATCTCCGCTGCTATAAAGAAATTGATGTGTTTCTATTCAATAAGAAAGATTGTCCTTATTAACTTCAATTTGTCTGCTTCTGCCGCTGCGATATGTTCCTATTTGAAGAAAATCGATTATGTACCATATTTGTCTTGTACAAGTGCAATACCAGACTTGTACAGCATCACGCCCAAGCGAGGACGGTCGATTCCAAGAGATAAAGTACGTAAATAAATGACCCTATGAATCGGGGTGTGACACGGATCGTCCTTCTGAGCGGTCTTGATCTTTTCAAGCAAGCTCGGCTCTAACTGCAACTTTGCCAACTGTACATTTCGGAATCGGACTCGGAGTTCGAGGCTATATACTTTCGATTCAGAGCGTCCGCCACAACATTTTCCTTTCCCGGCGTATAGTCGATACACTACTAAAATAACTCATTTTAGCGACGTCAGAAAACGTCGCTAAATAAGGAAAAAAACGTCGCTAAAACCTATTTGCGACGTATTTAGCGACGAAAACCGGACGTCGCTTATAGGCAAGTCGCAGATGACACTTTAGTCGCCGAACGTCGCTATTTGCGATGCGGAATTAATTGTCGCTAGACGTCGCAAAAATTGCGACGTATCACTACGTCGCCAACATTGCGACGCAAAGCGACCACTTGCGACGCTGTAAATTTTATATATGATGACATGGCATGACAGCCACGTGGGCAACTTAGCGACGCATACCGACAGATTTAGCGACGTACACCCTCAGCCTACGTCAGCATATTAGTGACGTCTAGCGACGTTACGTCGCTAAATAGAGACGTATAGCGACGTCTACATTCCGTCGCAGTACGTCGCAGAACGTCGCTATACGTCGCAGATATTATAAAAAAAATTTAAAAAAATATAATTGATATTTTTGTTATGCTGTGTGTCTGTGTTTACAGTGTGTGTGAAGTACAGTATTCGAACCATCGACAGTTTTGCTTACTGTTCTATGTTTTATTTTGGATAGAAAGAGCAACAGTTCAGGGTGCACTTCTCAGAGCTTCCTCTTCACGTCCTTCACCTTCTCGGGAACCTTTACGACGTCCCGAGAAAGTGAAGGACGTGAAAATGAAGCTCTCAGAAGTACACCCTGAACTGTTGCTATTTCTATCCAAGATAACACATACAACAGTAATCGAAACTGTCGATGGTTCCGAACACTGCATTTCACATTCACTGTAAACACAGACAGACATCATAACAAAAATACACAATATATTTTTTTAAAATTTTGGCAGCACCTCCTTTGTATATCAGATCATCGCTTATAACCCAGTGTAGGTATATTTGTCATCCCCGTCGCAGATATCACAAAGTAAATATCACAATAAAAATAGGAGGCAGTGCAAAGTAAATATCAAGACACACATCCTCACAAACATCTAATAGAGTCAAATAAAAATATAAGATGATAAAAAGTCTTCCACCAAGTTTATAAACAACAGTGTACCAATAAATAATTTGCCCATAGGGCCAATACATACAAGTCATAAAAAAATTAATAAAATCACTGCGGACCCCTGTCGCGCAACTGGGATAGAATGTAGTCATACTGCTCCTGGGTGAGCTGCACCGTAGGGGCAGTAGGAGGCAGTGGAATGTCTGGAGTCGGCGCCGTCGATGGACCGGGAGGACGTATCTGCTCCAGCTCTCGCAGTCGCTCACCATGCGCAGCAAGGGTACTCACCACCTTCTCAGTATACTGAACGAGTGAGGCAGATATGCTCCTCTGTGATCCATCCAGCTCGACCTGTCTACGCTCTGTGCACTGTGTAGACTCGGTGAGCGTCTGCAAGCTGGCAGCTGTAGCCTGATGCAGACTCATCAGCTCCTGTATACTGCGCTCGACCGCATCAAATCGTCCGATGACGATAGGAGGGTCGGATCGTCGCTCGACCGCATCAGAAATCTGCTACTGCAACTCACGATGCAGCTCCTCGATCTGATGATAAACATCCTCAGCTCGTGACGACGCCTGCGTAGCCGGAGACTGCGCACTGACAGAGGGGGCCCGGGATGACTCTGAAGCCAAATACGTGCCGTAGGATCCCATACCCTAATACGTACCCTTCTGAAGACCACCAACGGCGGTCATCCAGAGCTCGTCCGGTGATGGAGCTGTAGGCGGCTGGAAGGAAGTACCAGCCCCTCCCTCTGCTTGCGCACTAGCAGCAGCTGCAGCAGCAGCCGCCTCCTCCTGTAGCCGAACAAACTCGGCCTAGAACATGTTTGCTAACGTGTAAGTGTTTGCTAAAGTCTATATTGATATCTATTTTCATGTTTTCTAAATTATAGTAAATTAATATAAAGGATAGAACGTACATATGCATGCGTCGCCCGCTCGTCAATGAACTCCCCAGCCCTCCGATGGGTGACCAGGAAGACGGTCACCATGTTCGGGTCCTCACCCTTTTTTACCTGTTAAAATATATTATCTATTATTAGTATTAAACATTCTATCGAACTATATATAAATTAATGTCCGTCATAGGAAATGTACCAGACGACGAAAATGCTCCGTCATCGGAATGGAGCCACCACACCACTTACCGGCGCTCGACCGCGCCACCTTGGCCTTCTCAGACCGTTCCTGGTACCTGCGCTCGCTGAATCTAGCTTTCATCGCAGTCCACTGCTCTGGCGTAATCCAACCCTGGATCGGCTGTCCGGAGCGATCACGACGCTTCTGGTCGTCGATCGCATCACGGATGAGCTTGGCTGCGACGGCAGAAAATTGGCCCTCGATCCTCGCCGCCCGGTGTGGTGGATAGAAATAGGTCCTCTACAAGAAATAAAATACAAAAGTTGTATAATATACACAAATGATTATTAAAATTTAAAAATAAATAAATTTTTTACCTTGAAGTGGGCGAACCAAAAGGCCTTCCTATCTGCGGGAGCATCTGAGTAGTTAATCCAAGGCCCACCATAGTTCTGCCTCAGAAATGTCCCCAGCTATCTCTGTACTGCAGAAGGCCGATATCTATACAATAATAATTTTTTATGAATATATATGTACATATAATTATTTGAGAAATATATAATAATTAATTAACTTACTTCATAGGCCCGTCCGTCCAAATCTTCATACGCGTCTCGCCCGGGGGAGCGCATGGAGGGTCGCTCTCACCTCCTGCCTGGGCAGGATCAGTCTGATCGTCGTCCTCCATATGCTCGGCGTGGGCTCCCTCCATAGAGCCGTCGACAGGAGGAATGCTGGACGGGGGATCAGGGATGCTGGACGCAGGATCAGGAAGGCTGGACGACGAGGAAGAAGTCGCCAACCTGCTGGAACTGCCCTGTCCCGGTAATGGACCGGGAATAGAACGGTACACTGGCGTACTCGAAGATGAGGATGAGGGTACGGAACTGCCCTCTCCATCCCCAGGCTGGGGCTGACGGGACTGCCTAATGTAAAATCCTCCGTGTCGTCCTCCTGGTCTAATCATACCTGATAATAACATATGACAATAAAACAAAAATATATATTTATATGATAGACATCACATATTTTTGAAAAATATCATAGTCATAAAGTGTCACTGAAGTGTCAATAAAAGTGTCAATAAAGTGTCACTGAAGTGTCACAGATTTATATGATAGAAGTGTCACTAAAGTGTCAAATATGATGATAAAACCAACGTACAGATTTAATCCTCTTCTGAAAATTCATCTAGTTCGTTTAGCTCATCTACTTCTTCTTCTTCTTCTTCTTCTTCTTCTTCTTCTTCTTCTTCTTCTTCTTCTTCTTCTTCTTCTTCTTCCTCTACATCTTTACTTTCATCTGCATCTTCCTCTTCAGATAATTCTACTTCTTCTACACAATTAGATATGTAATGAGAAACTTCCGTCGTGTCCACTTCTATAATATTTGTTACAAGAGGTAGTTCATTATGTTGATAAGCTATATCGTCAACCTCAAAGGTATTTCTAGCTTTGGTCTTGCATACTGCCCACCAGTCCGACCTTGTTGTTCCCCGTTTAGGATAACTTGTGAAGTACACGAGCTGAGCCTGACTTGATAGGACAAATGGTTCATAGGCTTGATATCGACGCCGATAGTTTATATCAACAAGATCGTGCTTGTCTACTTTCCAACCTTGACCTTCAATCGGATCGAACCAATCACACCTGAATAACACAATCTTAGCAGGCTCTATTCCATAACTATATGTCAGCTCCACGATCTCCCGTAGCACGCCATAGAAATTGTTGCCCGCATCAACATCTTTGTAGTTCGAAGATCTGATACACAAACAGCTGTTTTTGGTGGAGTCGAGATCCACAAAGTTGTCTCTGATCGGACAAGTTGTTGACTTGAACCTAAATCCATTAACATAGTAGCTTGGACATATTTTTGCAGCATAAATTGGTCCCTTGGCTAGCGTTCTAATAGACTCATTCTCAAGTCTTGCGTATGGACGATCGACCTAAATACCACGAAAGAAGCAATTAAGCTCATTCTCAATCAAGTATATATACAGAAAGGTAATTACAGAGTTCTCAAGTCTTACATACGCACTCAACCATGATGGAAAATAATGCCTCATTTCTTGTTCTAGTTATTCTTCTGTTATGTGTGGCCTACCTGACCTCACATCATCATTAAATATGATGAAAACAACATCGTACAATTAATGTAATAGTATCATTCTCAACACTATTAAAATAATGTAGACGTATTATTTACTTATCCCTCCAGTTTTTCTACTTCATCTTCGTCGCAGTTGAGTAATACATACACCTGAGCAGCCCTTAGCTCATCATCGTTCAGATATCTCTTCTTCATCTTATCCGATGGCTTTTCTGGAGCATTGAATACCTTCAGTATTGTATCATTACTTTCATGATCTCCCTCGTCGTTTCTGGAAGCTCTCGTTCTATTAGTTGCAACATGAGGCTTGAAATACATCGAACAAAAGTTTGTAATCTCCTCGAGAACATAGGCTTCACAAATAGAACCCTCGACCCGTGCCTTATTTTTTACCTTTCTTTTTAGGTGATTCAAATGTCGCTCGAACGGGTACATCCATCGATATCCGACGGGTCCACCAACACGTGCCTCATAGGAAAGATGAATCGGCAAATGCTCCATAGAGTCGAAAAATCCAGGAGGAAACACCATCTCTAGCTTGCATAGTGTTATCGCAATGTCCTTCTCTTGCTTTTCTAGACGATCAACGAGCAATTTCTTAGAACAAAGATCCCTGAAGAATATGCTAAGCTCCGTCAATGGATCCCAAACTGCCTGCGGTAAGAATTCCCGAAATGCAATCGGAATTAACCTCTCCATGAATACGTGACAATCGTGGCTCTTCATACCCGTCAATTTGTTTTTCTTCGGATCGATACATCTTCTCAGATTTGACACATATCCATCTGGAAATTTTAGGCCCTGGATCCACCGACAAAGTCTCACTTTATCCTCCTTGTCCAGCGAGAAAATTGACTTCGGCAGGAACTGTTTTCCATTCTGCTGTATCAAATACAACGCAGGGCGTTTGCATATTTCTTCTAAGTCCAACCTGGCCTTGGGATTGTCTTTCGTTCTTCCCTTTACGTCCATCACAGTATTAATTATGTTATCAAACACATTTTTCTCAATATGCATGACATCAAGATTATGTCTGATCAGATTGGTACTCCAGTATGGCAGATCCCAGAATATGCTCCTCTTTGTCCAGTTATGATCTCTACCAAATCCATCGTACTTGTACCCAGTTATAGGATCTTCGATAGCACTTGGAAAATCTTTAACCTCCTCCCATATCATGGCTCCGCACCACCTTGGCGGTGGATCACCCTTCTCTACAACGCCGGCACGGAATGCATTCATGTTCCTTCTGAACGGATGATCTTTTGGCAGAAATTGCCGATGACAATTAAAGAAGCACGATTTTCCTCCGTGTTTCAAGCGGAAAGCCTTATACGGTCCATGCAATACGAACATGAGAGACGGCCATGAGTGCTCCATCCAGATAACATTCCATAGGCCGAAAAGTCGTTGATGGTCCACATAAGGGTTGCCTTCATCTGAAAATTCTGCTTCCTGGAAACATCGTACGTGTTAGCGCCTACTTCCCATAACTGATTCAACTCATCTATCAAAGGCTGTAAGTACACGTCAATGTTCCTCTTGGGATTGTTCGGACCAGGAATTATAACGGTTAGAAACATGTACTGAGTCTTCATGCACATCCAAGGCGGTAGGTTATACGGAGTGACAATCACAGGCCAGCACGAATACTGGGATCCCGAAAGACCAAAAGGAGTAAAACCGTCAGAAGATAGTCCCAACCTGACATTACGCGGATCTGAAGCAAAATCAGGATACACTCGATCAAAGTGCTTCCACGCTTCTCCATCGGATGGGTGATCCAACACTCCTTCAATCTGTTCTCGCATGTGCCAACTCATATTTTCGGCCGTCTCTTTCACCATAAATAATCTTTGCAACCGCGAAGGCAAGTAGTGCATTGAATTGGTCAGTCTTTTTGCACCGGTAGACCTTCCTGTACTAGTTGTCTTATAGCGATCAGCACCATAAAATCTGCACACATCTGCGTCCTTGTCTTCTTTGTAGTACAGCATGCACCCATTGCGACAGGAATCGATTTTCTCGTATCCCATCCAGAGCGATCTCATCATCCTCTTAGAACGGTAGAAGTCTTTAGGCAACTTAGTACCCGCCGACAAGATCTCTATAATCAACTCCAACACTCGGTTGTAGCATTCTTGCGACATGTTAAAATCTGACTTAATGCTCAACAGTCTTGTAACCACCTCTAACGGTGAATGATCCTCACAACCAGGATACAATGGAGTCCTTGTATTCTCCAGCAACTCCATGAACTGTGCAGCATCGGCGTTCGGTGCCTCCTCAGGTGCATCATGAACGAAACTAGGCCCCGCAGCGTCGAAAACCATGTTCACGCACCCGTCGTCGTATGCATGATTATCTAAAACAAAATTAGGTCCCGCATGCATATATGGCTCAACATAAGGCTCCAACTCTGATGCTAAAGACACAAGTTCTCCGTCTGCGGTCCACTGATAGTAATTAGGCGTGAAACCCCTCGAGTACAAATGATATGTCACTTCCACTTCTGGATAATATTTTACGTTATGACATTTCACACACGGACACTTAATTTTGGTGCCGTCCATGTACTGAGTGAACGCCTTAGCAAACTGCAGGAACTGCTCTACTCCCGCTATGTATTCATCCCGTACACCACACATATCATCATGACGATGATTGTACATCCATGAACGATTTCGCAAGTAGTAATTCATATCCAATTAGAAATAATTCTGCAAAGATGGACACACATTATCCAACAGGCACAAATTCGTATATTATGTCTTATTAGGGACACACATTAGTAGCAGACAGTTACTAATATCAATGATATGCAATCGTGGTCAAACTAGGTTGTACTAAGTCAAACAAAGTCAAACAAGGTCAACCTAAGTCAAACAAAGTCAAACAAGGTCAAAGTAGGTCAAGGGTTGACCTATAGTTGACTTTGTCAACTCTTAGTCCAACTAAGTCAAATATCATATTTCTAGTCATTACCTACCAAGGTACCGTTTACCTTATCGCTATTGGTATCCCAATACCAATACCTTAAGTTGGTACCCTTTACCTTATCGCTATTGGTACCCTTTACCTTATCGTTATTGGTACCCTTTATCTTATCGTTATTGGTTAACAGTCAATTCAATTTCAGTTATTCAAGGGAATCAGTTGACACATTCAGTAGATTTATCTCAGGATTAGGAAAACCAATCTCAGTCCTATTTACATTTTAAGGAAAATAAAATCTACAAGGACTGTTACTCAAATCGACCACCTGTTGACTGATACAAGAATACCTATCATCAAAAGCCCCAAACTCGAGCCACACTCCAAACACTGACCCATTTGTGAAAATAGGACTAAACCTGTGTGGCATGGACTGGTGCATGGTAGGTAGGTGACTAGACACTTGATGTTAGGGACTGATACTCAAGTATTTAGTCAAGTGACCTCAGGAACTGAACTCATATTCAATAGGGGACTGAACTAACCAATAAGCAATTTGGGGGCTGAATAATTGATTCAAAACCGATTTAAGGACAGGCTGGACATCTAAGTTGATAACTAATGTCAATGTGCAAGGGTGGAATGAACTAAAAAAGTAATCCTTCAACCAAACAATACATAATCTATATGTCAGTCATGGGACTGAATAACTGAATACAAGACAAATAATAGGACTGGAACTAAATAAATGCCTGGACTGATATGAAGAGATAATATGGACTGCAATATGCCAAGCAAGACTGATACACATAGTTGATACCAAATGGATATGGGACTAATCATTACACTGTGGTAATCCCCCAAACTGGACTATACAATGGTAAATGCTAACATGTGGATCAAATGTGGACTGTTCAAAGCTCACTGACTGAACAAAGCTAAGGGATTGAATCGATATAAAGGCAATAGACTGACCTACTAAGAGACTAACAATGTATACATTCACACTTACAAACTTGAGTCTATATATATATACAATGACTGGACAGTCATACATGGTTGTACACACCCACAGTCCACTTAAACCACAAATCCCCCAATCAATATAACTACTTCTATTATACTCTTGTATGCTAGATTATCATACCAATGCTAAAGCTATAGCAAAGCACTCCTAAACTAAAGGTTAAAATTTGAATTTAGAGCATTAATGCTCTTTGAGTCATTTTGACAAACACTTGGGCGTGCATATCAATGTATGTCTGTGTGTGTGTGTGTGTCCGTGTGTGTCCGTGTCTGTGTGTGTGTGTGTGTGTGCGTGTGTGTCCGTGTCCGTGTGTGTCCGTGTGTGTGTGTGTGTGTCCATGGGAGAGGAGGAGGAGGAAGGAGAGGAGTTAGGTTAGGGTTTACCTGAGGAAGAGGGGGAGGAGGTCGGATTGGGGGAGGAGGAGCTCGAGGAGGAGGATCTCGAGGAGGAGGAGCTCGCCGGAGGGGGAGGGAGTCGCCAGGGGGGAGGGGGTCGCCGGGGGGGAGGGCACTGACAGAGGGGGATATGTAAATCTATATTCTTGTGTGATATATATATGTGTGTGTGTCATGTGTGTGGTGTGCTAACAGTGTGTGTGTACAATAGGGTGTGTGTATATAGGGTAAAGTGTGTCATGTGTGTGTACATAACATGGGCTAGGTGTCTCAATGTGTGTGTGTATAATATGAGGAAACAATGCACAAACTGTTCTCAGATTTTTAGTGTAAAGTATGTGTGTATGTGTAAACAGCATAGGCTAGAGTGTCCCAGGTTTGTGCTCCTATGTGTGTGCGTGTATAGGAAGCTGGAAAAACATTGTATAATTCCTAGGTTGTGTGTACATAGTAATCAATAGTGTGAGTGAATTAGCTATTCTCGGTTTTGAGTGTAATGTGAGTGAGATATAAGAGAAACAGTATACACTAACAGTTTTCAGTATAATGTGTAAATAGTGTATCAATCTCAGGAAAATCAGTGTGAATGTGTACTATAGGTAGCAGTGGCTATATGGTGTGTGTGTGTGGGTGAGTGTGAGTGAGTATACAGTAGATAGCAGTAGTGTGTGTTTATATTCTCAGGTTACACTTATGTGTGTGTGTAGATAGGTGTAAACAGTGCATAATTTCTCGAGAAAATTCATTGTAATGTGTGTACCAATATGTGAAAACAGTGTACAAAAACTGTTCTCAGTTTTGACAGTCAATGGCATACGAAAACCCAAGAATCCCCAATCAATGTGAACCCTAACATGCACATTAATTCTCAGACAAGATATGGAATTAATCATAATGGTTTAATCATTCAAAATCAGTTTAAACAAATGTTAATCTCAGAAAATTAATATATAGTGAACTACGTATCAGAAAATTGGGGATAAACCAAATTTGAAATCCAAATTCAATTAACAGCAAAATCTAATGGTTGGTAATGATATGTGTATGTGTCATAGAGTCACACGTGTCAAGTGTCCACCAAAACAGGACACAATCGTGTCCAAATTATTTTTTAACACACACGAACACAAATGACACAGTGCAGTCTCGTGCACGTGTTCACGCGTGGTTGGTAATGATATATATATGTATGTGTGTGTGTGTGTCCGTGTGTGTCCATGTCTGTGTGTATGTGTGCGTGTGTGTCCGTGTCCTTGTGTGTCCGTGTGTGTGTGTGTGTGCGTCTATGGGAGAGGAGGAGGAGGAAGGAGAGGAGTTAGGTTAGGGTTTACCTGAGGAAGAGGAGGAGGAGGTCGGATTGGGGGAGGAGGAGCTCGAGGAGGAGGATCTCGAGGAGGAGGAGCTCGCCGGAGGGGGAGGGAGTCGCCGGGGGGGAGGGGGTCGCCGGGGGGGGAGGGCACTGACAGAGGGGGAGGGAGTCGCCGGGGTGGGGGGGAATTGAAATTTTCGGGTTTTCGAGTGAGAGTGAGGGGGAAAGAAGGCAGCGGCGTGCCCTAAGTAAAATAACTTAGCGACGTCACGTTTTGACGTCGCTAAACGTCGCAACCATGGCGACATATACTTATAATATGTCGTTGAACGTCGCTATTCGGCGACGTAGTATACTCCTGTCGCAGAACGTCGCTAGACAGCGACGTTTTGCGACGTGTTTAAAAAGAAGTCGCTACTGGCGACGTAATTTCTTACCGTCGCTACATTACGTCGCTATTTGATGATATTTTAGTAGTGGAAGTTAAGTCGTAATCCTTGATCAGTTCAAGCCAGCGCCTCTGCCGCAAGTTCAGTTCCCTCTGCGTGAATAGATACTTGAGGCACTTGTGATCGGTATAGATCGTGCACGCCACGCCATAGAGATAGTGACGCCATAATTTCAACGCAAACACAATTGCTGCTAACTCCAGGTCGTCCGTGGGATAATTCTCGTGCGGCTTTAGCTGTCGAGAAGCAAAAGATATCACCTTGTTCCGATGCATCAGCACTGTCACGACCCGCACCCGGATATACGAGTACGAATACGTGGGCCACGCCCAGCCTACGCTGTAGCCTTCCTTCCCGGAATTTTTTTAAAAAAAAAGTTTTATTATGTTATTTGATTTAAATAGTGATTTTAGAATTTTTATAAATAATTATTTAGTTAGTTTTTATGATAGATGACTTTAGCCATGGTTGAGTTTTGACGTACAAGGTGACCAGAAATAGTGGCACGGAAAGTGTAGTTATGTGCCTTGGCTAGTATATTAGCTATATTATGGACGACCGAGCCATATGAGTGTCCTAATTAGGAAAATCAGACCAAGTTGTGACTTAGCCTCTAAAGACGTTTTAATTATTTATTAATGATATTAATGACTTGTAGGCGACCCGGTTGCACCGATTTAGTTCGGATTGGCCCTAAACCGAACCAAGCCCATGTAGGCAAGTAGGGAGACGAAAGACGTCCATGTAGATATATAGATGAGTATTGGTTCATTTTATGGTCTAGTAAGTAACCCTTGTAAATTGAATATTAAATATAATATATATGTTATTTGCTATTTAAATTATCTTGGATATATACATTAAAGTAAATGTATCCTTGTGTACCGTGGGATCAGATACACTTGTATGAAATTGGAAACCTTGATTTGATGTATGTCAGCTACAAATAGGTTCCTTATGGGTGACCATGAGGATGTAACATTAAATTTGACGTACCCTAGATATCCTTCAATGTTCATGTCGTGTTGGCATTTTGATGCACCACTTTTGGAGCATCCTTGGTTACCAGGCCAGGGTTTTTGAGTATCTATGTTATGAAAAAAGCATGCTTAAGCGACTCCCGGACCAGAGTTTAGGAGTATCCCTGATAAGGAAATTGTGATTTGATATCTCAACTAGTTGAGCTTCTTATGTGTATGTCCTCTCCATGTTACATGGAAATGGATACAACAAGATGAGGTTCCTAGCTGTTTGCTGTGTGTTGTGTTTGTTATAGACATGACAATGGCACAACAGTCTTGAAGTATCTTCTTACAAGACCAGAGATAGGTTTTGAATTATTCATTTGTAGCTGGTCCTGATCAATTAACGGAGGCAACATGCTTATTGGGCTTGTTCAGTTATTTGTGAGTCCTTTATTAAGATTACGTGATAGTAACTATCGGGTTTTAGTTCGGCCACTTGTGAATTAAATAAATGTCTTCGAAAGACCAAAGGAGTAGTAAACAGTAGTAAATAGCTAATAGTACTTGAAATAGAAGGAAATTAGGATAAGAATAAGAGTTGGTTGCGGAAGACTACAAACATCAGAATACTTATATCCATAATAAGAAAAACAAACAAGCCCATCCCAGGCCCAAGCTCCCCACAAGCCCGAACCAGCCCGTCCCCTTCACAATCAAACATCATGTGTATATATATATATATATATATATATATATATATATATATATATATATATATATATATATATATATAATCAGAAGAGGGAGGGGATGAACATCATAAAACCCTAGCCGACCTCCTTATTTCCATGGCAAGCGTCGTCTCGACTCTGTCGAATCCTCCTCGTATCATGTCGGGCATCCCATTGCCACCCTAACCCTGGACGCGGGACCACCGTGCGCCGCCGGCGCGGACACTGGCAGCAGGCGCGACAACAGCGTTAGTAGCAGCATGGCGCGGCCACCTTGGCACCGCCGCCGGCAGTCGCTCCGGCCAGTCACAGCCCGCAGTGTCGTGCAACAGGCGCATCACTACAGGTGCCTCAACCGTGGCGACGACCACCGCAACCCGTGGCGCGAGGCTTTGCCGATGCTGTCCTTATTGCCTGATGTTGTACCGTCCAGGAGACACCCGCAGCCGTCGCCTCCGCCATCTATATCTCCTCATGACCGCTCGCAACCTCGTCGTACCGAGTAGTCAATGATCGACGACCGGACCACCGAGATCAGCTCGTTGAGCGCCCTCAGGGAAGTCCGCCGAGAGCAGCGCCGAGCTCGTAAAAGAGAAGCAGGCGTAGTGAGGAATGGCTGCATCAGCTTCGCTATTTCCATGACGTACGCCCACCATGCATCGCCTTCTCCGTGTGGCGCTAAGCGCTCAACCGCCGAGTTAACCGCCGTCTCGCATGCCGCCTCGCCCTCCTCGTCAGCAACCGAATGTCCCCGTGTGTGCCGGCCACACGCTCGGCCCCGCATGCGCCTGTGGTCCAATCGGGCTGCACTGTTGCCACACACCAAAAGTAGCCATGAGGAGCCATGCCAGTGATACTCATGGAGAGTTCGTGGAGAGCTGCACTACACCGCATGGTACTGTAGCATGCGTGAATAGGAGGTAAACCCATGAATGTTAGGTAATATACTCTTTTCTTTTCCTGTTGCTTTGGAAGGTTCCAATTTATTAAGTCTAGGTTCAGCAAACAAATAAAACCAAAGACCTGTTACAGACAGCTAAGTGTTGTGGCTCCATTGTAAGGGATAGGAGCTTGAGTATTGGTGAACCTGGGTTCGATCCTAGCCTATGTATTGTGCTATGAATCTTTTGTTAAGGCTTTGCCTAATAGAAATTTCCTATGGGATGCTTATATCTATAATAAGAACAAGTGCCCTGTTTTTACAAATGAGAGAGTAACTCACCTGGTTGGAAAGCAAGGTGGAATTGGGATTGGCATGGGTTCTCGAGCCCAGCATGGGGTAAAGGGATTCTTTTGCTTTGCCTTTTCCTCACAATAGAAGTTAAGTAAAAAATTGTTACTTTATACATACATGAGTGAGCCATAGCTTGGCTGGTAGGACAATGGTGTTGTTGATGGATAAGCTTGTGCTCGAATCCAGGTGTGGAAAAAGAGAGGATATTTTGTGTGCAAGTTGGAAGTCCTTTTGGGTTGTGTGTGTCCCTTAAGAGGAAGATTTGTATTGAAATATAACAAAGGCCCTTTCTTAACATATGTGAGCATTAGCCCACTGGTTCTGAAGGTGGGTGTTATTTGAGTGATCTTGGGTTCAATTCCTAGCTTGCAGGTGTTTTGACTCAAGTTGGTTATGTATAGATTCAATTAACATTATTTTGTTGTCCAAATTAATATATTTTCTTTGTCTACAAATAAGACATTATTGCCATCCCTTATGGATTAGGCCTATGACCATAGTAATATTTTCTTTTCCTAATAAACTATGAGTATGGTTATAAGTAACCTTTGTAGCGAATAATTAATTAATCCTAAATTATTCTATAGGTTCTTTGGATTATTTGGACTCGATTTTCGTGCCACACTTTTACACTCGGCTTCCAGTTACAGGCAAGTATACCTTGCCTTCCTCTACAGTTTTATTTACATGCATTTCCTTTCGTTTTTCAGTCATTTGATTGTTTATGGACATGTGTTTTTCGTGTTATTTTCTGTGGAGTTGTTTTTATTGTTTATAGCCATGTTCATGTTTTGGCCTTGTGTTTCACATTTGGAGTTCTCGTCAGTACCTTGCTTGAGTCGTGTCATAGAACGAGTGCGTGTAGTGAACTGCCATAGCCTTGATTTTCGTGGTACACAACCAGAGAGTCCACACTCGGGACAAGGGTTGTTTGGTGCACCAGAGAGTCCACACTCGGGACGAGGGTGTTTGTCGTGATCAATTGGCACCAGAGAGTCCACACTCGGGACGAGGGTTGACCAATTACACCAGAGAGTCCACACACGGGACGAGGGTGTCTTGCCGTGAGCTAGCCAGAGAGTTCACACTCGGGACGAGGGTTAGCGCTTAGTTCAAACCAGAGAGTCCACACTCGGGACGAGGGTTTGATTTCTTCCATTGATCTCATGTATTCGTTCATCCGACAGTTCATTTACGCGTAGTTATTCTAGTGTTCGTATTTGTGTTCGTATTCGTGCTTCGTGTTAGTGTTTGTGGTCATTGGTCTTGCTCTTGTTCTTTCTTGATTATTTCTTGAGCATGATAAAACTGTTAGATAGGCATGTATATTATGTATCTTGCTATATCCTCTGAGGACCTGATGATCTCTTCAGGTTTAGCGGTTGCATGGAGTTAGTTAGTAGTTCTGGATGGCAGACGTGATGATACATTACGGGATTCAGGTATTGTTATTGAGTTTATTATCCGCTCGTGCTTTTCATTCCTTATCATGAGATATCATGTTCCTTATTTCAGTTATAGACTCTTGTTATATTCCTTAGAGTCTTATCGGACATTTATGCTAGTGGACTGCAGACCACGACCCATACTTGTTCATTCTTGTTTTATTTGATACTTGTGGATTGAGATATAGTTTAGAGTAGACATGATACCCATGACCATGACAGCGTTTACGTATTCGAGATGGGCTGGAGTCCGCTCGATGCGTAGCTGGACTTGGACACGCTTCGTATCCGAAAAGCGGGTGCGGGTCGTGACAAGTTTTTGTGGTAGCCCATGTAGGTCAGAGCATATCGTACCGGTTACGTAACTGTACTGGTACGAGCCTGCGACTTGACTAAACCCTTAGAAATCTCAATCCACCCTGCCTTAAAAATTCTCCTAGAAATTCTCTACGTCCTTAAAAACTCCAAATTTGCTCTCGATTATACTTCATTGCTTCTGTACCATTGATTCTCGTCCCTTCATATTTCGGGGCGACGAATGATCGTGATGTTTAGGATTTATCAGAAATTCTTAAATTATAGTATAATATTACATGATTAATGAGTTTTGGTTGTATTTAGATATGAAGGATTATAGTTGCCATATGCCTAGATATCTGCCGGTAGAACGGTTAGCAACTAGTTATGAGACCAAAAGATTTTAGTGACCATATTTTTAGGAGTAGTGTGACCAAAGGTGGGTAGAAGTCCTCAGGTATTCAGAGTTATGAAATGACTAGAAAGGGTCATAAAATATTTTTGGAGAAATTAAATTTGAGGAGATCAAGGTGATAGTAGATTTTGATTTTTTTTTTAAAAATAGTTAGGAATTAGAATTTCGAGGACGAAATTATTTTTAAGGTGGATAGATTTGTAGCCTTCCTTCTCGGAATTTTTTTTTTAAAAAAAGTTTTATTATGTTATTTGATTTAAATAGTGATTTTAGAATTTTTATAAATAATTATTTAGTTAGTTTTTATGATAGATGACTTTAGCCATGGTTGAGTTTTGACGTACAAGGTGACCAGAAATAGTGGCACGGATAGTGTAGTTATGTGCCTTGGCTAGTGTATTAGCTATTTTACGGACGACCGAGCCATATGAGTGTCCTAATTAGGAAAACCAGACCAAGTTGCGACTTAGCCTCTAAAGACGTTTTAATTATTTATTAATGATATTAATGACTTGTAGGCGACCCGGTTGCACCGATTTAGTTCGGATTGGCCCTAAACCGAACCAAGCCCATGTAGGCAAGTAGGGAGACGAAAGTCGTCCATGTAGATATATAGATGAGTATATATAGATATTGGTTCATTTTATGGTCTAGTAAGTAACCCTTGTAAATTGAATATTAAATATAATATATATGTTATTTGCTATTTAAATTATCTTGGATATATACATTAAAGTAAATGTATCCTTGTGTACTGTGGGATCAGATACACTTGTATGAAATTGGAAACCTTGATTTGATGTATGTCAGCTATAGATAGGTTCCTTATGGGTGACCATGAGGATGTAACATTAAATTTGACGTACCCTAGATATCCTTCAATGTTCATGTCGTGTTGGCATTTTGATGCACCACTTTTGGAGCATCCTTGGTTACCAGGCCAGGGTTTTTGAGTATCTATGTTATGAAAAAAGCATGCTTAAGCGGCTCCCGGACCAGAGTTTGGGAGTATCCCTGATAAGGAAATTGTGATTTGATATCTCAACTAGTTGAGCTTCTTATGTGTATGTCCTCTCCATGTTACATGGAAATGGATACAACAAGATGAGGTTCCTAGCTGTTTGCTGTGTGTTGTGTTTGTTATAGACATGACAATAGCACAACAGTCTTGGAGTATCTTCTTACAAGACCAGAGATAGGTTTTGAATTATTCATTTGTAGCTGGTCCTGATCAATTAACGGAGGCAACATGCTTATTGGGCTTGTTCAGTTATTTGTGAGTCCTTTATTAAGATTACGTGATAGTAACTATCGGGTTTTAGTTCGGCCACTTGTGAATTAAATGAATGTCTTCGAAAGACCAAAGGAGTAGTAGACAGTAGTAAATATCTAGTAGTACTTGAAATAGAAGGAAATTAGGATAAGAATAAGAGTTGGTTGCGGAAGACTACAAACATCAGAATACTTATATCCATAATAAGAAAAACAAACAAGCCCATCCCAGGCCCAAGCTCCCCACAAGCCCGAACCAGCCCGTCCCCTTCACAATAAATATATATATATATATATATATATATATATATATATATATATATATATATATATATATATATATATATATATATATATAATCAGAAGAGGGAGGGGATGAACATCATAAAACCCTAGCCGACCTCCTTATTTCCATGGCAAGCGTCGTCTCGACTCTGTCGAATCCTCCTCGTATCATGTCGGGCATCCCATTGCCATCCTAACCCTGGACGCGGGACCACCGTGCGCCGCCGGCGCGGACACTGGCAGCAGGCGCGACAACAGCGTTAGTAGCAGCATGGCGCGGCCACCTTGGCACCGCCGTCGGCAGTCGCTCCGGCCAGTCACGGCCCGCAGTTTCGTGCAACAGGCACGTCACTACAGGTGCCTCAACCGTGGCGACGACCACCGCAACCCGTGGCGCGAGGCTTTGCCGATGCTGTCCTTATTGCCCGACGTTGCACCGTCCAGGAGACCCCCGCAGCCGTCGCCTCCGCCATCTATATCTCCTCATGACCGCTCGCAACCTCGTCGTGCCGAGTAGTCGATGATCGGCAACCGGACAGCCGAGATCAGCTCGTTGAGCGCCCTCAAGGAAGTCCGCCGAGAACAGCGCCGAGCTCGTGAAAGAGAAGCAGGCGTAGTGAGGAATGGCTGCGTCAGCTTCGCTATTTCCGTGACGTGCGCCCACCATGCATCGCCTTCTCCGTGTGGCGCTAAGCGCTCAACCGCCGAGTTAACCGCCGTCTCGCATGCCGCCTCGCCCTCCTCGTCAGCAACCGAATGTCCCCGTGTGTGCCGGCCACACGCTCGGCCCCGCGTGCGCCTGTGGTCCAATCGGGCTGCACTGTTGCCACACACCAAAAGTAGCCATGAGGAGCCATGCCAGTGATACTCATGGAGAGTTCGTGGAGAGCTGCACTACACCGCATGGTACTGTAGCATGCGTGAATAGGAGGTAAACCCATGAATGTTAGGTAATATACTCTTTTCTTTTCCTGTTGCTTTGGAAGGTTCCAATTTATTAAGTCTAGGTTCAGCAAACAAATAAAACCAAAGACCTGTTACAGACAGCTAAGTGTTGTGGCTCCATTGTAAGGGATAGGAGCTTGAGTATTGGTGAACCTGGGTTCGATCCTAGCCTATGTATTATGCTATGAATCTTTTGTTAAGGCTTTGCCTAATAAAAATTTCCTATGGGATGCTTATATCTATAATAAGAACAAGTGCCCTGTTTTTACAAATGAGAGAGTAACTCACCTGGTTGGAAAGCAAGGTGGAATTGGGATTGGCATGGGTTCTCGAGCCCAACGTGGGGTAAAGGGATTCTTTTGCTTTGCCTTTTCCTCACAATAGAAGTTAAGTAAAAAATTGTTACTTTATACATACATGAGTGAGCCATAGCTTGGCTGGTAGGACAATGGTGTTGTTGATGGATAAGCTTGTGCTCGAATCCAGGTGTGGAAAAAGAGAGGATATTTTGTGTGTACGTTGGAAGTCCTTTTGGGTTGTGTGTGTCCCTTAGAGAGGAAGATTTGTATTGAAATATAACAAAGGCCCTTTCTTAACGTATGTGAGCATTAGCCCACTGGTTGTGAAGGTGGGTGTTATGTGAGTGATCTTGGGTTCAATTCCTAGCTTGCAGGTGTTTTGACTCAAGTTGGTTATGTATAGATTCAATTAACATTATTTTGTTGTCCAAATTAATATATTTTCTTTGTCTACAAATAATACATTATTGCCATCCCTTATGGATTAGGCCTATGACCATAGTAATATTTTCTTTTCCTAATAAACTATGAGTATGGTTATAAGTAACCTTTGTAGCGAATAATTAATTAATCCTAAATTATTATATAGGTTCTTTGGATTATTTGGACTCGATTTTCGTGCCACACTTTTACACTCGGCTTCCAGTTACAGGCAAGTATACCTTGCCTTCCTCTACAGTTTTATTTACATGCATTTTCTTTCGTTTTTCAGTCATTTGATTGTTTATGGGCATATGCTTTTCGTGTTATTTTCTGTGGAGTTATTTTTATTGTTTATAGCCATGTTCATGTTTTGGCCTTGTGTTTCACATTTGGAGTTCTCGTCAGTATCTTGCTTGAGTCGTGTCATAGAACGAGTGCGTGTAGTGAACTGCCATAGCCTTGATTTTCGTGGTACACAACCAGAGAGTCCACACTCGGGACGAGGGTTGTTTGGTGCACCAGAGAGTCCACACTCGGGACGAGGGTGTTTGTCGTGATCAATTGTCACCAGAGAGTCCACACTCGGGACGAGGGTTGACCAATTACACCAGAGAGTCCACACACGGGACGAGGGTGTCTTGCCGTGAGCTAGCCAGAGAGTCCACACTCGGGACGAGGGTTAGCGCTTAGTTCAAACCAGAGAGTCCACACTCGGGACGAGGGTTTGATTTCTTCTATTGATCTCATGTATTCGTTCATCCAGCAGTTTATTTACGCGTAGTTGTTCTAGTGTTCATATTCGTGCTTCGTGTTAGTGTTTGTGGTCATTGGTCTTGCTCTTGTTCTTTCTTGATTATTTCTTGAGCATGATAAAATTGTTAGATAGGCATGTATATTATGTATCTTGCTATGTCCTCTGAGGACCTGATGATCTCTTCAGGTTTAGCGGTTGCATGGAGTTAGTTAGTAGTTGTGGATGGCAGACGTGATGATACATTGCGGGATTCAGGTATTGTTATTGAGTTTATTATCCGCTCGTGCTTTTCATTCCTTATCATGAGATATCATGTTCTTTATTTCAGTTGTAGACTCTTGTTATATTCCTTAGAGTCTTATCGGACATTTATGCTAGTGGGCTGCAGACCACGACTCATACTTGTTCATTCTTGTTTTATTTGATACTTGTGGATTGAGATATAGTTTAGACTAGACATGATACCCATGACCATGACAGCGTTTACGTATTCGAGATGGGCTGGAGTCCGCTCGATGCGTAGCTGGGCTTGGACACGCTTCGTATCCGAAAAGCGGGTGCGGGTCGTGACATACGCCGCGGTATCGGCGGTAGAACGCTGTCAAGTGTACTATACTAACTACAACATCTAAGAATCCATAACTAGAAATGTACTCATGTCATATCAGAACTAAGGAAGATAAGACAAGAAATAATAACAATATCACTAGAACAACTAGAATCTACAATGATCATAAGACAGGAAGATAATGAAGGAACAACAAGGCTAACTAAGGAATAACTACCAGACAACTCACATAGAAGAATAGTGAGATCCACCTCAGCTAGCAACATCATGAAGTCCAATACTGAGGGCACAACTACTCCTAAAATTTTGTCAACATATCCAGTCAGGATGGAACGAGCACAAATCTCAAATAACAGTTCTAATTAGACGATATTGAACATGTAGCAGTAAATAGAGAGAATATACAAGAAATTATGAAATGTACATGTGAGTATCATGACAAGGTAAGCTGTAAATCTAGAGCTAGAACAAGGCAAGTAAAACTGATCATGGCATGTACAAGAATCAAGAATCACCTATCTAGGTGTGTGAGTACTAGCTACAATACGTGGCCGGCTTGGGAACTTGCACAATAGTAACAGGCCTGGCTAACCATACGTGGGGTGTATGATCAACACTCACAATCAATAGGTGCACAAGGGGTGCACAATAGGCTTTGACCACATATCTACACTAATACTTCCCGTCCTCCCGACTAGTATAGTGGATCCAACCATGACACATCATGACGCGCGATTCTCTGAGAGGGTAGCTAGCCTTCGCAGGAATCGTGTCTATAGAATGCACAAGGAACAAGAAAGACTTGTACAAGATATACCAAGGAGAGCGAGGAATAATATCTCATGACGGGATCCAGGGAAATATCAATCCGTGTGAACAATGTGTCAAGAGAACAAAGGTATCTACACTAAATACAAGAAACATAGACGATATCATAAAATAAAAATATTATCAGAGAATGTACTCGCCTGGGGTCCTGCTGCCAATATGAATCAGGGTTCAGAGTAAAGCCACAGACCTAAAGATAAAATAATACAAGAGCTGATCAGGGTCAAAAGACATACTAACTTCTAGGTCAAACTTGACTAACGTTGACTAACAGTTGACTTTGGGTCAACTGGTCAACTTCGGTCAAGTTCTGGTCAATCCTAGGCTACGGTTGACTTTCGGTTGACTTTGGTCAAAAATAGTCAACGGTGGTCAACCAAGGTCAAAACTAGTCTAACTTAGGTCAAATGTTGACTCTACTTCGACGTTCAGTCAAAGTAGTCAACCATGGTCAAACAGAGTCAAAGCTAGTCTCTACAAACATCTACAGGGTCAACACATTCAATTTCAGTGGTTGTGAAATCACTGGAATCGATGGATCTAAAAATACCACAAAAGGAGAAAGATTATAATAATAGGGTGAAAACCTACAGATGTTGTCGGATGGTGAAACAATCATTACCAACGTGTCCAGAATGGTCAAATCAGGTAGGATAGCCTGTCCAAAAGTCCAATTTGGACACATGGGCAAAACGGTAATTTTGGGCCAAAATGATGTCCGCCGTTGGACACACTTTGCACCGAAAAATGTGTCAAAATAAAAGTACACAAAATCTAACAAATTATATGTCCATGAATCCAGAATGATGATACGAACCCAACGATATATCCAGAATTGGATTTCGTTGACCCGATCTCAATTTGGTCCGTTGATTCGGACAATGGAAACCGATTTGCATGGAAACGCGTGTCGGAGCCAATGTCCTCAAAACTCAGCAAGTCATATGTCAACGAGTCCAGAATGACGATACGAACTCAACAGTATATCCGGAATTGGATTCCGATGAGCCGAACTCAAAATGACACGTTGACCCGGATATTGGTATCTAACTTGCACCGAAATGCGTGCCGAAACCAATATCTACTAAAACCTAGCAAATTATATGTCAACGAGTCCAGAATGACGATACGAACTCAACGGTATATCCGGAATTGGATTCCGATGAGCCGACGTCAAAAAGTTTCGTTGACTCAGAAAGTGGGACCCGCTTTGCACCGAAATGCGTGCCAGGGCCCACGTTCTCCAAATCAAGCAAACTTTATATGAAAACATACCAGAACGACGCCACGAGTCTACTGGTGGTGTCAGAAATTGAATCCGGAGTCCCGGGTTCAAAAATGGAATTTAACTAGTGCAAATTAAAGAATTCGAACGGCCAACTTTGGCGTCGAATTCGACCGACCTAACAAGCTCAAACTGAAAAGGAATCTAAAGGGGGCAGGAAGAGGGTTATACCAGCTATGCACCGGAACTGGTAGCGCACAAAATGGAGCTGCGACGACGAAGATACGAACCCGCGAAGTTGGCGTTGCAAAACTGTCCAAAAATAGTACAAATTAAAACGTCAACTTGGTGGCCGGTTTTGATGTATCAAACGACGGAATTAACGGTTCAAATTTGATAGAGATGAAGGTGGATATACCGAGATTGTGACGGAGCGAAGAAATTGCCGATCCAACAGTCGGATTTCTCAAAAAATGTGCACGAACTTGCTACGATGGAGCGCACTTTCTGAGTTCAAAACGCGCGCGCGTCGACGGGATTCCGTTCAAAACGCACGAATCGGATACGTGGCTCGTCGAGGAAGGAGATGCTGCCCCGGGGGTGGTCGCTGGAGCTGCGCGCGGCTAGGGGGGACGTCGCCGGCGACGGCGACGTCCGCGGCGGCGTACGGCGCACGCGGCTGCTGTTGTGGCAGCTGCTGCCGCAGCTGTTGCTGCCTGCTGCCGCTGCTATTGTGGCCGTCCAGCAACGGCGACGCGTCCAGCGGCATGGCCGGCACCGGCGGGGGTGGCCGCGACGGCGGAGATGGTGTGGGGGTGGTGGCGGTGTGATGGTTATGGTGATGGTGTGGATATTGATGATAATGGTGATAGTGTGGTGATGATAAGGATGATGATGATAATAAAGAAGGAGAAGGAAAAATATGAAGAAGAAGAAGAAAAAATGAAGGAGTAGAAGTGAAGAAGAAGAAGGAAATGAAGAAGAAGATGATGGGAAGGGGGGCTGCTCGCAGCTCGTACAGGAGAGGGGGGGTTTGCTTGTGTTATGATGGGAAAGGAGAGAGAGAGAGGGATTATATAATATATATATATATATGTGTGTATATATTATATAAAGAGTGTGAGAGAGAGATATTTATAAGATATTTAGAGAGAGAATGAGAGAGGGGGATGTAATGCCTGTGTCCGTATCACGTATTCTTGGAATACGTGTACGTATTTTATTCTTGTATTGCATGACTTCCTGGCTTGGCATTTCCTTCTTGGCTTGGTCTATTCCTGGTTTGGATTGGTTGGTTCGGCCTGGCTTGGTTTTGAGATCGTTCGAGTGTCGAAGAATGTATCGATAGTGAACTCAATCTCTCGATCGGGCGGCATGCCGGACAGCTCGTCCGAAAATACATCGGGGAATTCTGCCACAACGTCGGTCTGACCCGCGTTTGTGCCATCCTGTCGCATGTCTCGAACGGAAGCTAGATATCCTTCGCACCCGGAATGCAGCATCCGTCGAGTAGATATCGCAGAGATCACCATGCAGGTCGGCGACACCTCACCACACGAGTAGCAGAATTCAGGCACTCCAGGTATGCGGAACGTGACCTTCTTTTCAGCACAGTCTATGATTTTGTTGCACGGACCGAGCCAATCCATCCCCAGAATGATATCGTAGTCCTTAATATTTAGAAGCGTCGCATTGAGACTGACCTTTTGACCACCTATACAGATGATTCCGTCTCCGCAGACTAAATTTACAAGTAGTGGCATGCCCGATGGTACGTTAACAGTAAGATCGAGGTCCAATGGTGTCAAGGAAAATTTGTGCTCGACGGTAAAGACCGCCGATATAAAACAATACGTGGCACCTGAATCAAACAATACACGAGCAGGTTTATTATTGAATTGCAGTATACCTGTCAAGACTGTATCAGAAGCGAACGCCTCGTGCGAGTCATGGTGTAGACGCGGCCCTGAGCATTGGGCACTACAAAAAAGTGTCTTTTTGGGACCCCAAAAATTCGTCTTAAAAAAACCCAAATCAGTCCTAAATTGTGATTTGGGACGAATTTTAGGACGGTAAGTGACAGTGCTATTAGGGTGGCGTGGCAAAAAGTTTTAGGACGAAAAATACCGTCCTAATTTGGTTTTAGGGTCGAAAAATGTAACCGTACCAAAAGAGTTTGAATTATTACATGTTTACGACGGTTTACAAAACGGTCCCAAAATAAAAGAGTTTGTGACGAATAACATCCGTCCTAAACAAATTTACTAGCGTCACAAAAGGATGTCATTTATATCTAGGACAATTACATAATCGTCCCAAAAGTAATACTTATGAAATTATTGTTTGCATTTTTCCAGCTATAAAACATACAATTTAAATACACATATAACATAATTTATATGGTCATGGTCGTTGTCAAGCTTAACCTCAGACGTATCTCCAAGTGTCGGAGCTCCCATACAAAAAAAACTCAACAACATCAAGCATTCTTTACTATCATTTACAAAATAGGAGAAACATATTACATTAAGTAGAAGACAACAAATTCCATATATAACTATAATGTTCAATTGATAAACAACAGAAAAGCTTAACATTAAGCATCCTGTAGAATCATTTCCAAAATAAATCCAAAACACAATACATCACCCATACCATCACTTACAAAATGAACCCATCATCTCCACCATTACATACAAAATTATGAACCCAAAATATTAAACACTACACCATATTTTTGAATCATTTATTAAATATTCACAAAATTAACCCAAATTTTTTTCCATCACAAGAGTCGTCGCCCATCATTTAAGTAAATCCATAATACTTTTGAAGGACCTGCAAATAAAATTAAGACATGCCAATATATTAGCAAGAAAATTTTATTATTTTATCAATCATTGAGAAAATGTGTCTAATAACAATGTAAAGAAGCAAAAATTTATCATAAAAGTATACTTACAACAATTAGTCTAGAAAATATTATCAAGAAAATGTGTCTAGTATCAATATATATGAAAGGATACTTACAACAATCATAAAAGGAGATTCTATGTACAATGAAAGAAATCACAAAGATGAGATCCAGTAAAAATGTTACCACAACATTGACAGGGTTGGCAGGGTTATTGTAATATGTTACAATTAGATGATGCAAATACAAAGGTATTGTTAGAATAGAAGTAGAAGTTAACAATTCGAACAAGTCCTAATCATGCCCAACTTAGAGAGGCGCGCAATTATTTTTAGATTAAAGAAGCATTGATCATACAAATAGTAGATAAACCTATTATACAACCTCAGTAGTATGCTGCAATGAAGTAAAATATTTCAAAATTTTCCATCCTGTAGTTACAAAGAATACTGGAGGAAAACAGTTTCCGAGGTACGGAATGGTAGTTGCACAATGGGCTTAAGAAACGTGTATGTTGTGAAACTTCTTTTGGCATTAATTCTACTACCAAGAACATATAGCAAAATTCTCATCACATGAAATGGATTTTAGTGTTTAAATCAAGATGGTAGAGGAATAAGTTGTCTGCCCCATGGATGGATAAGTTATCAAACTACGAGTCATGTAACCTCATTGCCTTGTTCAAGAACATAAAAATCACAATTAGATATCATAGGAGCGCAATGCAAAGAATGTGAGAAAAAGCCAATAAGAAAAATCTACCTTTGCATGCTTCAACAAAGGAGCAATGCAAAGACTAGATCAACACATACATCAAGTTCAGTATCCCTTGACCCAGCAACAAAATAATTTAATGCTTTCCAAAAATTATTTTGATCAGAGAAATTGGTATAGGCATATTGGCCTGCAATCTATGTTGCTTGATACTCGAGTAACAAATAGCACACGAGTTGTGACCTTGAATTCTGACATTTTTAGAATCTATCTAAGTACCCCAAAGGATTCATAAGGAAGCAATACAACTATCCATCTAGGTTGCAGGTAGGTGTATGTATGGAATAATAGGGGGGAAAAGAAAGAAAACCAGTCACTGAATACACACCTGATGCAAGCGAGCTCTCTTCTGGAATATCCTGTCCTCATAGGAACCAATCTCCAGTTCTCCACCTCCACCCAAGCCCTCACTGAACACAGAGAGATCAAAGTTTGGGATAAAATATCAGGCTACAAAGCTAGCAATTTCAGGATCAAACCTTGTCCTCCTCTGGATTTTCGGAGTTAAAAAGATCAGACTTCTCTCTTAGCACTTCCTTGAGCTTTATTTTCAGATCATCTTTATTCTCATGAATCTGAAAATTGAAAAGAACATTACAACCGTAATCAGACAAAATAGCTGGCATGAAAGAATACTAGAACCTACAACCTAGAACTGTTATGTTAGAACATGAACATAAAACTTTGACTATTCAGGTTAAGGAATGTTGTGAGACATGAACCACGCGATTAAAATCAAAGAATTACTTGTTCCACTCTCCAGCAGTATATTTACACAAATTACAGACTTGGCTTTATTGGTATAAGCTCCAAAGTTTATGAAATCAATAAAACCAGCATACAGGTGGTAGGCATCAGCCAAGCTGTTTCTTAAGAATGAATAACCAAGTGACACTGCTTTTAGTCTCAAGCCCTCTCTGGGATCAACATTGCTTCCAGTTCTTCCCTGCGCCTTTCCAGTTCCTGCATTTGTCCAGTAGAGGTTAGATTCTAAAGCAACAGTGATCTCTTTTCAAAGTAGTCCATAAATAACTAATAACTAATACAAGAAAGCTAATAAGTCGATAACCGAAGACCGATGGCAACAAAGTATACAGTTAAGAAGTGTGCTTTCTGCACATTCGCCCAAAAATCTTAATCAAACAATCATACGACTACACTGCAAAATTCATATCAACTGGTATAGACTCGAATTCTTTAAAGAGACATCCTACATGTGTTGCTAGGAGTGGTTGTTCTAACCCCGAGTAAAAATGGTGCATTTTCTACTGATTTGTTTGTGTTCTAACCATAGCTCAGATAAGGAGTGGTTGTTCAGTGCTTTTCCTTGCAACCCACAACTAGAACATGGGCAGATTCTCAACTGCAAGGGTCTACAATCACAAGGGCCTCTCTCAGACTAAGGTGATCAAATCTATTTGGGCATGATGGTTGAGTCTAACTTGTCAGATAAACTTCACAGGTAGCAATGACGTAAGGAAATGATTTTACTGAAAAGGATTCGATGTAGCCATCTAAGATGGATTATTCAGGTGATTTTAGTTGCCTAATTAGATAAGTCATAGAGACATCCTACATCTACAGGTGTTGCCAGAAATGACTTGCCAAACATAACTTGCATGAGAAGGTAGATGGAATATACTGTACCCATTACAGCCTACCCTTGATCCTCATTTGGTTTCCTAGCCCGCCTTTGGTTCGCGTTTGCCGCATCATACACATGTTTTTAGTGGCTAAAGTTGCAATTGTGTTTTTCGAGCTCATCCTCCAATGTCCACACCCGATATTTCAGCTCACAAAAATATCTGATGACATCGTGGATAGGGACTCAAGCACACAGATTAGCTTCTTTTGCATGACCCATCAATCTGAGCTTCTTAACACCTCTCGCAAGAGATGAAGCTCGTTGTGAAGGGCGTAAAGAGGTCCTTTTCATGATTCAATCCAATCTGTGGCTCCATCAGACCTATCGGTGACTTGAAAGAACGGGTGTGGTCCATGTGTTCAAAAACCAGATTTATGAAGCTACAAACAAAAATCAAAAGCAACATGAAGAAGCAAATGAGGATTGAGGCAGACTGGAATTAACGTGATGTATTCTCTCCAACTTATAATGCAAGCTACTTAAGACTAGTCACTTGTGGACAAACATGGCAGTTATTGCAGCCACTTCTCTAATTAGGACCACAAAAATCCCGTGAATCATTCATATTAGATGGGTGGTTCATCTCTCTTTTGTTGAATTTGAGTCTTTTCATTGTGAATCTAGACTTTAGTTTAGGGAGTACAGCCTGGAAGACTGGATAATCTTCAATTTAATTTGGGGTTTTTTTTCATCATGGTTATGGGATGTTGGGTGAATATCTTGGATTCTCTTCTCTCGAATTTTAAGATAAATCTTGTTCATTGATTAACGGCTTCACGTTTTGATCTTAGCACATATTCCTCTCTTTTTTAGTTTTATTGTGTCGGGTGGGCTCGTATTTTATTTTTTGTTGTATTTGGTTGAGATGATATTCTTATTTCAAAAGATTGATGACTCAGTTTGATCGAGATCCATATGTAGCCTACTAAGAAGAGGTTAATGGTGGGTCTTCTTTCTTGATCGAGAAGTATATTGTTCACATGAGTTTGAAATTTCAATTATAGATTGGTTCACTCTGTTGACCCTAGCCCGTCAAACATCACGTTTGAAATTTTTGATATTGAGTTATAAAGAATTTATATATGATTGTTTAGTCTTGGGTGTGCTTTAGGTGTTAATCATTTGTTTGGTATTTGTTTATTTAAACTAAATCAAAGTTTATACTCTTTTGTAGTTCTGATTCCACTCTAAAAAATTTCTTCCTAGCCAAAGAAAATATTCTCTTCATTTAAATTCGCCCACTACGATGGATGCTATACCTCTGCTATTGTTTGTGGATTCTTTACTTCTAAGTTGATCTCTTTTAAATTGACTGCCAACTTTACCAAAGTCAATTATTCTTGATATAGAATACATACTCAGGCAGCAACCTTATCGCCTTAACTGATGAATTTAAGGTATTTATCACTTACCTCTAAATCTTTAGCTGCTTGCTCTCTTGTAATTTCCTTGTTGGCGGGCACGCTTCAGAAAGCCAATGCACAGGACACCCTGGAATTAGCAGCCATTAGCCAGTAGATATATACTGATTTTTCTCTTCATGGAGGAAAAGAACAACACTCATATAGCATCAAATGAAAAGACAGATAAAGAAACCAAATGCCAATTGTTTAAACACATTCAAATAAAACATCAACACTTAATCAGCTATCAAAGAGACCAAGGAGGTGGCAACATAGCTTGTCCCTTGAACAATTTGCTCAAGAAAGACTCTTTTAAGTGGAGTCTACAAGCTCAAGAGACTTTTAACAACTTAAAAACTGCTTTAACCCAACCTCCAGTATTGAGAATGCCAGACTTTAATAGTGAGTTTATACTTGAGTGTGATGCTTCTGGGAATGGAATAGGTGCTGTTCTTATGCAGGAGGATAGACCAATAGCCTATCTCAGTCAAGGGTTAAAAGGAAGAGCCAAGATCCTATCCACATATGAGAAAGAGATGCTTGCTATCTTACTGGCAGTCAAAAAGTGGAATCAATATCTTTGGGGAAGGGTGTTTCTCATTAGGACTGACCACAAGTCCTTAAAGTATATGTTAGAACAGAGGGTCTACACAGAGGCTTGCTATCTTACTTGCAGATATTTAAGGCATATCTATTTGTCATTAGCAGGTTCTGAACCCAACCATTCTGCACATGAATATGGCACTATTTTATTGTAGCTCTTATGATTATTTCAGACTTAATTAAGATGTATTGGTGGTGCAATAGGTGAAATATGCACAAGTGTTGGTTAAGTTGCACTAAGTCTATTTAGCATTCACAACTTTCTGAAAATTAGAAATACAATTACTTAGCTTGTTCTTCCTTCTTCATCTTCTTCTTTCTGTTAATTGAGGATTTCCTCCATTAGAGAGCTTCGAGCATGGTTAATTCTGCTCAGGGAAGAGGTTATAAATGGTTCAATTCTTAAATCGTAACATTCTAAATATAAATTCTTGAGCTTATAAATGGTTCAATTCCTCAAGCAACATAGTTTACTAAATAATCTTATAATTGTTTGATGCCACAATATACTGGCAATCATTGCATACCTATTTCTACTCTTAACCTATGTTGCAGGGACACAGATAAGACACGGACACTGCACTTACTTTGTGTGTCCTAGTGTATGTTGGAGTGTCCGGGTGGTGTCCTACAAGAACGACTTAGATTTTTGAGTTATCGTGCTTCCTAGCTCGGAACAGTTTAGTACCGAGTTCCAGAAATACATTATTCTGGTTTGTCGGAATTAAGCACCAACCCATCTTACATGAATACAAGTACAAGGAAGGTTCGAACCACGAAATTGGAACGTGATATCTAGGCAACAATGCTACGGAGATGAGCCTAAGCGCAAAGCTAAACGGTTCAAAAACAGATGAAAAGCAATAGTGATGATGAACAATCTAGCACAGGGGCACATTCTCCAGAACCAGTTGCTAAGATATCAAGCAGCATGATTCTCACTCTTGCCCACGAGGAAGCTACAACCTACTATCCCCCACAAACTGCATTGTAACGATCTATCATCCTGACCCAACGTCTTCTGACGCAGAAACTGTATATATTATTTCATGACGAACTATATATAGCATAGGCATCACTTCAACCTTACTCAATAAGCGCTCCAGCGATTTAACTATTTCGATATGCGATAGGAAACCATAACATTATCAGACCCAATTTTCTGCTCATTTGCATTTTTAAATTTTATTTATTTATTTATTTGTTCTCTCCATTCCCATTGATTGAGCGGAAATTTGCTCCTTTTTGTTTCATGGCCAGAACTAGTAACAATTTCAAGCTCGGTGAACAAAAGAACATCGCAGCAAACACATCAGAAACCACAATAGCACACTCCACATCCCAGCAAAACAGGAAGGAACAAAAAGAAAGACACTAAAATTAGTAACGAATCTCGACGAGCCATTAGAGTTCCCGCAGGAAAAAGCTCACCTCCCCCGGTGCCGATTCTGATGAGGAAGACCTTCGGCTTGGTCTCCTGCTCCATGGCGAGCATCGATTTGACCTCCATGGCCCTCCTCTTGCTGCTCCATTAGAGAGCTTCGAGCACCGGACATTCTAGTGTTCAGGGAAGAGGTTTCCAACATTTTCTTTGGGTTATCTAGGTATAAACCTGCCGAGAATACCTTAAAAATACCTAAAAACTGTTTAAAAAGCTAAAATTAACACAACCCTAAAGAAATTGAAGGAAAAAACTCCATACGATACATGTTATTGAAGGAATAAAACCTAAATTGATGCATTTAAAAAAACTTAAAAAATACCAAGCCCTAAAGAATTTATTTATACAAATATACCTCGATGTTCAGAGGAGGCGTTGATGTCGGAGGGAATCGGAAGGAGCGGCGGAGGGAATCGGAAGAAGCGACGTTCAGATGAGCGGCGGAGGGAGTCGGAAGAAGGAAGAGAGAGAGAGAGACGATGTGTATCTTTGTGCAAAGAAATAAGTTCTGAAAGTTTTAGGATGGACGGTCTAGATTAAGCCATCCGATTAAACGGTCAAGATGGAGACATGTGGAGGTAAAATTTCCTCCCATAAAATTTGGCAATTAGTCGTCAAATGTGTGGCATTCCCGCCGAGCTATTTGGGACGGTAATATGAATTATTTGGAACAGAAATTTTTATTAGTCCCAAATAGTGATCCATTTTTAGATTCTGTCACAAAAAATACAACTTTTTGTTACTAAAAATATATCCGTCCCTAGAACTATACTTTTAGGACTTTTTAGACTAGTGTTCCGAATAGTGTCGTCCCAAAAAGACACTTTTTTTGTAGTGGGGGCGACGGTCCTGGCCATTCGGTTATGTGGTCGATGGAGCCCGAGGTGCTTGGCCTCGGTTCTGGTGGTGTTGTTGGGGGCGTTGGTTCGGCCTAGCTTCCGGGCAGTTCTTTGCGACGTGAGTTGTTTTGCCGCAAACGAAACATGCAGCATTCTTCAATCGGCACTCGACGGCCAAGTGCCCCTCCTTATGGCAGAACTCGCAGACTACTCGATCCTTCGTCTGGTTGCCGCCTCCGTTGCTGCGGTTTTGACGCTTGTGTGCGTTGTTGCCTCCCGCATTACTATGACATTTGTTATTAAAGTGAACAACGCCGGTAGTAGTAGGAGGATACTCGGACTCCAGATGGAGGGCTTGGTTGATTTCTCGCCCATGGTTTTGTATTCAGGCACCGAGACATGAGCACGGATAGTGGAACGCAGGCCCACTACGAATCGTTTAGCTCGACTCGCAGTGGTAGATAGATAGTCTCCAGCAAACTTGGCCAGTTTGTTGAATTCGACCGTATGTTATCGTACAGTCATATTCCCTTGCGTCAACTACATAAACTCATTTTTTTTTCTGTCGCATGGCTGTAGAAAGATATTCAGTCTCGAACGTATTTCTGAATGTCGCCCATGAGATCGCTGTCGTTTCGTCTTCACGTCGAATAGCCCGCTTCTGTACAGCCCACCAATTGTGCACGTTCATTCGAAGTAGAAGTTGAGCACATGCGACTTTCTTCGAGTCCTCGACACCCAGAAGCTCGAACTTATCTTCCAGCCCCTCCAACCAGTCGATCGCCACCGAGGGATCTTCTGTGCCGTTGAAGGAAGTGCGACAGTTTTTTGTGAATTTTGACACGTCGAAGTTGGAACTTCTCGATACCGTAGGTGAGAGCACGGGCGTCTCCGGTTCAGCTTCGTTAGATCGAACCGCAGGCTGGGTCACGGCAGGCGTCATCGTTGAATTATTGTTGTTGCCCACGACCGACTGTACGATCTGCTGGAGGGTATTCAGCTGCTGCTGCTGCTGCTTGAATTGAGTCTCGAACCGATTCTCAAATTGAGTCTGACGAGCCTCCGTTTGCTGACGATGGAGCTCGTTTTGACGTTGCTACATCTCAAGCATCTGCAGCATACGTTGCATCGGGTCGCCGGAAGGTCCGGCTACGATAGGCGTCATTCCCGTTGGGTTAACGGAATGCTCGGGTCTGGAAGCACTCGAGCCGCTGGAAGCGCCCATCTCATCTTCCGTTTGAGCTCTCCTAACTGCAGGATAAAGAAAGGCAACTCTCGTTAGTTTTAGAAAATGTCTTGGGTTCAGCGTATAGAACAACTCATCTCATCGACACGAGGCCAACGGTTGGAGACTAGAACTCGACACTGGAGGCCAAGGACGTAAAGTCGTACTCTGATACCATTATGTCACGCCTCGATTCCGTCGAATCGATAGTCG
Source organism: Iris pallida (assembly GCA_029216955.1). NCBI lineage: Eukaryota > Viridiplantae > Streptophyta > Magnoliopsida > Asparagales > Iridaceae > Iris > Iris pallida. The sequence continues at coordinate 9,445,210 of JANAVB010044218.1, forward strand.
TCCCCCGGACGTGATGCCGTACGAACCTAATTTACGATCGCACAAGACATAGTCATAAGGTAATCCGAGACACGAGATCTAAGAGAGTACGCAGACAAATTGATTCACACAATAAGTATAGAAAACTTGATCTTTATTGATAATAAACATCTTTTACAGACTCCGATACAAGACTCATTGCCGCACGGGCTACAACATGACTTGATTACAAAAGAGTGCCGATGAGATAGCCGTTCCATACATTGCACACACCCCTCAATATACAACAAAGTATTCCAGTGACCTGGATGGGAGGGACGCTGAGTCATCTTCCTTAGACTGTCGAGAGCCTTCAAAAGTGGAGTCGCAGAGAAAGTCTTCGACGCACGGACGAAGCTTCAAAAGTCACGAACATCGTCGAGCTAGTTGGCACGTCCTTCCTGGTTCGCGGGACCTGCAAAAAGCGAGGATCAGCACGAACACATGTACTGGCGAATGGCTAATTAAATCCAAGCTCTGCATTTGATTCAAGAAGATTCGTAAACATGTTAGCTAGCTATTTCAATGATCTTTCTAACCATCTTGTTCGATTTGCATGTTAACATATTTTGAAGCAAGCAATGAAATTGTATAACATTAAGAAACTATCACATTCATCCCGTGTTCTGTGCACTTATTAAGCAGTAAAAAGGGTGTGAAGGCCACTAGCAATGTCAAGCCATCGCGGACTGTAGCCCGGTTAGACGGCGACCCTTTCGCGTCGGGTAGCGAGCCCTATGCGAAAGTTCCCGCCTAACTCGTGCCGATGAAAGGCTGGCGCTTGCTATTCTCGTTCCTCCCGGGCTGAATCGTTCCCTTGGCCTAGGCAACCGTTCGAGGAAACTACACCTTGTCGACAAGTTGTCCAGTGACCATTTTGCTTACTTAGCCGTATTGTTACGATAAACATTAATTGATTCATTCATTTCTTTGCATAGGCTAAGTGGATTTGCATAAGGAACATGTTTTCTAATTCCAATATCAGCAGTTTGATAACAAGTGTTTCGTGAAGAATCATGCTACGATTTCTTTGATTCTATACTTTATGACAAGCATTCATTTTACTTCGCATAATGAGTTTTGAAGTAGAGGGACGAGGCGAAGGAGGTCAGCCACTCGTCTTAGGCTTGCTTCAAGCGAGCGACCGGTTGGCTGCACTGACGTCGCCTACGCGATCACCTACAATCGCATAAGCAACTGATTAGAATACTGTATAATTCAAGGATATTCGATATGAATGTAAAGCTCGAAAATGTGTCACGAAAACCCATCGAAAACATTCACGAAAAACGCATTCACGAAAACCAAAGCCAAAGCCAAATCAAGTGCGACATGAAAACCAGAGCAACGGAAGGTCCCTCCCGACTCAGCCGCAGAGCCAATCCTCGAGGCGCAACCCGCTGAATATGGGACTTGGTTCCGAAGAAGCCATTCCATAACGTGAAATGGATCTTAATTCAATCGTTCCCGTTCGATCGACTCGGCCGATTCCGACCTATCGGTCCCGACCGAATCGATAGCGACAGTGTTCCTTTCTCGCGCACCCCGTGGACGAAAACGGGGCACGATGTAGGGATGGGGCACTACAGAGGAGCATGTTGAAAATAAGAAAAAAATAGAGAAAAAATTATGATATTTTATATTAAAAAAGGATATTTATGACATTTTAAATAAAACTTCTCAATCCCTCTCGTTAACCCTCTGATTTGGAGAGTTAAAAAATAGAAAAAATGGTTAAACAAATCCTCACTTTCTATAATCCCGTTCCAAAACCTCCACCCTCAAACCAAGTATGATTTTTATTTTTTCTCACTTAACTCTCTTAATCCTTAATCCAAGCAGACCATTATAGTAAATTGCAAGCAAGGAATAAAATTTGATAAAATTTTATAGAAGAAACTGCAACGTCCATACTACGGACGTTGCATTTGAACACCTTCTAACACATGTTAAAACCCCCTAACCCATCAAAAAAGATTTTAAAAAATAAATAAATGTCATTGGAAAAAAATTGCAACACCCATAGAAAATACTAATAGAAAGTTGTTTGAAAATTAAAATCTAAAAGAAACAAAAAATATCCTTGCCAAAGGCATTTTGGTCACAACCAATACCAAAAGCGTCCTTAGCATGGACGTTTTCTCTTCTTTTTATTTTTTTGTATCTTTTATTTTAAAAGTACAGAAAGTCACTTAAAAAAAATTAATACCACCCTTAAACACCCTTACCAACGACGTAAGATATCTTTTTTTATTATTATTTATCTTTGTTTATTTATTTATTTGAAAAAAAAATTTATTTAAACCACCATACCTAATTTATTAAAAAAAATTATGAACAAAAAAAGTTCTTACTAAAGACGTAATTTTTTAAACAAATAAAAAATGGCGGTGGCAAAGAAAAATCACTAGTAAAAACATTTTAGCACAAATTAAAAACGTTTTTTTTTTCTTCTACTTTTTTAAATGTTTCTGTTGGACTTAGTGGAGGTAGGAGCTAGGGTTTCGTATAGGAATCAAGGATAACCTAGGGTACTACCTTAAATAGTGGAAGCACTGGCAATGGAGGATTAGAACAGAATCCCAAGGATCCGAATTTTCAAAGTGAGCCCAAAAGTAAGTGCGTGTTCTCTTGCCACGACACGTCCCTTCATGAGATATCTAACAAGCACTTAATGTTTTGCCTTTTTGGCTTTTTTTTTTTTTTTTCCCCTAAAGGCACTACCAAATTTATTTGAGACTAGTCTAATTTTTTTTTCAAAATTATTTATAATTTGTCATTCAAATTTTTACTTGGAACTAGTCTAATTTTTTTAGCAAGTAGAACTGTCAACTTAGTTGAAGTCTTAAGACTGCCAACTTGTCCTAACATAAAGTAGGACTGCCAACAAGTTGGCAGTCCTAACATAAAGGAGAACTGTCAACTTAGTTGCAGTTCGCGTCGACGAAGACGTACCGCAGCTCGGTGGGGACGGCCCATCCCATCTAAGGACCCCTCGCACTCGGCAGATGCCCCTCCCATCTGAGGACCCCTCGCACTCGGCAGATGCCCGACGACGTCGACGACGAAGACGAGAAAGAGGAGGAGCAGCAGCGCGGCCGTGAGCCATCCCCCAACCATTCGGATCCCTCCCTCTCCGCTCCGCCCTCCCCCCTCCTCCTCCTCGACCTCCACCTCCTCCGCCTCGACCTCCGTCGCCATCCACCTCCTTCGCCGTCTCTAAACTCCCCCGCCCTCGCCGTCGCTGCAGAAACTCCTCCGTCCTCGCCGTCGCCGCCTTGTCCCCGTCGTTTCTGGAAATTCTAATTCTTTGTGGGTGGTCTAGTCCTAAATAATTTTTGGACTGTCTCCAATAAAAGTTCTATCTTTTTGGACTGTCTCTAAGTAAAATCTAGTCCCAAATATTGGTGGTGGCCTTAGAAATTGCCTTTTTTAAGTTTAGTTCCAAAGGCCCCGGGACTTCTAAATTGATCGGGTGACAGACAGAACAGCTGCGGACAAGAGGCGTACAGCTGCGCACATGGCAGATTCAAAAAGCACTGGACTGCATGCATTTGCACGAGAGCGTGCGCGCATTCTTTGAGCATGCGTCATGTCAACTTGCCTGCTCTGCACCGGCCACTGCCCTCCATTATCAATCGATTATAGTGCTGCTCGCTCGCTCGCTCGCTTTTTAGAGGCCTAGCCAGCCTAGCTATGCCAATTTCATGTCGAATGCTCGATGATCGATCCCAAGAAAAAAAAAAAAAAAAAAAAAAATGGTCCGTTCGTCACTTCCTCAACCTCTGAATCGAAGGGAATCGCGTACTACTGCTGCTTACTTGAGTGGGCATGCATGAGACCAGCTCTGGCTATAGCTAGCTAGCTACTTGAGATCATGAGCTGATTTGAGGTTCTTGTACTACATTTGCCTGTTGTTTGAAAAAAAAGGAAAATGTGAGGAGGAGAAAAATAAATAGGAGAGATTTGTCACTGTCGACGTAGGTGACCCCTTGTAGAAATTGGACTATGACGTATACGTACGGGAGTGCCCGTCCCCAAACGAAGTGATGTTCGACACCTGAAAGGTGGTTGTACTATCGGGGCCAGCCCGAGGATTGAATTGACTTATACTGGAAATAATTTTGATTGTCCCTTTATCCTTATTGACAGCTTGTCCTGCTGGCCATCAATAATCTTGACATTTGGTGGGATCATGCTGAACATAGAGAGTTGCCCTAACAGAGAGGGCTGGGTTGTCCAAGTCCCAAGGCTTGTCCGGCTCACCCCAGGATCGACCTTGTGTACTGTACCTTTAGGACCCACAGGTGGATCGAGGCTCGAGCTCCACCAAGGGTGCTCTTTTTAAATCACTTTTTGCATGTTTCACCAAGAAGAATACATATACATATATGGGTACGAATCCGAAGTCCCGTCCACGAAGTTCACGGAAGTCTCGTCGTCCTCAACCATTAGATCGAACGGATATACGTGCAGATCCCACACGGGTCCCCCAATCTGATAGTGCAGGAGGAACAAAACTTTGACGGGGCTCCCTCCGCTGGGCCTGTTTTGATCCGCGCATTATATATATATATATATATTGGAATAAAAAATAATACGTCCCGGTGGCTCAATCCACAGATTTTTTGCCACCCACTCAGTGTCTTATACCTCTCTTCACAAACCACAAGAGCCACTCGAGTTATATATAATATATATATATATATATATATATATATATATATATATATATATATATATATATATATATATATATATATATATATATATATATATATATATATATATATATATATATAAGCCTAGTGGAGGGATATTGTGGTTAATATATATATATATATATATATATATATATATATATATACATATATATATATATATATATATATATATATATATATATATTAACCACAATATCCCTCCACTATATATATATATATATATATATATATCAAACTCCTGACCACTCAGGCCGCATGCATATATATATATATATATATATATATATATATATATATATATATATATATATATATATATATATATATATAACTCGAGTGGCTCTTGTGGTTTGCGAAGAGAGATATAAGACGCTGAGTGGGTGGCGAAAAATCAGTGGATTGAGCCACCGGGACGTATTACTTTTTATTCCTATATATATATATATATATATATATATATATATATATATATATATATATATATATATATATACAAAAGTTTCCCTTAGAAAGCCCCCCAAAAACCCTCCTCACTCTAATCCGTAATTTAATGTTAATATTAATGTTAATATTAATGTTAATGTTAATATTAATGTTAATATTAACATTAAATACTAAAATTAACATTAAACTTAACATTAAAATTAATATTAACATTAACATTAACATTAACAATAACAATAATATTAACATTAACATTAACATTAATATATAAAAAAATTAAAAAAAAATAATATTAACATTAACATTAATATTAATATTAATATTAATATTAATATTACGAATTAGCTTGAGGGGGGTTTTTGGGGGGCTTTCTAAGGGGGACTTTTGATCCGCTCCCTATATATATATATATATATATATATATATATATATATATATATATATATATATATATATATATATATATATATATTGGAACCAGATAAATTGTTTCTGGAATCGCTCCCACTGGGATTCGAACTCCTGACCACTCGGGCCACAAGCATCTCTCTTAACCACTAGGCTAGAGGTCATTTGCTATATATATATATATATATATATATATATATATATATATATATATATATATATATATATATATATATATATATATATATAGCAAAATATATATATATATATATATATATATATATATATATATATATATATATATATATATATATATATATATATATATATATATATATATATATATAGCAAAAAAAAAAAAAATATATATATATATATATATATATATATATATATATATATATATATATATATATATATATTTTTTTTTTTTTTTTTTTTGCTATATATATATATATATATATATATATATATATATATATATATATATATATATATATATATATATATATATATATATAGGGGTAGGATATTGCAACAAATGTTATTGCATCATTAGTGCGCCAAATCATCTCAACCGTACAAGCAACTAAATCCTATGGCTCTAAAAAGTTTAGAAGATGCAAAAGACTTGGCTGACTTGGCTGGAGACTCACTCCTCATTTAATGCCAAACAACTCTTGGCACACAAAAATCCACTCTTCATTAATACAAAACCACCCTTCATTTAAAACTCTTCTTCTCCTTCTTCTTTCCTCACAATTTCTCCTGGAGCTCTTCTTCCCCGGAGCCTTGGCTGAAGTCATACGGGGGTACATCTCTCTCTCTCTCTCTCCCCTTCTCCCTCACTCACTTCTCTCTCTAAAACCTAGATGGAAAACTAAGACGTACGTAGATGGAAACAAAAAATTTAAACAAAGGGAAACTAAAATTTTAGGGTTATGGTTTTGAAATTTTGGTTGTGAAATTAAGGTTTTCTGTAGTCCTGAAATTAAGGTTTTAAAATTTTGGTTCTGAAACAAGGGGGAACTGACAAGTCCTGATGTTGTTCTCCCTCACTTCATTTATGTTTCTAACTTAATTTTTTATATTTAGGTTTTCAAATTTTGGTTCTGAAAGTTTTGGTTCTTAAACAAGGGAAAAATCATGATGTTGTTGTCACGCCCCAGAACCAGAATACTAGAGAGCGGGGGAATGACTTAGCCAGCTACGTATTACGGGTAGATGAATACCGTATAATACGATCAATGCTGTCTAAAAGACGATGGGTGCATACTACATAAAAGTCTTACTATGGTCATTACACATCTATTGTCTCAATCATTCAAACAAGAAACAGAAATATAGAACATGTAAGGTAAAGCAGTAAGGCGTCCAAAACGCTCAGTCAAAATATTCTTGAGATCTGGCTTTACAAAATACAGCCAGATGATGCAGTAAGTATACACAATTGTTATCAGCTGCAGTCTGACTTAATTATAATTATGCAAAAGTAAGTGCAAGACAATCCGACTAACATGTCGGTGCCAAACGGCAAAGTATAAAGTAAATAACAAAACGAGCGGGGAGGTAAGGAACCCACTCGAGTCCTCCTGCGATCATTTCTCTAGTATTGACCATCTTGGAGGTAGAGGTAAGCTGAATCCTCGGGAACCGGCTCTAAATCTGGCCATGCAAAACCAGAGAGATTAGACCTCTAATAGCAAGTACCGCAAGGAAGCACGATATGAGACATTAAACCAGTAAATAAGAGAATATAATAATAGACCTCTGCTTGCTACTGGGATTCACATAACATCACGACACTTCGAACCAACCTCCCAACCAAACAAGGACAGAAGTTGGCCCGTCATGTCCTGATGCTCTGATCATCTCAGTTAGGTAACAGAGTAGGTACAGTACACAAACAAATCAACTTAAACGGCCATCCAACTCCTACGGCTTACTACTGTGAGTCCCAAGTTACCCTGGAATTATGCAATAAAGATTTCTCAGTTCTTACTATGGACAAGCAAGGCTGGTCGATCCAATCAATCAATTGCGCCAATCATGAATTAGACGAGTCCCAGCGGGACGCCCGTCATCAATATACAATATACAATAAATAGTATTACCAGATACCGCTCCATGCCCGTGTGGCAGGTTTGCAGTATCTGTGGGGACCAGCCGGCCTGTCGGGTACTACTAGTCCCAAGAGGGCTGCCATGTAAGAACTCGGGAATCCATTCTCTTCATGCAATCATTATTTTTATTTAACTTAATAGTCTCTACGTTGAGTGAAATCCCATGCCGTGGATCATGGTCATTCGGAATGAGTACTTTCGTACGGGGTACGATATGCACAACTCTACAACGATGCCCGTGCGGTTAGGTTGTAGGTCTTACATAGCGTAATGCAATAATCCAAACTAACCACGGAACAATCATGCCTTGACCATAATGTACACATGCTTCTTTTATAGTAAAATAAATAAATTAATAAATTGAAGCCTGCATGGGTGCATGTATGTCAATATTCGGGATCGGCCAATCGATTATAGTAGTTCATACTTAATATGAACGTGTCTCATTCATTCATTTCAATAAGACAACTAGCCAGTCTCTTAGTTCCATCTAGGAACGCATGATCAATAATTAATCAAGATAACAATCAATGTTAATTAATGCCAAATTCGGAAAATAAATATTGGAAAATAAATAATAATTGGAAAATAAATAATCTAATGCGCTGTGGGAAATAATTGAAGAATAAATAAATCTCATGCACTGTGAAGAATGTTTGGGAAATAAAGAATCTCATGCGCTGTGGGAAAGGTTGGAAAATAAATAATATCATGCGCCTGAGGGAAATGATTGGGAAATAAATAATATCATGCGCTGTGGGAAATGATTGGAAAATAAATAATATCATGCGCTGTGAGAAATGATTGGGAAATAAATAATATCATGCGCCTGAGGAAAATGATTGGGAAATAAATAAACTCATGCGCTGTGGGAATGCGGCTGTGAGAAATAAATATCATGCGCTGTGGGAAATAAATATCATGCGCTGTGGAATAAGATTGGGAAATAAATAATCCATGCGCCTGAGAAATGAGATTAGAAAATAAATAATCTCATGCGCCTGAGGAATGATTGGGAAATAAATAAACTCATGCGCTAGGAAATAAATAATCTCATGCGTCTGAGGAATGAGATTGGGAAACAAATAATCTCATGCGCCTGAGGAATGATTGGGAAATAAATAATCTCATGCGCCTGAGGAATGATTGGAAAATAAATAATCTCATGCGCCTGAGGAATGCGGCTGTGAGAAATAAATATCATGCGCCTGAGGAATGAGATTGGGAAATAAATAATCTCAGCGTTGCCGGGACTTCATGGCGCATGGCCTCCCGGGCGCATGGGGTTCCCGGCGCATGGGGTTCATCGTCCCCAAACAGCAAGTTCAGCCATGAAAGTCCTAAAAACTTGCTATGGCCATAACTTCCTCATCCGAAGTCGAAATCAAGCGAAGCAAAAGCCAAAACTGAATGAAATTGAATTCTCTACAACATGGAACTATTAGTTTTCGGAAATAACCAAGTTTTAGAGATCAAAACCAAGAAAAATTGAAAATGTATCAAACTTAGATCTACAACAAATAAGCCATGGAAATTGAAAATGCTAAGTACTAAAGAGACTTAGAATCAAATAGGAAAGATGATGGAACAATAAAAATAGGGATCCATCAAGAAGCAAGTTGGCACTTGCCTTGCTCTCTTAGGTTGGTGGGAGAGTTATGAGGAAGAAGAAGAGTAATGAAGAGAGAGAAAGGGTTTGGAGATTTAAATGAAGGAGTGGTGGTAGGTGGGGGTTTATTTCGGTTCATGATGAACCAACATAATTAAACCAATCTGAGCCGAACCCATAGCAAAGCTAAAGCAGAGTATAAAAGCAGAAAGTAAAGTGCAGAACTAAAATTGCAGGAAATTAATTAACAGAAAATTGAAGGAATTTAAATACAGAGCAATACATGATAAACATTAAATGAATACATTCCAGCAGTACATGTATTTAGAATACGTATTCTGGGAACGGGAAGTGACATCTCTACCCTAATTAATGCCTCCATAGCTTCAAAGCAAATACTACTGCCGCTAATTCCAAATCATGAGTTGGGTAATTCTTCTCGTGGTCCCGAAGCTGCCTAGATGCATACGCTATCACCTTCCCATATTGTATAAGGACACATCCAAGTCCTTTACCCGACGCATCACAATATACTGTAAAACCTCCGGGTCCAACTGGCAATGTAAGGATAGGTGCTGATATCAACTTCTGCCTCAAAGTCTCAAATGATGCCTGACATTATGCCGACCAAACGAATGGTACATCCTTCCGGGTCAAGCGGGTCATGGGGGCTGAAAGCCTTGCAAAATCTGATACAAACCTTCTGTAATATCCTGTCAATCCTAAGAAACTCCGCACATCTGCTACGGTCTTGGGTACTGGCCAACTTTCTACTGCTTCTACCTTCTTGGGATCCACTGCTACTCCAGCTCCTGATATGATATGACCCAAAAATGAAATGTGATCCGACCAAAACTCACATTTGCTGAGCTTGGCATACAACTGGTTCTCTCTCAGAACCTGTAACACCTTCCGGAGGTGATCTTCATGCTCCTCTTCACTAGTTGAGTATACAAAAATGTCGTCGAGAAACACAACGACAAATTGATCCAAGTACGGCATAAAGATGCGATTCATCAAATCCATAAATATAGCTGGAGCATTGGTCAAACCAAACGGCATTACTAAGAATTCATAATGCCCATACTTCGACCTGAATGCTATTTTGGGAATGTCCTCCTTCCGAACCCTCACTTGATGATACCCTGAACGAAGATCTACCTTGGAGAAAACTCTAGCTTTGCTCAACTGATCAAATAAGTCGTCGATCCTGGGTAGTGGGTACTTGTTCTTCACTGTTGCCGCGTTAAGCTTCCTGTAATCGATGCACAATCTGGATGACCCATCCTTCTTTCCCACAAGTACCACTGGTACTGCCCATGGTGATATGCTAGCTTGGATGAACTTCTTCTCCTTCAGTTCCTCTATGTGCTGATATACCTTGGCCTGCTCTGAATCCGCCATTCTGTAAACTCGATATGATATCGGTTTAGTTCCTGGTGCCAATTCTATGCTGAACTCAATATCTCTAACTGGTGGCAGACCTGGAAGTTCTTCAGAAAATACGTCTAGAAATTCTTTAACTACCTTCGGAATCTGAACTTCTTCCATTGCCGTTACTACTCCCGGCTCTTGCTGAGTTGCCTCTAATCTGACTAAGGTGAACCGCTTCATGCCTGGAATATCAAAAGATACACTCCCTCTACGACAATCTATTGTCGCATGACTGTCTTTCAGCCAGTCCATGCCTAAGATAACGTCGAAATTTCCAACAGGAAATTCTATCAACCGGGCGGGTAAGGAATGCCCGCAAACTACAACGCTACATGCTAGAATTACTCGACTAACTCCTACGAGCCCATTACCAGTGAGTATATTCAACTTCCCTGGCAATGCCTCGAACTCCATTCCTAGTCGTGTCGCAAATTGTGCAGATATAAATGAATGGGATGCTCCCGAATCAAACAATGCTACTGCGGGATATGAGGCGACGAGAATGTTACCTGCCACAACATCTCCCGATGCCAATGCCTCTTCCAAGGACAAAGTGAATGCTTGCCCTCGACCTCCTTGCCGATTTCCATGCTGCGGCCTAGCCTGATGCTGTTGCTGGCCCCTTCCTTGATGATGCTGGGATGGTCTATGCTGGTGTTGCTGCATCGGCGGTCCCTGCTGCCGAAACATCTGAGCCTGCGGTACTAATGGACGCTGTGCCAACGGCCTTACTGCCACTGCTGGTCCTCGATACTGGCCTGTCCCTGGTGCTGGCAGAGCAAGAAACTGCTGCCCTGGTCCTCCTGCCCTCGAATTCATGGGACATGTGATAACCCGATGATCTGGATTTCCACATATCAGACACAGTCCATTCAATGTCCGACACACATCTCTAGTGTGTCCCATCTTCCCACAATAAGTGCAGCCCGCCGGGGGTTGCTGGTTCTTCCTCTGTTGCTGTTGCTGTTGCCTGGGTGGTGGTGCTGGTCCTCGTATCGCCACATCGTGGATACGAATGCCAGTGGATGGTGCTGTTGTTCGGGGCGCCGCTTCCCCTCCTCCTTCAATCTGACTATGGGATCTCTTCTGACCCCCAGTCCTCACCGTAAGCCTCTGAATAGTGATCTCATGCCTTCGAGTTGCCGTTAATACTTCGTCAAAAGTCTGGTAATTGTGCCCCTCTATCAATTGCAAGAGTTCAAGGTGAAACCCTTGCTGAAACCTCATGGCCCTCTGGCGCTCTGTTGCTACCATCTCTGGGGCGAACCTACTCAATCTGCAGAACTCCGCTGCATAAGCATCTACAGTCTTGCCGGCCTGCCTGAGGTTGATAAACTTCTGTTGTAGCTCAAACTGCGCCACAACCCCATAGTACTTGGTCTTGAATCTTGCTGTGAAATCGTCCCAAGCCACAGGACGCCTGATGCCCACTTCCTCTGATTCCCACCAATCACGTGCGAGATCCTGAAGTAACAACTTCACTAGATCCACACGTTCTTCTGCCGGCACCTTCGCTGCTGTCAGAATAGCCTCCATATCCTTAAGCCATGCATCTGCTGAGATGGCATCCTCCGTACCCTCGAAACGGCGGGGATTGTACTTGCAAAACCTGGCTGATGCTCCTGAATCAGTCCTCACTCCTCTTTCCAATGCCGTCTGCAATCCTTGGTTAAGCAACACATTCTGCTCTTGTAGCTGAGTGCTCTTGCAGTCTGACTTAATTACAATTATGCAAAAGTAAGTGCAAGACAATCCGACTAACATGTCGGTGCCAAACGGTAAAGTATAAAGTAAATAACAAAACGAGCGGGGAGGTAAGAAATCCACTCGAGTCCTCCTGCGATCATTCCTCTAGTATTGACCATCTTGGAGGTAGAGGTAAGCTGAATCCTCGGGAACCGGCTCTAAATCTGGCCATGCAAAACCAGAGAGGTTAGACCTCTAATAGCAAGTACCGCAAGGAAGCACGATATGAGACATTAAACCAGTAAATAAGAGAATATAATAATAGACCTCTGCTTGCTACTGGGATTCACATAACATCACGACACTTCGAACCAACCTCCCAACCAAACAAGGACAGAAGTTGGCCCGTCATGTCCTGATGCTCTGATCATCTCAGTTAGGTAACAGAGTAGTTACAGTACACAAACAAATCAACTTAAACGGCCATCCAACTCCTACGGCTTACTACTGTGAGTCCCAAGTTACCCTGGAATTATGCAATAAAGATTTCTCAGTTCTTACTATGGACAAGCAAGGCTGGTCGATCCAATCAATCAATTGCGCCAATCATGAATTAGACGAGTCCCAGCGGGACACCCGTCATCAATATACAATATACAATAAATAGTATTACCAGATACCGCTCCATGCCCGTGTGGCAGGTTTGCAGTATCTGTGGGGACCAGCCGGCCTGTCGGGTACTACTAGTCCCAAGAGGGCTGCCATGTAAGAACTCGGGAATCCATTCTCTCCATGCAATCATTATTTTTATTTAACTTAATAGTCTCTACGTTGAGTGAAATCCCATGCCGTGGATCATGGTCATTCGGAATGAGTACTTTCGTACGGGGTACGATATGCACAACTCTACAACGATGCCCGTACGGTTAGGTTGTAGGTCTTACATAGCGTAATGCAATAATCCAAACTAACCACGGAACAATCATGCCTTGACCATAAAGTACACATGCTTCTTTTATAGTAAAATAAATAAATTAATAAATTAAAGCCTGCATGTGTGCCTGTATGTCAATATTCGGGATCGGCCAATCGATTATAGTAGTTCATACTTAATATGAACGTGTCTCATTCATTCATTTCAATAAGACAACTAGCCAGTCTCTTAGTTCCATCTAGGAACGCATGATCAATAATTAATCAAGATAACAATCAATGTTAATTAATGCCAAATTCAGAAAATAAATATTGGGAAATAAATAATGATTGGAAAATAAATAATCTAATGCGCTGTGGGAAATGATTGGGGAATAAATAAATCTCATGTACTGTGGGGAATGTTTGGGAAATAAAGAATCTCATGCGCTGTGGGAAAGGTTAGAAAATAAATAATATCATGCGCCTGAGGGAAATGATTGGAAAATAAATAATATCATGCGCTGTGGGAAATGATTGGGAAATAAATAATATCATGCGCCTGAGGAAAATGATTGGGAAATAAATAAACTCATGCGCTGTGGGAATATGGCTGTGAGAAATAAATATCATGCGCTGTGGGAAATAAATATCATGCGCTGTGGAATAAGATTGGAAAATAAATAATCCATGCGCCTGAGAAATCAGATTAGGAAATAAATAATCTCATACGCCTGAGGAATGATTGGAAAATAAATAAACTCATGCGCTGTGGGAATGCGGCTGTGAGAAATAAATATCATGCGCTGTGGAACAAGATTGGGAAATAAATAATCCATGCGCCTGAAAAATAAGATTAGGAAATAAATAATCTCATGCGCCTGAGGAATGAGATTGGGAAACAAATAATCTCATGCGCCTGAGGAATGATTGGGAAATAAATAATCTCATGCGCCTGAGAAATGATTGGGAAATAAATAATCTCATGCGCCTGAGGAATGCGGCTGTGAGAAATAAATATCATGCGCCTGAGGAATGAGATTGGGAAATAAATAATCTCAGCGTTGCCGGGACTTCATGGCGCATGGCCTCCCGGCGCATGGCCTCCCAGGCGCATGGGGTTCCCGGCGCATGGGGTTCATCGTCCCCAAACAACAAGTTCAGCCATGAAAGTCCTAAAAACTTGCTATGGCCATAACTTCCTCATCCGAAGTCGAAATCAAGCGAAGCAAAAGCCAAAACTGAATGAAATTGAATTCTCTACAACATGGAACTATTAGTTTTTGGAAATAACCAAGTTTTAGAGATCAAAACCAAGAAAACCCGAAAATGTATCAAACTTAGATCTACAACAAATAAGCCATGGAAATTGAAAATGCTAAGTACTAAAGAGACTTAGAATCAAATAGGGAAGATGATGGAACAATAAAAATAGGGATCCATCAAGAAGCAAGTTGGCACTTGTCTTGCTCTCTTTGGTTGGTGGGAGAGTTATGAGGAAGAAGAAGAGTAATGAAGAGAGAGAAAGGGTTTGGGGATTTAAATGAAGGAGTGGTGGTAGGTGGGGGTTTATTTCGGTTCATGATGAACCAACATAATTAAACCAATCTGAGCCGAACCCATAGCAAAGCTAAAGCATAGTATAAAAGCAGAAAGTAAAGTGCAGAACTAAAATTGCAGGAAATTAATTAACAGAAAATTAAAGGAATTTAAATACAGAGCAATACATGATAAATATTAAATGAATACATTCCAGCAGTACATGTATTTAGAATACGTATTCTGGGAACGGAAAGTGACAGTTGTTCTCCCTCACTCACTTCCTCTCTCTAAAACCTAGATGGGAAACTGAGACGTACGTAGATGGAAATAAGGTTTTCAAAATTTGGTTCTGAAATTTTGATGAACTGACAAGTCCCGAAACAAGTAATTTTGGTTCTTAAACAAGAGGAAACGTCATGATGTTGTCCAAAGCTATCATGTAATTCCTCATATTAGACTTTGGATGATGGTAATTAAATTATGTTTTAAGTTATTTCAAAGCTATCATATAATTCTAATGTTTAGTTTTTAGCATGCTAAAATTCTCATGTCCTAACTTGTTTAAGCTCCCAAATGGCAGAAAATGAAGCAACTGAACCGGAATGGGATCTTGCGAAGATCCCATGTTATTGTAAAGTTACTTCTATGTACAAATTACTCACTGCAAATACATCTCGAAATCATAGTCGCAAATTTCTGAAATGTGCAAAGGTTTGATTTTGTTGTTATTTAGTTCATTTTCTTAGTTTTTTATTTTTTTTAATGATCTTATTTTGATTAACATAGCATGATGGATGTGATTTTTGGTGTTGGGCGGATGAACTTCGATTTTGTCGTTGTGAAGCCGGCTTTTGCAAAATAAGAACGTCAAAGATGCCTAGGAACTTAGGACAAAAGTTTTATTGTTGTCCATCATCTACTAGTGTAAATGAAACTTTTTTACTTTTCTAACAACAAGTCAATTGTTATTTATGTGCAACTATGATTACAATTGTAATTTGTTTGTTCAATGTGTAGAGGAAAAATCTAGGTTGTGAATATATTGAGTGGATGCAACAATCTATGGCCTCAAAGACAAAAAAGAAACTAGTGGATGATGGGGCTACTACTTCGGGACAAAGTAAGGATATCATGAAGGAGATCTTATTGGAAGTTGAAATTGAACACCGTGTAGCGCTACGTCAAGTTGAACTATATGGTTCCCTTTTGAAAAAAATTGGGGACTTCAAGATTTAGTAATTTGTACAATTTGCTTGTAATTTGTAATTTGCTACAATATGCTTGTAATTTGTATCAATGTTATATTTATGAAATTCTATTGTGCTGCAGTTGGTTGTAGTTTTGGTACTTTATACTACATTGGCTCGATCTTCGTGATGATGCTTATGGCTTAATAAGAATTGAAGTGTGTTTCAGTGTTCCTTCTCCATTTTCTTAGCGTAGGCATACATGATGATACATGTTCAATCTCAATCACAGCGAGGAGTTTTGCAGCAAGTTTGATATATGCATATTAATTCTTGGGTTTCATCCATAAGCCCCTAACGCCTAAGTGATGTTAAGCATGTAGCTTTTTTGGCTTATATGTAATAGTGGAAGATTGTTGAGACTTTTATGTGGGAAACACGGGAATAAGTAGCTATTGTATGTTTCATATGGTCCTGTCACGACCCGCATCCGCTTTTCGGATACGAAACGTGTCTAAGCCCAGCCTACGCCGCAGTGTCGGCGGTAGTACGCTGTCTATACTCAAGTCACGGCAATCTAGAATCACGGAAAAACTATATCTCATCCACAGCAATAATCATGTCACAGTCAAGATCAATGAAAAGACATGAACTGAATAATAATGAATAAACTGAATATCAAGAATCACTGTCACGTCCGGTGGACACAAATCCACTACCAATAGACGGAAGAAAATAAAAGAATACATGGAGTAACTAACTGAATAAAACTGCTAATATAGACCACCTCAAGTGCAAGCGATGCGATCTGATGCTGGCTCAACCCTCTGGTCTGCTCCTAACTCAAACTCGGCTAACCTGAAAAGATCATCAGGTCCTCAGAGGACTAGCAAGATACATAAAAACGAGCCTTTCTAACAGTTTATTATGCATGGAAAAAGATACAGAATAAACAAGTAAAACTGAGCAATGAATAAAGCACGAATCTATACACTGTCTACACATAGATGAACTGCCGAACAAGGACTAGAGAACTCATGTCATGATGTCAACGGATAGCCGAAACGAATACTCAAACCTTCGTCCCTAGCGTGGACTCGCAGGTTTGAACTACTAACCCTCGTCCCTAGTGTGGACTCGCAGGCTAGCCTCTACTACTAACCCTCGTCCCTAGTGTGGACTCGCAGGCTAGCATCTACTACTAATCCTCGTCCCTAGTGTGGACTCGCAGATTAGTATCACCCTCGTCCCTAGTGTGGACTTGCAGGCGTAACCCTATACCACTAACCCTCGTCCCTAGTATGGACTCGCAGGCTAGCATCTACTACTAATCATCGTCCCTAGTGTGGACTCGCAGATTAGCATCACCCTCGTCCCTAGTATGGACTCGCAGGTGTGGACCAATAACTACTAATCCTCGTCCCTATCGTGGACTCGCAGGTTAGCCTCAAGGTTCAAGACACAGAAGCACGACTCAATCAAGGCATGACCAATAAGACCCAAGGCTAACTGTGAACACGGTCTACAATTCAATGATACCAATATGAACAGGATATGAAAGATACCTGGCAGCAATATGATGAAAACTGGAAAAATAATAAAAGATATTGCATGTAAATAAAGCTGTGTAGAAAGGCAAGGTATACTTGCCTGTGGTCCTGCTGCTGTTACGGGTCAAGTCCGTATCTCGGTCCAAGTAACCTATTTATACCATATACATAATGTCAATACACAATTAATAATAAAATGCAGCCTATCTATTCATTGGTTAGGTTTCTAGGTCATGCTACCCCCTTTACCTTCCTAATAGGCCTCTAGCTATGTTATGCCATATGAGTATCTATCTATTTATCAATTAATACTGGACATACCTTAACCCTTCTACTGTTAATTTGCACCTCCTTGCCTATAGTCACATTTAAGTTACCATCCTTGCCACACAGGTAAGCTTTATACAGTTATAACCTTAATTTGTTACTGCCTATGCTGGCCTAACAGGGAGTCCCCTGTCCCAGGCTCATTGCTGCTCCATGGTGCAGCCTTGTATCAATTACCATGTACCATGCCTGTTGATCACAATTTTTCAGAAGTGAAGTCTATCAATGTGCCTACTGGTGTAATCAGGATCACTTAACAAGCTTGATGTCATAGCTACAAATGTCAGGTGCATATAACAGTCTCCATATAGAATTTATACCAAGTGCAGGCACATGACTGAATACTTAGTAAATAGGATAGTTGCAAAATGAGGTGAAGAATGGATACAAAATAAATTTAAACAAGAAGTAAGAGGACTGAGTAGTGAAATATGCAGGGACTGAACATTGGATGTTCAGATAATGCACAAGGTTGAAAAAGGAAAAGACTATGGATGGTTCAATGTAATGTGGTCATGACCCCTGCAGATATTTTCATGAAAATACATGGTATACCTGTCCACCAAGGACCAATACCCAGATCCCTCAGCTGTCCTGTCATATGCTAACAGGAAGGGTCTAAGGAATTGCAGTAGGATGACTCAATCAACATGAATTGATATCAAAATATAGGGCAGTGATATCGAGCAGTACAGGTAACGTATGAAGGTTCCCTCTAGTGTCTGTGCATACAAGTAAACCTGTGGAAAGTTCCCTGGTTATGCCTAATACTAGAGACCACTAGGATTACATAGATCCTTTTGTGTGTCTAACCAAATATACATAGGAAGGGTCCCTGTCATTACAGCTGGGTCAATCCAACTCAACCATAGTCCCATGTTACCCATCAAACCAATCTCAAATAATAAAGCCTGTGTAGGTATTGGTAAAATAAAGAAAGTCCTAGCATCACCAAATCAACTTGAAAGGGAGTTTGTAGATCACACTAAATGTGTAGCAAAGGCATCAGCATCTTCTCAAACCATTATCCTCACAATCTTCAGAGTAGGTGGGACAGATGACTGAACCATCTGTAATTAGCTCAGATTTATCCTGATGTTCAGATAAAACACATATTCTTCAGGTTCCATTCAAGTAGACCCATTTCATTTCTCTGTTTTGGATTTCCAGTAGGTGCACTTGAGAACTAATACCTAGACTATTAGAAGTATTGTTGCAAGTATCCTCTCTCACAAAATATAAGAAATGAGTATACAATTTCCTAAGGGATGATTCTTCACAGTAGAATTTCGAACAGAGGAGAGTAACTCCCTTGGGTTGTTGTTCCAGTGTTAAGACTCCCAACTAACTGATCACTGAATAGGGACTAGAATGTACAAGGGTTTAGGCACATGGGAAAAATAAGAACAGACTGGATATGGGCTCGAATGAAAACATATATGCTGATCATGCCTTCAAGGTGAACTATACCTATATTCATTGTGCACTAAGTGAAAGGAAGACTGCATCTAACTTAAGGACTGATCAGGGCTTCTCCCCTACTGGTCATTACAAATTGGTAGTTTGGTTGCAAGGACCTGTCAGCTAGGCCTTGTCCTTCAATTTCCTAAGGCATGTACATGCTTTTTAAGAAGGTACCATGTCAAGGTTTACAACAGTAGGATCACTCTCATATGGCAGTACCAATACCCACAGTGACCCTTTTAGCCTACAGTCCATATCCTGATGTCCTATGATGTTCAGACCTGACATCCCCCTGCACCTGGACCCTATCACACTTGTAACCTCTATGGTATCCCCATGTACAAGGCAGGGTCTGCCCTCTGCTGAACCTTGGTTTGTGACAAGTCCTGCCCTATACTAACCCAGGCTACTAGTGTAGTTATCAGTCAAGCATTTGCCAACTCTGAATCTGTAACAAAACTACTACCTTGCCATATAGATGCAAAGCCACCCCTTACCACACAGTGGTACCTATGCCATATAGCAATAACTCCCCATCCTCCTGCTTGCTCCTGTAGAGGTCCTACCTGTACTATGCCCTATGATACCAGGTTGTACTTAGGATGGTACACACTGGTTGTGTAGTGGTCTGCTAATTTCAGGTCTAGTCCTGAGTCCTAGTTTAGTCTCAGTCTTGTGCATCTGCCTAGGTCATATAGACTAGTTCCTGCATCTGTCTTCTTAATTGTACTGCTAAGACCAATAAACAGGGGGTCCTGCACCCTAGCTATTTTACAGGTGATGTATACCACTTGTGTACTAGTGCAATCTGCTAGATACGTGTAAATTCATGGAGAGGCTCCTGATAAAGTCACTTCATGATTGTGCGGATACACATCAAAGTCTTATTAGGTATTAGGACTCCCACATATGGTTTCCTTCACAGGCACATAACTTCCCACATATGGTAGGGGTAGGATATGATCTTCAGAGTCCACAAGGTGAACTGGTAGGTGGCAGCCCTATGTGTGGCATCCAGGTTTTAGTATCCTGGAAGATGAATTGGTATCAACCACCCATTGATGGTTTGACAGGGTCTGTACAAAGAGGTGTTCTATGTGCTATTCAGGCTATAAGGCAAACACCTACCTTGCTTTTCCCTTGTTCCCTAGTGTATGCTCAGCATAGTAAATCAACTACATTGTTGTAAAGAGAGACTCACCTGTCAGTGTTTGCAGAAGTCTCGAACTTCCTTAGGCAGTCGAGGCAATGCTACTAGGGTTTGTAAGGGAGAGAAGAGGAGGATCATCAGGTATTTATATACATATGGTATAGATGGGATCGAAGGAAACAAAAGGAATTCAAATTATTTAAATAGGATCCTAACCTTATCTCTGGATTCCTCAGGACAAATCTTTATATATTCGACTATACCTGAGTTCAAATTGGATTTGAAGGCAGGGTTCAGCTGTGGAGGGATATTTGAATGAGTATATTTGTATCTTGGTCCCTGCAATTTCCTATATTTCCCTGTGGGTCCTCCCATCATATAAAATGTAATAAATCCATAAATGATATCAATTTATATATGTAAGATAATGACAAAAACGATAAGAGAAATAAAAATGAATTTCAATTTCACAAAATTCGAAAAATTTGGTCAAGGGGTTGACAGGTCCAGTACTATTTCACTTGCTATGGTAAATCTCTAAATTCATGCAAGATCTTATATTAGTGATAAATGCATGCTTATTAATGGAAATTAAAGAGGGCAACACACAAAGTGATAGGGGGCTATCACATTTTTTTTATAGTTCAGAAATCCGGGTACATCAATCTGGAATCTGGGTACAGTTTTATAATTCAGAAATTTGGTTCAAAAATCTGGGTACAGTTTTATAGTTCAGAATTCTGGGTACATCAATCTGGAATCTACTTGACATCAGTCTGGAATCTTATGTATTTGCTTTAACCAAAAATTTGAGTTCGAAGAAAAGCTGGTAACTTATACTAGAAAATGGTACAAGAACTACAAATTTCATACTTTTACAAACATAATACGATGCTTTTATATAAGGATCCATCACATTCCAATGTAACTTGTACTATTAGGAAAAGCTGGTAACAGCAACATATAAAGAAACCAAAATCAACATTAGAATGCCAAGGATAGCATCAAGAAAAGCTGGTGACACCATCATCAATTATTTTCTTTCCAGATTGATAGCAGCAAGTTAACTCTCCAATAGTTTTTGAAAACAAGACAAAAATACCATCCAAATAGCAGCATTGTTCAATAATGTACTATAAGAAAAATGCAAAAAACAACATTAGAATCCACCCATATACTTGTAGTATCACTCCAAATATTTGTACTATCACCCCAAATAGAAAAATATCATCCAAATAGCAGCCAAAATCAACATTAGAATCCACCCATATATTTGTAGAAGCCAAACTCCAAATACAAAACAGCCCTAATACAAAACAGCCCCTAGATGAACAATGCAACTAGAAGCCAAACTCTAGGATCTGGATATGAATCTTCAATAAAATGCCCACTTCCGAACTGCAGTTCTGAGAACCAAAGAGCCCCTAGATGAACACATATTCTGACAAATTTTGCCACCTTTGCATCCTGCTTGCTTCATGCTTTCTGGGGAAAAAAAAAGTCGCTTGTTAAAATGTAGCTACAAACGAAAGAAGTAAAATAAAAGGGAATGATTAAAGTAGTGTTACAAATTAAATACAATTAATTATAATCACAACTGTCAACAATTGCAAGTAGATATAAATAAAAACAAAATAATGCTGAAAAGATAGTACTCACTTCAGTTAGAAATATTATTGTTTTTTTTACTGCAATTGCGACTGTCGTGGCCGTGACCGGAACAAGTCTTACAAATTCTAGGTTTCTTTTTTGCTTCTGATATCTCTAATCCACTCTTCAAACGCTTTGTGCTTATTTTTTTTTCCTTTTCTTTGTTGCTCTTTCGACCTTTTGTGTTGGAGTTCATTGGATCTAATATCACTAGAGGATCAATAATACTCACTTCTGTTACAGGATTGTCAATAGGTTTATCAATATTCTCATCTTCTTTTGTACTTGTTGAATCTAATAAGGACAACTTACTGAATATCTGATAAAAAATCTCCATTGTAACTTTGTATGCTTCCTCTGATTTACCTCCCAAATTAGCCAATTGTGCTGCTCTTCTACTTAGATGACTAATTCTCATGGCCTCTAATTTAATACCAATATCCTGTGTTCCCAAACCTTCTGACTGAACCACCTCTGCCTTATTAGCTGTCTTTGTCCACCTCTTCATTATATAATGATCTGGAATCTCATTTACGTACAAGTGATCAAGCACTCGATGTAAGTGTCTACACGATATTCCTAAAAATTGAAGAAGTTGACATCCATATACTCCCTCTTTAGTTACCATGTTCATTGTCACAAGAAATTCTCTTTCACTAGATTTTTTCGTCCTTGGCTTAATGTTAAACACTTTCACCTCACCAAAAGTCTCAACTTCATCTGCCCGAAGATTCTTAGATGCAATAAACTCGTATTGCACCTTCAAAAACATAGTCCTTGTGTATACAAGGCTTGCATGCCGTAACATAGGATCCATAGAATGTGCAGGCTCAATAACACGATTTTTATATCTAGAAATAAAGTCTTCTTCCCTTTCCAAGTCATAACGCTTATCCAAAGCATCCTCGAAACGAACAACAAAATCTCTTAGTGTTGTTGTAGACTTGAGAAATGAATCAAAGAATGAATTTATGCTTTCACTTCGTTGGGTTGAGTTCATTCCAGCAAAAAATATGTCTCGATGATATGTAGGAATCCACATTTGTCGAATGTATACAATTGTTTCAACCATTCATGGTATTGTAGACCAAACTCCACTAACATTGATGCCCATTGCACTTCAAATTCCTCAACCGTGTATGTTTCTTTAGTACACCTTTTTACCGCCACCTTAAATGCCGTCTTTGTACCATATATGTGTCCTAGCCTCTCTGCAAATTTTTTCTTAATGTGCCAAAAACATAAACTATGGCGGGTGTTAGGGAATATTCTTTTGATTGCTGCCTTCATAGCTATATCCTGGTCGGTAATAATACTTACTGGATGCTTATTGCCCATAACTTGAAGCCAGGTATCAAATAACCAAACAAATGTATCCTCAGTCTCATCTTGTAGTAATGCACAACCAAATAAAGTTGAACTGTAGTGATGGTTAATTCCTGTAAAAGGTGCAAAAGGCATTTTATACTTATTGGTACGATATGTAGTGTCAAATGCTACTGCATCTCCAAACTGACTGTATGCAACGCGCGAACGAGCATCAACCCAGAAAAAATTTGTAGCCCTCCCTTCGGCATCAAGTTGAACTGAATAAAAAAAGTTGGGATTTTCTTCTTGTTTTCGCTGAAAATATGTTAGCACAGTTTGTGCGTCTCCTGCTCCCAAACTATTTTGTCTAACAGTCTTTAAGTGGTTCCAACATGCCCTTTTTCCAAAGCCACCATTAGGAGAAATCCCACCAAAAAGTGTAGCAACCTTTCCTACTTCAATATTTTGTCTATTAAAAACTTCTACCAAGTTTTTAGCTGCAGGATGCATACCCTTATTTATTCTCAAATGACCCCGCTTGGTGGGGGTGACCAATAAATGGTTGTGATCTTAAATTAACTCATTTAATACCCATTTTCCTATGTTTTTGTCAAGAGCCACACGGAACCTTGCCTTACAGCCAGTCTGAATTGTTGATGTATTCCTCTTCTTAGCTTCCTCCACAACACTTCTTTTTTATGAACTCCTTCACAAGAACATGTAAACAAGGCAACTGTAGAACTCAATCCACGTACAGTGCTATACTTTGATCTTAGACGTACACAGAATCCATTATCTCTACCATAGTTCTCGTAATAGAGTTGTGCATCTTCTATTCTTGAGAAAACCATACCAATAACTGGTTTCACTAAATATTCATTGCATTGTACTATTGCAGTATCTTGAGGCTCGTCTAAGTTTTGAACAACATCAGGACTTATCATTTTTAATCAATACCTAAATATAAAAAATTAAGTTAGAAACATAAATGAAGTGAGGGAGAACAACATAAGGACTTGTCAGTTCCCCCTTGTTTCAGAACCAAAATTTTAAAACCTTAATTTCATGACTACAGAAAACCTTAATTTTACAACCAAAATTTCAAAACCATAACCCTAAAATTTTAGTTTCCCTTTGTTTAAATTTTTTGTTTCCATCTACGTACGTCTTAGTTTTCCATCTAGGTTTTAGAGAGAGGAAGTGAGTGAGGGAGAAGGGGAGAGAGAGAGAGACGTACCCTCGTATGACTTCAGCCAAGGCTCCGGGGAAGAAGAGCTCCAGGAGAAATTGTGAGGAAAGAAGAAGGAGAAGAAGAGTTTTAAATGAAGGGTGGTTTTGTATTAATGAAGAGTGGATTTTTGTGTGCCAAGAGTGGTTTGGCATTAAATGAGGAGTGAGTCTCCAGCCAAGTCAGCCAAGTCTTTTGCATCTTCCAAACTTTTTAGAGCCATAGGATTTAGTTGCTTGTACGGTTGAGATGATTTGGTGCACTAATGATGCAATAACATCCCCATATATATATATATATATATATATATATATACATATATGTATATATATATATTTTTTTTTTTGGTGCACTAATGATGCAATAACATCCCCACATATATATATATATATATATATATATATATATATATATATATATATATATATATATATATATATATATTATATATTTTATATGGGGAAGTTATTGCATCATTAGTGCACCAAATCATATATATATATATATATATGATTTGGTGCACTAATGATGCAATAACTTCCCCATATAAAATATAATATATATATATATATATATATATATATATATATATATATATATATATATATATATATATATATATATATATATTGCTCTCTTGTGATAGACTGTAGACATTAGATTAGCAGCCTTTGATTTGGTTATGTCAATCGGCTCCCCACGGTTGTCATTGCTCTGCAGGACCGGCTTGTATTTGCATGCGAGGCCGGACCATTTGTTCGAGACGGAGCTTATTTTAGTTGTCCCTCTGTGATCTCGACCTCTTACATATTATGTTAGATATAGAAGATTGCTAGCAGTGAACCGACAAACGTTATGGATAGTTTCAACCAGTATACTGCCAGATATATTGGTTCGAATCAGTCGAAACAATTTAGCACAATTTTTATATATGATCATAGTATATTGATGGTATACTGACAATATGTCACTAGGCGGTCTATTTTGTGCCGTGTGGAATATCAACGTGAATTTTGAATTTTGGACTGTTTGATATATTTGGATAGTCATGATTGCATGCTGGATTAACTTAACGAAAATGATATTTTGCCCGCGGTTTATAACCGTGGACGTGACCACCGGCCGACAACACTGGAAAAGAGAGAGAGAGAGAGAGAGAGAGAGAGAGGGGGGGGGGGACGAGCAATGTTGTAAAAACCGGACCGGACCGACGGTTGGACCGGGTCCAACCGGTTTAAGCCAAAAAATCGGTCCGGTTCGACTAAAACCGGGTCTTTTAAAGAACCGTCGGTTTTTTGTCAAAACCGGGTTCAACCGGTGGACCGGCCGAACCGGTTCACAAATGAACCGGCCAATTTTGGTTATTTTTTATTGTAAAAAAATTCAAAATAAATTATTATGAGAAATTTGGACCATTTGATTCTTTATTTGGTTTTAATCGACCTTATAGTTGTAAAATTAAACCGAACTAACATACTTATGATCAAATCAAACTAAACCAAGAAGTAAATATGAATATTTTATCTATTTGAACCAAACTAAACCAAGTCTATTGAACTCCAATTGAACCCGGTTGAACCCCGGTTGAACCCCGGTCCGACCTATACCAAAAAATTTCGGTTCGATCATCGGTCCGGTTTTTAAAACATTGGGGACGAGGGAGATGTATTTTTTTAATTTTATCTTCTCCGCTCAACACATTAGGACAAGAATGAGAAAGAGTATTAATTTGATGTCATTCAAAGTTTAGGGCACCAAGTTAAAAAACTTGAATAGTTGATATCAATTTATGATGGCTATTTATAAGGGCACATCAAAAGTTGATCAGGGCTAGCCAAAAGCAAACTTTGATTTATTTACAAGCTTGCCATTGAAAAAATTACTCAGGACTAGCCAACATGTGAGTATATAAGTCAACTTTTTTTTTTGCTCTCCTCTCTTTCCTCACAAGAAGAAAAAGAAGAAAAAGAAGAGCAAGAACAAGAACAAGAACATCAATTTTTCCAAACCTAGTTTATTTTAATTTTTTGCTCTCTTCTAATTTCTCAGATCTCTTTCTCCAAACCCTAGTTTATTTTTCTTCTTCTTGTTTGGACATTATGGATGAAACCCTAGTTGTAGAAGAAATTGAGTTATCAAATCTATTAATCTATTAGTCTATTAACCAATTTTTCTTTATTAATAGAAGAATTATGCATGAAATCCTAGTTGTAGCAGAAAACTATGGAAGAAATCCTAGTTGTAGAAGAATTGGGTTCATATCAGGACTGCCACAATTTCTGACAGTCTTAGAAGTATTGAGAACTGCCAGAAATTGTGGCAGTCTTGAAATAGGCTCGATGTATAACAGGACTGCCACAATTGCTGGCAGTTCTAGAAGTACTGAGGACTGCTAGAAATTGTGGCAGTCCTAAAAGGGACATGCTCTACAGCAGGACTGCCACAATTTCTGGCAGTCCTAGACATATTGAGGACTGCCAAAAATTGAGGCAGTCCTGAAAGGGACTTGCTGTACAGCAGTCCATTTCAGGACTGTCATAATTTCTGGCAAACATATTGAGGACTGCCAGAAATTGAGGCAGTACAGCAAGTCCCTTTCAGGACTGCCACAATTTCTGGCAGTCCTAAAGTCGAAATTTTCGAATGAAAAAAATATGTTAGGATTTATTTCAATCTTGATAATAGAGTGAAATATGCATTTTAGGGTTTATTTCCATGCATTCTTTGTGAGAAAAGAAGTATTTAAGCTTTATTTCCATGCATTTTATGGTTTATTTAATTTTTTGGATGCCATCGAAATTGGAAATGAGAAGGAAACTAGCATTTTGATGGAGATGGTGATGATAGAAATGGTGGAGAAGAAGAAGATGAGAATAAAACTAGTGTTTTGATGGAGATGTGAGAATGGAAATGGTGGAGAAGAAGAAGAAGATGGATAGAAGAAGAAGAAGAAGAAAGCTAGGGTTTTGGAAGAGAGAGAGTGGAATTTAGAAATGAGAGTAAAATTTGGGATTTGGGGGGGAGGGGGGGGGGGGTGGGGTTTAACGGTCCCATGAGTAGAAAATTTGGATAGCCCCAGTAAATTCTTCTCAAACATTGGCTAGCCCCAATCCTGACTAGCCATGATCAACTTTTGATGTGCCCTTATAAATAGCCTTTATGATTTAGCCTTTTTTTTTAAAGTAGTTAAAATAAAACAATTTTTTTTAGTATTTGTACATGAGATTATCAGAAACGGCAGATGAAGGGATGTGTCATCTTGTAGACTTGGTTGAAGAGTTAGAGTTAACTATCTCAACATCTGAAAGATGATGCATTGCATGCATACATACTAATCCTTCATTCAATTTTACCTAGGCATCTACATGTGCAAGTGACTGATAAATAAGATGATCATGAAAGAAGTAACAAGAGAACAAATTCCGTATGCTTCTCAATCAGACCAAACTTAGTAGCTAGCTAGCACAATCGCCACAAATCCAATACACTACCAATTCTCTCCCTCTTCTCTAGCTACAAACCAACATACCTGAAGGAAAGAAGATGTACAAAATATATAAACACAAGGGAGTCGGGACGCACCAATGCTGCGAATTGTGCACTACTTCCTAAACTTACTACAATGTCTACTACACATCAGTTGTGTTATAATACATAGGCAATAGCTGTAGGCTTCACATTTCCTCTGAAGCCAGGCACTGCTCGATGTCAACTGCGGCCCTCCTTGCATCCATCGACGCCCCCATCAAACCCTTCTGGGTTAATCCCACGGCGTACAAGCCATGCGCCCCTTTCCAGCCGTTCGACGAGGGCCTCCTTGGCAGCCCGGTTTTCTCCGAGAAGAACTCCCTCTCCTGATAAATCAGAGCAATAGTTAGCAGTTAGGCCCAAAAACCGAACCGACACAAACGACACGAGAAGACAGTATGACAAATCGGATATGTGATACATGATTGCTCTTAGAAAAACATGCTCAAAACTTCAAAGCAGTATCGGACAATTAACAGTAACTAGCCTCCTAGGCAGGGCTGGCCCTGGGACTGACAAGCCATCGGGCTTAGGCAACCCCTCTGGTTAGGGCAACCTCCGGCCCATAAGTCCGCACCTCTCTACAAATAGAGCCTCCGCAGTCCACCCCAACTCCTTCCTGTCACTTGAACTAGCATTTCCCTAGAACTGTATTTTGAGTTCCCATTAGGAAGACCTCGACACGAGTAGCTCATGAATCAGGAGAGAAACTCAGAATCCGAGCTCCACGAACCGGCCGAATATCTTTTCTGAAGTTGATATCACTTCAACATTTATATCTTTCAGCTTGTTATAATTTTTTTGATCTCTTTTTCTGGAGTCAAGAAAAAAGGACAACCAATATTAGCTTCGACTAGGGCAACCCAACCTCCTCGGTCGGCCCTGCTCCTAGGCTCCTCAATACCGTCTCGTAGAGACTTCATATCCGCCATGGTGATAAGCAACTAGAAATATAGTTCAACGGTAAACAGCTAGGATTAAAGATCGGAACAGGTTTTTCTGGTGTAATCGTAGAAGTATACCATTAACCCTAACCAATGGTTTACAGATTTCTAGCATAGTACGGAAAATGTAACATGGCAATGGAGCAATCTAAAGTTTGGGTACTCATCTTGGTTACATTTTATTAAGCGGGTTCAAGAAAATATCATTGCACAAATCAAGATCACAACCAACAGCCAAGAGTTCTCTAGTTTAGGTGCAATGGCGGGGACTGAGTTTAAAAGTAGACTGGGCGACCACGAATTCCTGGAAGACCATAACAATAACTGGATACACAGTTCTGGTATGGGCCACTATCAGAGAGTATGGTACACTATCAGAGAGAGACGACAAGAAGTAATTACACTATATAGGCTGCAGGTTGTTCACCAGACACTTCTGCTCGCGCTAGATAGTGGTGTAACCACATCGACAGTTTGTAATCATACCTTCAGCCAAGAGGGTATGTTGCTTTTGTAGCCCGTGGCCAGGACGATCGCATCGAAATCTTCCAGCCTCCCGTCCACAAACTCTGCCCCGCGTTCTGTCAGTCGCTTTATTGCGGTGCACACCTGCAATGCAAAGTGCATAGATCACTAAATGGTCAGTGCACACTTGACGGATCAACATCCTCGACAGTACTCTGCAGCATTGTTGTTGTTCATGTGCTGACCTTGATATCCCCCGACTTGATCTTGGCCAGGGCACCGATGTCGAGGACTGGGGTCTTCCCAGAGAGTGACTTGAGCTCGAGGGGCCCGACATGTGGACGGTGCAGGCCGAATCGAGCTGTATCTCCGAGCATGACTCTGGCAGCGATCAGAAGAATTTGATCCACCGTACAAACTGGGAGCCACTTGAGGAGCCACATGGACAGGCCGAAAGTCGATCGACCAAGCATCTCTCTAGGTAAGATGTGCACCTGCCGATAATACGAATAATTATTTTCGGGAAAAAGGAAATCAAAAGAGGTCTAAAGATGAAGTATTGCATGATAGAATAGCTGTGATCCTTGGCCAAAGTTGCTTTCAAGTTAGATGCTGTCCCTTCCATTGCATCATTTGTCTTCCATGTTTAGTGACAGTGTTGATGGCAATGGGTTTAATATATTTGTTGTGCTTTGAACTTTCTAATTACTGCTAATACCAAAATGAAAAGTTTATGTACTCTTGGTAACCCTAGTTCCTCTTCTATTCTAGAAAAACAAAGAAATGTTGATAAGCTTGTTCAAATGCATAACCTATAGTTGGAGTGACACATGATACTATTCTTGTAGAGGGAGAGGTCTGTAATACTCGTACGTTTCATGTTACTTAGTACTGGTGTAACTATGTAGAACAAATTAAAGAAAAAAAAGCCCAAAGAGAGACTAACAAACTGGTGCACTAGAAAGTTTAAAGACTCTGCTACATTGCCTGCGATCTGTAACCACATGCATGACTGCAGGCCACGTGGCGGCCTTCCATTGGCCTCCGGTACTGGATGGGGCCCGGTGATAGCAGGAGGGCCAATGGTTGGCTGCCACGTGGGCATGCGATCACGTCCGTGCTCACAAACCGCGGACAAAATATCATTTTCAAAAGTTTATTTGTAGAGAATTGAGGTGCTCTCCTCCCACGTGCAGGTGAATCCCGAGAAAGCTGGACGAAGAAAGCGGTGGACTGAGGCTGGAAATAGAAGCTGAGCTTAAACGAGAGTACACAACAAGCACTTTGCTTGGCAAAGGCTTCCCGAATCCCCACGAAGAATCTCTTTCTTCGCATGCAAAACCACACTCCCTTCTCTAATGAAACTAGAATGTTCCAATGTACCAACCTAATATAATAAGTTCTCTCTCAAAGAAAAAGAAGAAACTATAATATAAAAAGTTGAAGATTAAGCAATTTGTACTTGCACTGTAGCTCTACATATGACCATTGCTAAGAAGAGTAACCATGAAAGATTCGGCAACCAAAAAAGGGATTTAGGTGCATGCACTTCTGGAGTTGCGGACCTACCAAATGGAGTAAAGCAGGACGTATTTCTTTTGCAGAAACTGCTGGCTTCGTCTAGAGTAGCCTTGCCACAATATGCCATTGGGGGAGAGGGTGTTCAACAAGTCCTGTTAAGTGTTCAAGGTCCATCATAGAACGTGGACTCTAATGGAGGGAACTGAAGACTGTGAAGATCAAGGTATTTGAGAAGAGTGAAGGTTAATGATGCATGTGAAACCTCGTTGGGGGGTAATTAATAATGACTGTTTGAACTAATGACAAGGTTGTAAAGGTCGCTAGTTGCTGCTCGGACGGATAGCAGACGTCTAGCGCCTAGTTCGTCTAGACAGACGTCAAGGCGGCCGCCTAGTTCTAGGCGGTTCCACACAAAAATATCACTAAAAATTGCGACAGCTGTCCATGAAATCCAAAACATGCATAGTCCGACATGGGGGGCATTAGGCGAATATCGGGAGGGCACCGGCAGCCTGAGCGCCGTCTAGGCCGATTTTTAGAACATTGACTAATGGTACTTGGCGTTAAGGATATGACTTGGGTAAATTAGTAACGTGTGGAGTTCTGAGGACGCTTGGAAAAACAACCGTGTTGGTTGCAAATGAAAAAAAAAAAAAAAAAAATACCATACTTGGCAAGGAGCTTACGTTGGCTTGAGAGGTGTTTCTAGCAAGATTTGAGTCATGATGAGAGAGTCGGTTAGACTGGCATCTCGGGACTCAGGGAGGCACTTAGCATGCGACTTACTGGAAAAGATCAATATTCACTCTCACAAGATACAAGAGGATACTTGGCAAGGAGCTTATGTTGGCTTGAAATGGATTTACATCAAGATTGAGTCATGAAGAGAGAGTCTAGGTTAAGACTGGCAACTCGGAACTCAGGGATGCACCGAGCATGCGAGCTACTGGAAGATCAATATTCACTCTCACAATATAGCTGATCCTGGCAAGGAGATGGTAGTCACTAGTCAGAGGTATTCTTACTGGCACCGAAGCTCACATTTCTTGTGTACTCCATACACTTGGACAAATTATCCTATTTTCACAATGTACTTTGTCTGTTGTATGTTTCATTAGATATCCTTAATGGAACTGGTTAAACTTAGCCAACCTTTTTTTCTTTTAAAAGAAAGCAACAACAAGAAGGAAAGATAACTAACAGAACCCTAAGCGATCGCAAACCCTAATGCTAAGAAAAGTGATAGTCATAAGGAAGTTAGAAACATACCGCATCTCTTACAACTATAGAAGGTTGAGCATTATTGTCGCAGAGATCCAAGCAGACCTCCATGCCAGAGTTGCCACACCCGATTACCAGAACCCTCTTCCCTTGGAAGTCCTTGCCGCTTCTGTACATGCTCGTGTGCACCACTGGCCCCTTGAACTCACTCATCCCTTCGATCTCCGGCTCGACGATCTCGGCGTTCTCCCCCGTAGACACCACCAGCCACCGGCTCAAGTACCTGGTCGTCTCGGTGGTGATTCTCCACAGACAGACGCCTCTATCGTACTCGGCACTGACCACCTTCTGATTGAACACTGGCTTGATATCGAACTGCCTCGCGTAGTTCTCCAGGTAGGCAATGAACTGCTGCTTGGAGGGGTACTTTGGGTAGTTTCTCGGGAATGGCATGAGCGGGAGCTCGCAGTACTTCTTGGAGAGGTGGAGGTGGAGGCGGTCGTAGGTCTTGTGCTGCCAGAGCGAGGCAATGCAGTCGGACCTCTCAAGGACCAGGCTCTCGATGCCCTTCTCCTTGAGACATGCAGCGATGGCCAGGCCTGAGGGCCCTGCACCTACAATGATGGGGCTGGGGGCCAAGAAGCACCTCTCGGCTTTGCCCACCGTGGCAGCAGAGGAGCGGTTGCGATTGTGAGAGAGGTAGAACAAGGAGTCATGGGCTTGCTTCCCTTCAATTTCTCTCCAGGAGTCCATGAAGAGAAGTAGTGATGACACTACTGGTTAGTATGCTAAAAACTATTCATAAGGATAACAGTAGTTAGAATACTAAACTCTAGTAACTACGGGGATGGGACAGAGAAGAGAATGACTAGCATGGAGTTGTGTACTTATTTACAGGGATCAGTAGGCTATTTTTGATCTTTGTCAGCTCCAATGCAGAAGGAAGAAGAGTAAAAGCTAGCTAGGGCTGAAAAGCATGAAGAGAGTAAGCAGTGAGAGGCCTCTATATATATAGTTGTTCTTGAGGACAATTTGGTTCAAGTCCCTGATACCTCTATCTTTGCAATGTTTGCAAAAGCTCTAGTGTTAAGGAATGCCTTTTGCCTAGGGCCTTTGAATAAAGTCAGAATGAAACCAAGATATTATAAACCAAACGAGGGATAGAGCTATAACCATGCTATTATTTATTTCTTTAGTACTGTATTTATTCATAATTTTACAAGTGTTGAGAAGTCCAAGGATATAAAGTCAGTTTAAATAGGGACCTCATCAAATTTAACCTTATTCCTTGGGTTTACACTTAGGCCTCGTTTGGTTCACGGAAAGGAAATGAATTCCCTTGTATTTTCCATGGGAATGGGAAAGTAGGATTTCTGTCACATTTTCTTTCCGTTGTTTTGTAAAACAAGGAAACTACCTAGGAAAGGAAAGCAAAATATAATAATGTTCCAATAATATCCTTACCTTTTAAAATAAAAATAATATTATAAAAATAACATTAATGGTAAAATAAGCAATGACACATGGTTACTTTTGTCATAACTTTTGTAATAAATATTGGAAAAGGAAGAGGAAAAATCAATCCCATGGGTCTTGAGTTGAACCATATTTCCACCAATTTTCTCCCTTGTCAGGAAATTGATTCCTAAGTTTGTGGTTACCAAACAAAGGAAAGGAACAACTTTCCTTTCTTGGTTCCTTAAATCCATGAACCAAACGAGGCCTTAGGCCGTTAAGTGGAGAGTGCACCGCTTTCTGTCCCCTTTTTTTTTCTCGAGAATAAGAACTGCAATTCCAAGCGATATAAACCCTGGAATTGTACATTCGATGTGATCTCTCATGAGATTTAAGTATTCTTAAAAATTAGGGGCTGTTTGGATAGGAGGAACTTCATGAAGTATGAGCATTTTCTTGGATTGGCACTTCCTTAAACCTATTTGGAGGAAAATTAGTCTTGCAGAATTAGCAAACATACCACTTACTTTGAATATTATGAGAAGAAGTAGAAAATATTAAGGAGAGGAGTAGAGAATTGCCAAGAAGCAAAAAAAATGTTTACTTCTTTGATCACTTCTTATTGATCAAGAGGAAGTCAAAATGAGATTTAGGAAGAAGAAGGATTGGCCACCAGTTCTCTATGCAGTTCATCCAATCCAAATGCGAGAAGTGGGGACAAAAGTGTTACTTCTGTCCAAATACCCCTCATGAAAAAAGCGGAAAACGTTTTTCAAAGAAATATCTAAATAGTGAATGTTAACCTAAAAAGAATGTTATAAGAAAGGGTTCGTCTTCTTCGTGTTATTCAGGCAGACATGTTAGCCAACCGACAAAAAATGGCAACTATGGATAGGTTACGAAATCATAAAAGATCTTCATATACCATGCATTGTTGGATTGGATGTTGACATAGTAACTTTTCCTACTACTCTTTGGCTCCTTGTTGAATGTATGTGCGCAACACATATGAACTGATTCCTAAAAGAAATGTCATAAATGTAGTTTAAGTTCATTGAGTAGTTTCTTATACAGGTATACTAATTTGTCCTAAACTTATTTTTCCACCCATTGACGCACTAATTGTCTACTTGGAACAGGAATATCAATCCTATTCCTTTCTTATTTTAGGACTCAGTTGTGCCTTAATTGTGAGTGGTTTCTCCACTGTACACAGTTTCAAATTAGAATTTTAGTGCAATAGAGAAGGATCTACAGAGGAAGTTCTCCCTGTTAAGCTAAGGTGCGGCGACGCAAAAAAAAAATAACAATATCAAAGGACTATAATTAACCCACAAACCCAAAACTCAGATAAAGATTACAATCTTTCATAATAATCACCAAAAACTAAAAACCTAGAAAACCCTACATATCTCCTCACTCTTTCATCTTTTTCTCAAAAGATAACACCATATTTATGGCCTAAAACCTAATTCTAAAACAAAGCCTAACCATCTAATATTTTCCTAAAACTAAGAAGCTAAGTTAAACCATCAATCCAACTTTCCAAAAGTAACTTGGAATCAAAACAAGATTAGGATTGCCAACATGAGGCATAAAATTCCAACACTCCCCTTAGGGTCTGCTTGGTAACGGTGTTTTTACCGGTTTTGGGGTGTTTTTGAACCGACCGTTTATTAAAACCCATGCTTGTTAATTTTTTTGAGGCAGTGGTTTTGATCGGCTCAAAAACCCTCCAAAATCGGTGTAATGCAATTTTGGGTGGCTTTATAAACACACCAAATCGGTGGATTTTGAGCGATTTTATTATTTTATTCCATTTATATCCTCACCAAAAATATATAATTGTAACTATTAGTACCCTTCCCTATTTAATTTTATTCATGTAAAAAACTTTCTGAGCCGCTCGTTAGTGAATTATCTAGCATGGATTGGACTAGTTTAAAAGCCTCTACATAAAAATCACCAAAAATCGGACCCCTCATAACCACTCATAACTGGTACTCTAAAAACACATAATAACCGCTACCCTTACAATTGCCAAACAGACCCTTAGAGTCTTAGACTCGATACCTTGATGTTATTATTATCATGTAATACTTTAGTGAAATCATACACTACTGTAGTGTCCCGTCCCGCTCAATCAATCGGAGGAATCGAAACGCCGACGGCGTTCCGACTTAGCCTTGCAACGGCTACTCAGAGACATCGCTCGGTCGAGGCGACCACTCGCTCAGGTGGGATAGTTTCGGTGAACTTGCCTCATCTTTGCCTTCACATAATAATACGCATGTTTTCAACTTGCACAAATAGGCTTAATAATAAAAGAGATGAATCCACATAGCTAAAGGGAATAATCCCGACGGGTCGAAATGAGTTAGAACATGGAAAAAGGTCCAACGGTCGGCTTAGAGTTGGTGCACGGCGTGCTTTGAAAATGACACTCGGTCCTTCGTCCCGTGGCTTGGGAGAAGGAAAGTTGGTCTTCGACACAAAGTTATGAAATAGCCTAAGTCATAGGCGTCGCCTGCGTGAATGCTTGTTAAAGCATGCACGGTCCCGTCGAATTGTTCCGACACTTGAGTTGGCCTAAGTCATAAGTGTTGCCCGCGTAAATGCTCGACAAAGCATACACGTTTCCATAATGCAAGGCTTGGCATAGCCTTTGCTCGTCCCTTGAGTCAAGTTATAGGCTCGATTAAGTTAGGCAAAGTTACGCCGATCGAGCTAAGTCATTTCTAGTGTTGTCCCGCTCTTTCTGCGGTTGTCAAGTTAAATAGTCCCACGATCCCAAGGCCCGTCATATGAAGTATGACTTGGGCGATAGCGTCGCGTAGATCAGAAGTCGGTTTGAGACACGATGGCACGGTCCTAGAGTTTTAAGACACGGGCCACGGTTGATTCATTGAGTTTGAAAAGTGTTGTGAATAGTTGTTCTTGAGTTGAGTAAAATGATAGGACAAGAAAGAAGAATGCTCGCGACTATGGGTCGTCGAGGCAAGATCTCAGAGGTGAGACGTATTGAACTAGGCCCTGAAAGAGATGATAACACTAGAGGTGGAATGACTGTGTGAGACGTCAGTTGAGTCGAGTCTTGCATGGTCATGGACAACTTGTCGACAAGGTAGAGTTTCCTCGAACGGTAGCCCGACGGAAGGGGACCGGAGAAGCAGCATTAGCACGTGCTGGATGACCGCACAAGTTAGCGCAAAGGCTTGCCAGCTGGGCTAGCTACCCACCTGGTAAGGGCGGCCGTCTAACAAGCTAAAAGAGTCCAGGATGGCTCTGGGAGTCAGTGACCAAATCCGCGTGTGTGCCTTTGGATTGAGTTGAGTTGTTGAATGTGTGTACAGTTGGAATATAATGTTTGGTCCTAAGATGTGGCATCAACATAGGCGATGTGCTTCGACACGAGATGTGGCGTCGAGTCTAATGTTGTCAGCATATAAGTTGCATAGTTTGGATGTGAGTTGTCCTGAGTCTAAGTCAGGAAAGGCCGCAAGGCAAAGTTGGTCGAGTGACACTTAACCCACAAGTCTTGATTGGGTCAGTTGATGATTTGGTAGCAAGGTGCCGCGAGACGGCGATATGGTTGAGTCGCACGTAGTTGCGAGGCACGGCACAAAGGATTGTAGCACGGTCACACGGAAATGGAGCCTCATCGCGTAGTTGCGTCTCCGATTTTGGCCGAAAGGCAAGCACGACTTGATAGGTTAACGTTGTTTGAGTCGACATTGTTGTTGCAAGCACGGGATGGTCTAGCAACACAGAATAGGCCAAGGCGTCGGTCCTAAAACTGATCCTAAGGCCAGAGTAGAAAGACAATACAAAAAGGGGACTATGTTGCACAAAGTAAAGTAAACGTGTTGGTTTTGTATGGGTGGATGAGGAGCTCATTCCACCAGTACAGTTGAGTACTGACACCCACATAGTTTACATGTGCAGGCACAGGTAGAAGCTCGTGGCGCGGAGCTCGCTTGGATGCGTCGAGGCACGGAGTTCCTTGGCGATTCGAAGCGCACGGCCATATGGAGTAAAAACTTATACAGGACATAATGTATGGACATCGCCTTCCGAAGCTTTCGCTGGATCGACAAATGTATTGTGAGATGAGAGAGAGAGCTGAGTGACATTGTAATGTGAGCTTGAGTGAGCATGAGAGACTTGTATCTTGGCCTTGCGCCCCCAATGTAACCTCTGTTCAATATCAATAAAGAGCTTCTTTTGAGTGACTTGTGTTTTGTTTCAAATTCCGCTGCTATTATTCAATGTCTCTACTTGGGACTTCTCTGCGACGATCCCGTCGCAGCCGTTGAAATCGGCCGTTATGGAACCCGTCTTGCACGAGCGCAATCTAGGCTCGTGCGGCATCACGCCTTAGCGAGGACGATCGCTCCTACGGGAGCGGGGCGTGACAACTACCAGAATAGGTCATATTAGCGACGCCAGAAAACGTCGCTAAAATGACAAAAAGCGTCGCTAATCGTAGTCAGTTGGTCAACATTCAAGTAGTAACATTGCCTAAATAGTATAGCTTAGCTAAAGGAAAATAACTATAAGATAGTCATAATAATAGTCCTGAATGCTACCCTATGCTTCATAAAAAAAGCTAACATCAGTCAACGACTCCATTGTTAATATTTGGCATGCTACCCAAACTTCTACTAACCATCCTACAGCCCACACTTGCCCAATCACTTTGGCAAACCCTGCAAGTTCTCAGTCCAATCCACCTATTGTAAGTTCACTGTTCCCTGAACAATCTAACTAATGTTCTTATCTGTTAAGCAATTTATGACCAAAATCAACTTGTTAACTAAGCATTAAGTTAAGGAATTCAAGTTTACTTATAAAGTAGAGTTAATGTAAGTATGGCATAACTGATATGTAATAGAGTATCAAAGGCTGTAACCTGACATAGAAAACCTTTCCTTTCTGATACTTATTCCAAGTATCTGAATGGCTCAATCTTAAGATAACTTGTTATCTCCACAACCATTTGTATCAATAAATATTGATACTCTATTTCCCAGGTAAGGTTCAGCACAACAATTGGTGTTAACTCTCAACTTTAGCCCTTTCTAAACTACTGTTCTTCCCCTCGAATTATCCTTCACCACCAAGGATGTATATACTGAAGCATATATCAACCTGAGCAAATCACCATCACTAACCTGGTATGAATTTCTAGACTGTAGAAACACAGTCCTCAAACCATTCAAGCTCAGCTATTTAGTCAGAAATTTATATATATCCACTGCAGTCAAGTTAGAGGTTTACTAAACAAGTAATCAAAAATTTTCATTACTATAACCTAGTAAGCTGATTCCTGTACCTGAGCCGGAGGGGGTCGGGGCAGCGGCTCGACGGGGAGGGGTCGCCGGGGCAACGGCTCGACGGGGAGGGAGTCGCCGGTGGGAGAGGGGCAGGGAGTTGCCGGTGGGAGCGGGGCACCGAGGGGGTCGCCGAGGGGGAGTGGGGCACCGAGGGGGTCGCCGAGGGTAGGGGGGCGAGGGGGGAGTGGGTCGCCGAGGGGGGATGGGTCGGGTCGCCGGGGGGGGGGGGGGGGAGTGGGTCGCCGAGGGGGGAGGGGTCTCCGAGAGGGCCGGAGGGAGGGATGCGGGAGGGGCGGGGGAGATCGAGGGAATTTGGGAGAGAGGGAACTAGAAATTTGGGAGAGGGGAGGGGGGAGGGAAAATTGAAAAGTCGAAACAGGGAGCCCTATTTGACGAAATTCAGCGACGTCATCAAAGGACGTCGTTGAATGTCGCTAATATCCTAAATATTTGCGACGTTCAGCGACGTTAATAAAACACATCGCTAATAGACTAAATATTAGTGACGTTTATACATGGAGTCGCTAAAAATGTCGCTAAATTGACTGATTTTGGTAGTGATAAGAATAAACATTCACATCTACTATCTAGAGGATTCCCTTCTCCCAATGATTAGAGATCAATTTACAAGGGGAAATTTTAAAGGGAGGCATGCATAGTTTGTTCTTTATCAGGATGAATTAGAATGTTGATCAATTGTGTACGTGGGAGATATAATCGTATTTTTGACAAGGAGATGCAGTACATAAAGGTCATTGTTGAGGCAATAGGTCCCCAAGCCAAAGGAAGTTTCGTATGAAGTCTCAGGTCCCAAGTCAATTTCGAAAATTTCTGACCGCTTCTTTTGGAATAAAATTTTGGGGAGTTAAAACGTACAACAATGGAGAAGCCTTTGTGGTATGCTACGAGGACACGGAAGTTGGGTGGTCATCACCGCTCGCTGGAAGTCTAGAACTATTGAAGCATATTAAAACTTGAGGACAATGTTTGTTTCAAAGAGGAAGGAATGTTATGTGCCTAGCTAGTTATTAGATATGTTGAATTAGTCTTGCGTTGAGTTTGCTTAATTGTGGGGGGTGTGACTTAAGTTGGTTAGCTGCTATGACTATACTTCCATTTGTATACATAAATATAACTGCAGTACTAAAGGGGTTTCAACTTACGTAATAACAGATACTACATTATCCTGGAGTATATATCACAGTTTACTATCAGAACATTTCAGCTTTACTGATTCCTTAAATTTTAGTGGTCATTATAGTGCAGAATAAGGGAGAAATACAGTTGCAAATATCATTTATCCTTTTCTTGCTTTCATTCATGCATGATTAGGAAGCTAGAAAATTGTCACAATTTATCAAAAGGTCCTTTATTGGAAGAAAAGGAAAAATTAATTAGGATAGAAGAAAACTAAAAAAAAAAAAAACCCCAGCTTTTCCTTTTCTTTTTCACTACATATTCTCCATGGAATTATTCACTTCCTTTAGCTTTCAATGCAAGCAAATCCAACTACCTGGCATAAACATATCTAGGATAGGAAGATTATATGCTCATCCAGCCAATAAAACCCTAACAAAAATACATAGCAAACTTTTAAAATAGATAAATTACATTTAGTGGGAAATAGTGGAAACACATAGGAAGTGTTTAGACCAATGTTATAATCATGTAAGCTCCAAAATCTAACGGAACAACTGTCGTAGAAGTTCAACCTCTTTCTTAGAAAGATAATAATGGACTAATTTGAACTTCAATACATTCAAGTTCCATAAGTTTACGTATAAATATCCAGCATAAAATTTTGAAGAACTTGTGTACATGTCCCCTACTGAGTGATAAGTTAAAATCAAAGAGCAACAAATATGAGAAGACTTAACAAAGTCATTATATTAGATCCTCTCACTAAATAGAACCCATTATAGATCCTTACAAGTGCTATATAATAAAGGAATCGAAATAGCAATTGAATGCTTTCCACATAGTTACACTATACTAGACTTAACAAAGCCAACGTTTTCTGGCCAGGATCTCACGACCAACAACAATCCCAGGAGTTCAATCTACCTAGATCTAGTAACACATGCAAGCGTGCCCTTTAGTCTAACAACCCTTTTGTATTAAAAAGAATGAAAAAGAAATCTTTCAGCAATCAGTGAACTGTTAGTCCCCAATTCCCCGGAGCCGACCATGTACGGCTGGTCCCTTGGCATGTAATATTGCTTAGATTTTTGATCTCGAGAGCAAGAGATCGAGCCAAATAATAGACCGATAAACAAACCTCAGCTTAGAGGTATTTGGCTCATGAGCTCACGAGCTAGCTTGTTTTATGTATATATTTATACAAAAGAAATATCTTACATTAATAAACATTGCTACTTTGTTATGAAGTTTATATACACACTTCCAATTCGATACTTAATTATATTTTTTGTTTGGACAAAGCTCATGAGATCAAAAACAAGCTTAATTTATACGCATTAGATAAACAAGCCCGAGGTTATAGGTATTTGGCTCGTGAGCTGGCAAGCTAGCTTGTTTTATTGATCCTGTTTTATTCATATATTTATATAAAAGAAATGTCTTACAATAATACATATTTCTAATTTGTTATGAATTTTATATAAACACTTCCATTCGATAGTAATCTTACTTAGCTACATTTTTTGTTTGGACAAAGCTCATGAGCTCATAAGCAAGCTCAATTGAGATTTAAGCTTGTCTATAATTCAAGTTCATGAAAAATATTTAAACAAGCAGCACAATAGTCGATATTTAGCTTTAGAATATTGTAAAGACTCGAGCTAGAAATCAATTTTAGGTTCCTCTTAAAGCTCAAGCTTCTTAAGTCCTTTTTTCCAATATTTGTATGTTACACTAGTATTGAATTATTGTATTGTAGTGTTGTTATAAATTATATTATTTCGTAGCATTTCGGTATGGTTGAGACTTAGTACCTTTCCTAGATCTAGGTGCATGTCCAATATCATGTAGAAGGCTCCTTGAAACTTGTAGAGGCTCGGTTAACTAGGATTAACAAATAATCATCCTTATTTACTTGATTTATAATTATAGGATTAATTTAATCTTAGCCCATGATCTAGATTCTAGAACCCTACTCCAACCTGACTAGTTAGAGACTTCTACTATAATATAGCCTTCACTTCCTAATCAATCCTGACCACTAGATATGCAATCCAACAATTAGAACCTTATTCTCAAATTTATTTTAATCTTAGCCCAATGGTCCAGATTAAACCAACTTAACATAAACCCCTGGTTAAATACTAATCTTTTGAAATCCTAATCTAGCAGTAGAGAATTATTTTCATTCTTACAATTTGCTCCCCTTGTTTCTCCCAGTTCCGTGTCTAGCCTCCGTTATTTTTTCTCATTTATTCATGTCACTTTCTCCATTCCCCAACTCCTTCCCATCCACCATAACATTAAGACAATAGGTGAGCATGCTACTATCTTATATGCGGTCATTGGTATTAATCACCACGGGGGACTATTCTCCGTGGCATTACGATGCGCCCTATCAGACTAGGTTGCAAGTCTAGCTGGAGGTCTCGTAATGCCTCATGCCAAGCGCAAAATCTTAAATTCTTCCTAGGTCGATTCGATTTTCGACGTCCCGGATACCGTTTCAAGGAAACCCTTGTGCACAAGTTGTTCATGACCATGCAAATACGGGAACAGTTTAACATATGAAATAGATTGCATAGCGTGGACAGTATTAAGTAGCATTATCATTTTTTTCAACTCATGCAACAATTCATTTTTTCCAAAATCGTACTTTCGATTTAGCATCCCGTAGGCACCAAATTTCTCGATGCACCATATTCCGCAATCGACGTTTCATTATATTTTGCAGAGCATGAAATAGTCTCTCTTTTCTAGAACCTTAACTTTTTCTCTTTTTGGTGCAAAATTTATATTTTCAAATTAAATTACTCTAAATCGATACAGTTATCCCGAGTCTTGATCTTAGTGATTTGACATACATTTAACTTGGCATCGTCGATTTGAATAAGTTCGAGACAAACAAAATTTAATTTGCATGAAGGAGTAGAAAAGAAGGGGCCGAACCACCCACCAAGTATTTGATCTGCCGAGAGTCGAAGCGCTTCGCAACGTTCAAGCTTAGTTATGCGAGCTCCTGCAATGGCACCAACATTTTATCAGAATCCCTTCTTTAGTCCTTCGTTTCAAAATTCGTAGAATGAATGCAGAAATCAACGTAAAAACACATTCATCAAAACCAAGCAGCAAAAATTCAAGAAAACCATACAGCAGTCCGGTCCCGTCGAAGGGACTCTTATATAGTGCTCACTCGCCGAGACGCAGCTTGCTGCATCTAGGACTTATTCCAACAGAAGCCGTTCCATTAGTTGGATCGATTCTCGTAATATTCGTCCAAATCGATTTATTCCATG
The DNA here is from genome assembly GCA_029216955.1 of Iris pallida. NCBI lineage: Eukaryota > Viridiplantae > Streptophyta > Magnoliopsida > Asparagales > Iridaceae > Iris > Iris pallida. Next base: position 9,488,880 of record JANAVB010044218.1, read on the forward strand.
CCACAGAGTGTTATCATAAGTCAAGCTCAGCGATCGAGTCAGACTAGCTATCTAAGTTTCCAACCGAGTCTGCCTCGCCTCAAGCATATTACATAGTCCACCGTCTATCGGGACGGGGCGCTACATCATGTGCCTATGGTTGCTATGCGCCTATGGCCATCATGCGCCTATGGTCATCATGTGCCCACGGATGTCATGCGTCTAAGGCCGTCATGTACCTTAGGTTTCTATGCGTCTGTGGCTGCTATGCGCCTGCTAATGGCTATGCGTCTAGCCATGTCATGCGCCTCGTATGCATATGCGCCTAACCACCATATGCGTTTGTCTGTCCTATGCACCTATTTTTGTTAGATTTATATTTTAAATGACTTGATTACATGTCCTAACCCTAGTCTATCGTGAGTTGCTTATGCGCCTATGTATTCTTATGCGCCTATGTGACCTAAGTGCCTAGAGATTTCTATGCTACTACTTGGCTTGATCATGTTCCTGACATGATTACCTGTATAAGTGCTGGCATATTCTATATATGTACTGAGGTATAATTATATTTGTGCATTGTGCTGCTATTCTACGTGCTACGCGATCTTGTGTTAAATGTCAGTACATTCATGTTTCCAGCACAATCTGGTAATTAGTAATATTGACGTGGTACGATGATTGCTTGATTGACGTATTACACTAAGGATGGATCCATATTTGGGACTCTACGAGCCAATGTGTATTCATACTTAGGGTACCCTTACCAATGTACGACATCTAAGGGGATAATCATGTGACCACTGCATGTGATTCCAAGGCCAACGTAGGGTTAAACTAGGCAACTCAAATTAATAGAAGCATTGGAAGGGAACGGAATCCCGAGGTCATGTTATACTAGCCACCTCCCAGACATTAGTCATGGCGTGCAGGCTGGCTGCCACGGATATGGTTTAACATCCTCAATTTGTGGATGGCAATATCCGACTACTATGTGATATATGTTATATGTTCTACACGGTAGCCTTGCGAGGGATCAGTGTGTATTCTACGTGCTAAGCGTTATTATTGGACTGACTATCCCTGCTGGGACTGATATGATCTGAGGATTCCTATATATAAGCATTACTGGAACAATCCAGACAAATCGTATAAAGCCGTAGGGATGATTTACCGCCTGTAAATTGACTTGCTTGTGATATGTTCCTTCTGTTAGTGGCCGAGGAACATGGACTGTCATCGTACATGGTTCAACCCATGTCCTTGTTTGGTTGTGGTTTGAACTATTATGCTATGACAGACTATGGACCAAAGTTGCTACACATAAGCCCTTAACTTGATCATGGTTATAGAATGTATCTTATCCCGTAGAGGTTCGGCACCATTTGTCCTTGTTTGGTTGTATGGGTATCGTATTACCTCGATGATAGGTTATAAGCCTAATCCTTGGCTAGATCCTACTTTAATTGCTTGGGTTTTGTCTCAATCATAAGTGCTCTCTTGTGGTACTTGTTATTCGGAGCTGACCCCGCTGGTTTGTTTGGCCAGATCTAGTAGCAAAGCCTGAAGATTCAATCTTCTTCCCTGACAACGATGGTGCATACTAGAAGCATGGCCGTTGAGGGACACAAATGGGTTTCTTCTTCACCATTCTGATATCTATATTTTGTACTATGGCGTTTAGCCACCGGCACCTGTTTAGCCAACAGTTCTGACCATTTAATTTCTTTTACATAATTGTAATTAATCAGACTGCAGCTGACTATGGTTATGTACTATTGACTCTCTGCGCTAGCTGATATTTTGTACGGCTGATGAAGCGTCGGGAACGCCTTACTGCTGAACGCCTTACTGCTTTATCTTATATGCTCATTGATTGATGATTTTTGATTGAATGATTGAGACATAGTTGTTCTGTGTGACTTTAGGAGACTTGATTGTAGCATGCACCCCCAAGTCTAGTGACAGTCGTGATCGCCATATGACGTCTTCGTACCTTATACGTGGTAGCTGGCCATGTTCGTCTTCGTATTTTGGTACTGGGACGTGACAAATCCTCTCTCCATTAATTTTATATTTTAGCAACAAAATATCATTTAAAAATCCAACCAACTTGAAGGAATGTTGCTGGAGAGTGAGAAATTACCTTCAAAGTAAAGGGCATCTTATCAGGCATTGCCACTCTTTTACACTTATCATCCTCGTTACAAACAAATTTCAGCTCAACACTTCAGCACTGAGATACGAAACAAAATGCATTGTCATTAAGGATACAACTCAAAAACTAATAGAAGAAAGGTTTCAATAATATTGTATACATGATAAATATTGTCAAAAGGTAATATTGTTTATATGATAAAGGAAAACAAGTACATAAGAAGCTGAAGCAATAGTTAACTGAAAATTTGTAATTTTTTGTCTTTTCTCATGATGTTCCACTTCTCTACAGTTTTTTTTGTTTTGCTTATATCAAAGCTGTTATTGCATAGTGACAAAATTCAAATGATCCAGAAGGTTGTATAATTATTAGAATATGTGTGAATTTCCCCTATAGAAATGGACTTTACCAGGCACCAAAGTCGGAGTCCCAACTCGAAAGCTCAAAAAAGACGTACTAAACAAAAAAATCAATGAACATGGAATAGCAGCAACTGTTATTGATTGACAGCTATATGTTTAGCTTTAATCAATCAATTATTTAAGGTTACATTGCGAGCTTTACCTTAGAGCATCTCCAACCCTATTGTGAGTTTGAAAAAAATGGTTGCCACATAGGAATGACAACCATTTTTTTCAAAAGTACTTCTCCAATGCAAATGTGAAATGAAGTGTGGAGTTGACATGGCAATGACATGGCAAAGACAATGTGAAGTTGGTTGTCTAGATCTAGACAATGCACTTCACAATGTCTTTATGTCCACATCATCATTTGTGAATAAAAATATTTATAAAAAGAAGTAGAAGAGTAAAAGTTGTCTTGGAAGTTGTAAAAAATTAATTTGTATTGTCTTCTCAATACTTTTGCATTGGAGATGACTTTTTAAACTCATTATCATTTGTGAATATAATCTTGCCACCTATACAAGACATTGTCTTGTGCCTCATGCCACATAGGATTCACAACATGAAACAAGACAATAGGGTTGGAGATGCTCTTAATCACACGGCAAAGTTCGTAAGGCAATTTGCTCGTGGTCCACACAGGATTTCATTCTTTCATGATGAAGTGCACCACTGATTAATCTCTTGAATGCTAAATTAGTAGGTACGACTAAGTTACATAGTACGACCATGACATAAATTAAATGTAAGGTATACCTAGAGAAGTAAGAAGAGATCGCAGGTCAGTATGATTCTCATTTGAGTAAATAAGCTGCACAATTCAAATAGTATTTAAATCAACTAGATAGTAGCGGTTCTACAGCTAACCACAACAAAGCAAAAGAAAAGTCTGGCATCTTAATCAAATGGTACTTAAATATAGTAGCACTAACCTACCAAAGATCCTATGATACTACTAGCATAGATGGTGCATTCTCTGAAGTGTGATGCAGCCTACAAAATATTATCTCCTCCTTTATAAAGCCAAAGTTCATTTGGTGAACAAAATGAAAGGCACTTATATGGGAAGCTGAGAATTAAATGCTGGATTTCAATCTTATTCAAAATATAGCATATTCTTCATTTTTGTATGATATTGACTTATCGGCTACTGTGTAATGATTAATAATACAGAGGCCTGATTTAATAATGTGAAAGAACAAAGTGCCTAGCACCTTTCTTTGGAGCCCAATCTGTTTCTCCAAGAACAAAGCTACTTATTAGTTTAAGGAAAGCAATAATAACCAAGTAATGATAAAGTATATTCTCCAAGCACTTTCTCGTTTGTCTTATTCTTTGCCTCAGTGGATTATGGAGCAAAATAAACAAGGAAAAGCATCAGATTTTGCATCTATTTTATAAAATGTCCATATCCTTTTCCCCCTGATACACATGGACACAGAGAACTTGGTGTTTATAAGCCAGATGGGGCAAATGGGAAGCAGAATCACGCAAGGAAAGTGACCATTCACGAAATGGCTCGAACATGTTCCTCTCACTCTTTCCCACTGCTTGTATAAATTATATTCTAACCACTCTCTCCAGAAAAATAAAAAAAAATCATTCAATCAACGGTAACAGCAGCGGAACTTTTCCTTGCGCATCAAACAACAATCTATGTCTCCTCAAAGGAATCTATAGTAGCTTTTATCCTCGCATTATGACATTGTGACATATCCTTTACCCCTTAGAAGGTGATAACTGAAGTACAAAGTGGAAGCATGGGAATACTAAGGCCCTCGTGTAAATACACACGTAGGCACAAGATTATGTCCCTTTTGCCATATGTAACTAACTAGTGGATAACCCGTGCCATAATGGCACGGACACGAACCCGGCCTTCTCGACGTAGGCGTGCAGGCACCGGACCAGCGTCAGGGAGTTCCGGACGGAGACGCGGCCTCCGAACCCGGCCTTCTCGACGTAGGCGTGCAGGCACCGGGCCAGCGCCAGGGACCTCAGCCCGGCGGAGGCGGACACGGCAAAGACCACGGTGGCGGCATTCGGGGTGGCGTGGGGCCTCATGGAGGCGAAGACGCGCAGGGCCGTCGCGGGGCGTCCGAGGGCGGCGAGGCCCGAGACGGCAGCGGTCTAGGAGACTGTAATGCCCCGCTCCGCACGGCGCATTACGCTGAAGCGTTGACTCAACGAGTCACGTTGACGCAAGGAAATGTATCGATGCAAAACGATAAGAGAGTTACGTTGTCCCGAGCAATGCATCGAACTAAGTAGATGCGAAGAGTTGCCTTGCCCCGAAAGAATGCATCGAGTTGAATCGATGCGAAGTGCCGCGTTGCCCCGAAGGATGAGTGCGTTGAATCGGCTCGAAGATTCTAAGAAATCAAATCGACCAAGGCGCAAGTCCGAATCGATGCAAGTATTGATTTTAGTTGGTTTCGTGTGCAGGTTATACTTTGACGGAAAAATATTAGAGGTCGATCTTTTGCAATATTTAGTAAGAGGTCCGCGAAATGAAATCGTCGCCTTGCGACGGGCCGAGACTTGGCACGCTAAGGCAAATCGAACGTATAACTCAATGAAGCACGAAGTGCTCCAATGGCTAAGTCAGGAGAGTGGCCGTGCAACAAAGTTAGGGAATCGAGCCGTATCGGCTCGGCGAAACGACGAAGGCATATCGACTCAAGGTGGGAGGATTGACTTCTTTTTACTCCTTCATTCGATAAGTCAAATATATCATTGTATGCTAAGTTAACCTATCGACGCCACGGGCGTGGCCGATCGGAGATAAAATCGTAGTGTGAGTCGAACACTAAGTTAGAACAATTGAAATGAAACGTGCATCAATATGCACGAGTCGCTCTGGGACATTGGATATCGCTAAGGCGAGCGCCTCGGTGCGCAAGCAGTAAGAACATGGGATAACTGAAATCGGTGAGTGCCTTAGTGCACGAACCATACCGTGCCTTTGATGCACAAGTTAGACGGCTAGAACATTGAAAGACAATAGGCGAGCGCCCTAGCGCACAAGCCCTGAACATTGAATGCTAAGTTATAGAACATGGATATACGGTCGAAACGTGCCTACGTGCACGGGATAATAAAAGATGGCTTCGTTACGAGAGAATACAGTTGTGGCATGAATGTGGCGGAACTGTCGGATATGACATGGTGCCTCGAAAGGTGTTCAAGACCTTCGGGTCGTTCGGTTGACGAGCATTGAGTTGAGGCACGATGCCATTGAATCATTAAAACGAAGTATGAAATATAAGAACACTGAAAGCTAACGAAAGAGATGTGAGATGATAAGTCTGAGTCTCGGACTCAAGACTATGTTTGGTTGTTTGAATTTGATTACTTGAATGATAGGGCGTTGCATGGTCGATTGGAATGGGCTCGAGATTAAATTGTGATAATAGCCCGTGCACGGGTGTTTCCCCCAAAACGGTTAAATGCCGGAGGAGCGCCCCGGAACCGATTGGCCGCGGAGGGATTCGAATAATCTTTGTAGGCGCACATCCTTAAACAAGATGGGAAAAGCCGCAAATGATGGTATGCAGCGGGAACGTTTCGGTTGTTGGGATGTGACCCAACCCGTGAAACGCCGGGCAGCCCGACCAAATAGAGAGAAAAGAAAGGAACTCCTTTAGTCCATTCCGGCGCGGATACGCCAACGGCCCTCATATAGTTAAGGAACGATGGATTGAAAGTGTAGGCGCATATGCGTCCCGCATAGAGATCCTGCTTAGAGATGCACAATAACATGACAGGGAAGGATTACGGCGTATTCACCTTGCGTCGGTGGCAAGGGCGAGTGCGTCGACTTGGTAAGTCACGCCACGAATCAAACACGAGATTGCTTGTTTGTTTGCCTATTCAATTCGATAACATGCTGCTATGATAACATGCTTTACGCTTTCGAAGATGCCATGAAATTGACCCTAAGGAGAACATAGCAAGATCATAAGCTAAGTTGCATGATTCAACATAAATATTAAAATGTCGGTTTGGAAAGATGATCTTTGCTTCAGTACATGCGAGGACGAACGTACTGATCCCCCACCAGCTTTATGCAGGGTGCAGGGAATGGATTGCTCGCGGCGAAGCGTTGCTTGAACGTGTTAAGGCTTGGAATGCCGAAGCGCATTGAAGCGTGCTATCGCATTGACGCTCGGACTACGCAGCTGGATTGATGCGGCCGAGATATAGAAGGCATGATGTATGGAACGGTGAAATCCTTTGTGGGCAAGAGAGAACCTGAGTGTTGTAGCCAACCTGGCATATATTGTTAGGCTATCGAAAGCCATTGTAATCTCAGTTTCAGATATCAATAAAGAGAATTGTTTCGTATACTCTGTTTCCTTTCGTTGTTAATATCAAATCAAAAAGAAAACCATTTGAGAACTTGTCATCTTGCCTTGCACGAGCGCAACTCCAGGCTCGTGCGGCATCACGCCCCCTGCGAGGACGATGATTCGGGTGATTCCGGGTCGGGACGTGACAAATTGGTATCAGAGCTCTAGGCTCAATTTCCTCTGGATGCTCGCTTCATTACAATTCGAAAAGTTGCCAACCACCACTTGATATCACTCTTGACTCTACTCGATGCCGCACTGGATGTTCCATACAATAAGTCTAATACAAATCGTGTAATTTTGCCGCATGTGTTTTGGAAATTTCACGATGTTTGCTAAGAAAGTCGCGAGGGGTATATTGCATTGAATGCAAACGAGCCGTAAAAATATTAGTTGCTGCAAGCGCAACAAATTGTGAAATACGATTTGAGATGTTGTCGCAATGTAACATGTTGAAAGAGAAATAAAATGATGCACGATGTGCAACGAGTTAACGTGAATATGCGGTAAAATGAAAGTGAGAAGTGATAAGCCAATACCGAATGTGTTAAACGGATTGTGCATTGACTTGGAAAGTCGAGAGTAATTCGTTGCACGAGGTGCGGTAAATATCGTAAATGATCGTTGCACGATGTGCAACGCGTATTGAAAGTAAAAATCATTGCACGTGGTGCAACGCATATCAAATTAATCGTTGCACGAAGTGCAAAGGAAATTGGAATTGAATTGTTGTATAAAGTGGAATGAAAGTGTCGAAAATAAATCGTAGCACGATGTGCAACGCGTATCGAAAGTAAAATTTGTTGCACGGGGTGCGACGCATATCAGATAAATTGTTGCACGAGATGCAACGTAAGGAAAGAATTGAAATCGTAAATCGATAGAACGAATCGTTCGGTTGCACACCAAACTTATGTTGGCAAGCGAGAACATTGACCGAGTTGTGTCGGATGTAATAAAATCAAAGTTACGGTTGTGATCAAGCACGATCACTGCGGAAATCGTGAGTCGGAAGAGATCGTTGGTTTATACTAAGTATAGTGCGAGGGAAATGGCTTGATTTTCGAGTGGTATATGCCATACCACGTAGGCGATGAATGACTCGATCTCGAGTGGTATATGGTATAGCACTTGTGCGATGAATTGCATCGACGCGTTGTGAGAATTGCGGAAGAATTGTCCGCAACGGACGGGAGAGCACCGAGACTCGATTGAAAATTTGTATGGTGATATGTTGATGCAAGTGTTCTTCGAAAAATCGGTTGGGACGATAAGGCGAGACTTGTATCGATGAACGATACGTCGGACGAAAGTTATAAGTTGGTCGGACGACCGAGACTAGCGAAACGATTATGCCTTGACGCAATAATCGGATCGACGGGAAGGAAAAACTTGAACTTATAAACAAGTCCCACGACTTGCGATCTCGGTAGAAATGTTGGGCGAGACGAATCGAATCGCACGACTTGCGATCTCGATAGAAATGTTCGGCTAAGGCGAATCAAATCGCACGACTTGCGATTTCGATAGAAATGTTGGACGATGTGAATTGTAATCGAATCGCACGATGTGCAACTTCGCTAAGAAAGTTGGTTGACAAGAGAAACCGTGCCTATGAAATAGTTGGTTAAGTTACGGCGACACTCATTTGAGTACGACTGAAAACACGCGAAACTTAGAGGGCGAGATCGTATAACCCGAGGGCACGATGTTGGATAATCGGTAACTCGGTTACGCGATCAAAGTATAGCGGGATGCGGTGAATCGGAAAATGATTCGATACGTATGGAAAAGTTTGTTGCGAACTTGGATGTATGCGATGCGAGTTAAGTTGACGTTGAAACGGATTCGAAGTCGACCCTCTTGCTATCGAAATTGATATGAACTATCAAGATCGATATGCAAGGAAACGTAAGCACGATGTGAGAATACAAAATGGAGTGCGCCTTGCGCTATCAAAATTTTTGTAAGGATACGAGAATGAACGAACTTGGTTGATCGTAAATTTTGTGATTGATCAAAGACGAGACTATAAGTCATCGACGATTGCTCGATGCGTATAGCATCTCGTGTGTCGACCCGCAAATAAGATAGACTCGAACTTGATATGAGTAGATGTTTCGTAAATTGCGGAATCATCGACGGCAGTGCATGACTTGACTCGGAGGATAGTTGCGCATCAGTTACGCCGATAGAAATAGTTTTGTCCGAAATTGGATAGTCGCATAGAATCGTCGGAACGTGATTTGGCTCCGAAATAAGATATAGCATGGTTCGTAGTAAACTGTCCTTCGGTGATGATCCACAATTATCGAGCGTAGTTTCGGGGCAGCTGACCCTAGAAGACTTGACCGCCAAATCAAATTGAATGCTGCAGACCGAAAGATGACCCATGCGATATCGCATTATGAGATTGCACCGATAACAAATATAACACGGTGCATGTTGACGATAAGTCTAGGCGATCGAAAATTGTTGGAACAGCTTTCGATTGAGAATGATATAGTTAGATTTGAGTATTCGTCGGATGAATGCTTGAATGGTTATGTTGGTCGACGATAGAACTTGAAATTCACCAACGGACTTGGTGATTCGGATAGGCGATTGTGAGAGTCGTGCTATGCACGAGAGAGAATGATAAGGAAATGACTTACGAATCATGTTGTTAGATTCGGATTCACCTTGCAATTGAGCTTGCGTGAATCGAAATTTACATTCGATGTTGCAAGACGGATAAGTTGAGAATTTGGCTAGTGAATTCCTACTCGTTAGGAAATCGAATGTAAGACGCGTCGTAAGACATTCGTGCTAAGGCGATCGTTGTCTTGAGCACCGTTGCCTTGATGTTAACTTTTGAGTCGGATAGATTGTGGCCTTTGTGCAATGTCAATTTAAAGTTGCGTCGGGAGAAGTTAAGCACATGGACTATGTAAGTAACCTAGCGGGCGTAGTCCCGAATGTTGATAAGGAAATCGTAATCGAGATTGCATAAGCAAGACTTCGAAAATAGTTGGGTGGCGACTTCGAACGCAAGGCGTTGCGGAGACTCGTTGTGATTGGATGCGCGACGGCTTGACGCGACGCATAGAGTTGGTAGTCCATATAAAACATACGAAATGAGAAAGGCGATTTTGAATCGCGTAGCGTACAGTGGCTTTATTGAATGAATCACGTACGTAATCGAATATACGTATGCGATGAAATTTCGAGAACAGTTGCTAAGGATAAGTCTGATCGAGAGTACGAGATGGCAAGCATAGGATTGAAATTTACCTGTCAGCTTTGTTCCAATTTGCTACCACTGGAATTGGTCAAAATATATATATCTTCGGGACGCCTTGAATATAAGTATGGATCCAAATCGAGTTATATATAAAAATTCAAATCGAGCTGCAGGGATTACTTTGAAATGTTAAAATGAAAGCTTGCAAGATAGTGTGAGATTGAACAACGTTGGTGGGACGAGATCGTGAAACGATCTATAAAACACTTAGTCGGAGTGTTGGTTTTGGTTCGAGGACGAACCTTGTTTTGAGTGGTATATTCTGTAATGCCCCGCTCCGCAAGGCGCATTACGCTGAAGCGTTGACTCAACGAGTCACGTTGACGCAAGGAAATGTATCGATGCAAAACGATAAGAGAGTTACGTTGTCCCGAGCAATGCATCGAACTAAGTAGATGCGAAGAGTTGCCTTGCCCCGAAAGAATGCATCGAGTTGAATCGATGCGAAGTGCCGCGTTGCCCCGAAGGATGAGTGCGTTGAATCGGCTCGAAGATTCTAAGAAATCGAATCGACCAAGGCGCAAGTCCGAATCGATGCAAGTATTGATTTTAGTTGGTTTCGTGTGCAGGTTATACTTTGACGGAAAAATATTAGAGGTCGATCTTTTGCAATATTTAGTAAGGGGTCCGCGAAATGAAATCGTCGCTTTGCGACGTGCCGAGACTTGGGCACGCTAAGGCAAATCGAACGTATAACTCAATGAAGCACGAAGTGCTCGAATGGCTAAGTCAGGAGAGTGGTCGTGCAACAAAGTTATTGAATCGAGCCGTATCGGCTCGGCGAAACGACGAAGGCATATCGACTCGAGGTGGGAGGATTGACTTCTTTTTACTCCTTCATTCGATAAGTCAAATATATCATTGTATGCTAAGCTAACCTATCGACGCCACGGGCGTGGCCGATCGGAGATAAAATCGTAGTGTGAGTCGAACACTAAGTTAGAACAATTGAAATGAAACGTGCATCAATATGCACGAGTCGCTATGGGACATTGGATATCGCTAAGGCGAGCGCCTCGGTGCGCAAGCCGTAAGAACATGGGATAACTGAAATCGGTGAGTGCCTTAGTGCACGAACCATACCGTGCCTTTGATGCATGAGTTAGACGGCTAGAACATTGAAAGACAATAGGCGAGCGCCCTAGCGCACAAGCCCTGAACATTGAATGCTAAGTTATAGAACATGGATATACGGTCGAAACGTGCCTACGTGCACGGGATAATAAAAGATGGCTTCATTACGAGAGAATACAGTTGTGGCATGAATGTGGCGGAACTATCGGATATGACATGGTGCCTCGAAAGGTGTTCAAGACCTTCGGGTCGTTCGGTTGACGAGCATTGAGTTGAGGCACGATGCCATTGAATCATTGAAACGAAGTATGAAATGTAAGAACACTGAAAGCTAACGAAAGAGATGCGAGATGATAAGTCTGAGTCTCGGACTCAAGACTATGTTTGGTTGTTTGAATTTGATTACTTGAATGATAGGGCGTTGCATGGTCGATTGGAATGGGCTCGAGATTAAATTGTGATAATAGCCCGTGCACGGGTGTTTCCCCCAAAACGGTCAAATGCCGGAGGAGCACCCCGGAACCGATTGGCCGCGGAGGGATTCGAATAATCTTTGTAGGCGCACATCCTTAAACAAGATGGGAAAAGCCGCAAATGATGGTATGCAGCGGGAACGTTTCGGTTGTTGGGATGTGAACCAACCCGTGAAACGCCGGGCAGCCCGACCAAATAGAGAGAAAAGAAGGAGTGAAAAGAAAGGAACTCCTTTAGTCCATTCCGGCACGGATACGCCAACGGCCCTCATATAGTTAAGGAACGATTGATTGAAAGTGTAGGCGCATATGCGTCCCGCATAGAGATCCTGCTTAGAGATGCACAATAACATGACAGGGAAGGATTACGGCGTATTCACCTTGCGTCGGTGGCAAGGGCGAGTGCGTCGACTTGGTAAGTCACGCCACGAATCAAACACGAGATTGCTTGTTTGTTTGCCTATTCAATTCGATAACATGCTGCTATGATAACATGCTTTACGCTTTCGAAGATGCCATGAAATTGACCCTAAGGAGAACATAGCAAGATCATAAGCTAAGTTGCATGATTCAACATAAATATTAAAATGTCGGTTTGGAAAGATGATCTTTGCTTCAGTACATGCGAGGACGAACGTACTGATCCCCCACCAGCTTTATGCATGGTGCAGGGAATGGATTGCTCGCGGCGAAGCGTTGCTTGAACGTGTTAAGGCTTGGAATGCCGAAGCGCATTGAAGCGTGCTATCGCATTGACGCTCGGACTACGCAGCTGGATTGATGCGGCCGAGATATAGAAGGCATGATGTATGGAACGGTAAAATCCTTTGTGGGCAAGAGAGAACCTGAATGTTGTAGCCAACCTGGCATATATTGTTAGGCTATCGAAAGCCATTGTAATCTCAGTTTCAGATATCAATAAAGAGAATTGTTTCGTATACTCTGTTTCCTTTCGTTGTTAATATCAAATCAAAAAGATAACCATTTGAGAACTTGTCATCTTGTCTTGCACGAGCGCAACTCCAGGCTCGTGCGGCATCACGCCCCCTGCGAGGACGATGATTCGGGTGATTCCGGGTCGGGGCGTGACAAATTGGTATCAGAGCTCTAGGCTCAATTTCCTCTGGACGCTCGCTTCATTACAATTCGAAAAGTTGCCAACCACCACTTGATATCACTCTTGACTCTACTCGATGCCGCACTGGATGTTCCATACAATAAGTCTAATACAAATCGTGTAATTTTGCCGCATGTGTTTTGGAAATTTTACGATGTTTGCTAAGAAAATCGCGAGGGGTATATTGCATTGAATGCAAACGAGCCGTAAAAATGTTAGTTGCTGCAAGCGCAACAAATTGTGAAATACGATTTGAGATGTTGTCGCAATGTAACATGTTGAAAGAGAAATAAAATGATGCACGATGTGCAACGAGTTAATGTGAATATGCGGTAAAATGAAAGTGAGAAGTGATAAGCCAATACCGAATGTGTTAAACGGATTGTGCATTGACTTGGAAAGTCGAGAGTAATTCGTTGCACGAGGTGCGGTAAATATCGGAAATAATCGTTGCACGATGTGCAACGCGTATTGAAAGTAAAAATCATTGCACGTGGTGCAACGCATATCAAATTAATCGTTGCACGAAGTGCAAAGGAAATTGGAATTGAATCGTTGTATAAAGTGGAATGAAAGTGTCGAAAATAAATCGTAGCACGATGTGCAACGCGTATCGAAAGTAAAATTTGTTGCACGGGGTGCGACGCATATCAGATAAATTGTTGCACGAGATGCAACGTAAGGAAAGAATTGAAATCGTAAATCGATAGAACGAATCGTTCGGTTGCACACCAAACTTATGTTGGCAAGCGAGAACATTGACCGAGTTGTGTCGGATGATAAAATCAAAGTTACGGTTGTGATCAAGCACGATCACTGCGGAAATCGTGAGTCGGAAGAGATCGTTGGTTTATACTAAGTATAGTGCGAGGGAAATGGCTTGATTTTCGAATGGTATATGCCATACCACGTAGGCGATGAATGACTCGATCTCGAGTGGTATATGGTATAGCACTTGTGCGATGAATTGCATCGACGCGTTGTGAGAATTGCGGAAGAATTGTCCGCAACGGACGGGAGAGCACCGAGACTCGATTGGAAATTTGTATGGCGATATGTTGATGCAAGTGTTCTTCGAAAAATTGGTTGGGACGATAAGGCGAGACTTGTATCGATGAACGATACGTCGGACGAAAGTTATAAGTTGGTCGGACGACCGAGACTAGCGAAACGATTATGCCTTGACGCAATAATCGGATCGACGGGAAGGGAAAACTTGAACTTATAAACGAGTCGCACGACTTGCGATCTCGGTAGAAATGTTGGACGAGACGAATCGAATCGCACGACTTGCGATCTCGATAGAAATGTTCGGCTAAGGCGAATCAAATCGCACGACTTGCGATTTCGATAGAAATGTTGGGCGATGTGAATTGTAATCGAATCGCACGATGTGCGACTTCGCTAAGAAAGTTGGTTGACGCGAGAAACCGTGCCTATGAAATAGTTGGTTAAGTTACGGCGACACTCATTTGAGTACGACTGAAAACACGCGAAACTTAGAGGGCGAGATCGTATAACCCGAGGGCACGATGTTGGATAATCGGTAACTCGGTTACGCGATCAAAGTATAGCGGGATGCGGTGAATCGAAAAATGATTCGATGCGTATGGAAAAGTTTGTTGCGAACTTGGATGTATGCGATGCGAGTTAAGTTGACGTTGAAACGGATTCGAAGTCGACCCTCTTGCTATCGAAATTGATATGAACTATCAAGATCGATATACAAGGAAACGTAAGCACGATATGAGAATACAAAATGGAGTGCGCCTTGCGCTATCAAAATTTTTGTAAGTAAGGATACGAGAATGAACGAACTTGGTTGATCGTAAATTTTGTGATTGATCAATGACGAGACTATAAGTCATCGACGATTGCTCGATGTGTATAGCATCTCGTGTGTCGACCCGCAAATAAGATAGACTCGAACTTGATATGAGTAGTTGTTTCGTAAATTGCGGAATCATCGACGGCAGTGCATGACTTGACTCGGAGGATAGTTGCGCATCAGTTGCGCCGATAGAAATGGTTTTGTCCGAAATTGGATAGTCGCATAGAATCGTCGGAACGTGATTTGGCTCCGAAATAAGATATAGCATGGTTCGTAGTAAACTGTCCTTCGGTGATGATCCACAATTATCGAGCGTAGCTTCGGGACAGCTGACCCTAGAAAACTTGACCGCCAAATCAAATTGAATGCTGCAGACCGAAAGATGACCCATGCGATATCGCATTATGTGATTGCACCGATAACAAATATAACACGGTGCATGTTGACGATAAGTCTAGGCGATCGAAAATTGTTGGAACAGCTTTCGATTGAGAATGATATAGTTAGATTTGAGTATTCGTCGGATGAATGCTTGAATGGTTATGTTGGTCGACGATAGAACTTGAAATTCACCAACGGACTTGGTGATTCGGATAGGCGATTGTGAGAGTCATGCTATGCACGAGAGAGAATGATAAGGAAATGACTTACGAGTCATGTTGTTAGATTCGGATTCACCTTGCAATTGAGCTTGCGTGAATCAAAATTTACATTCAATGTTGCAAGACGGATAAGTTGAGAATTTGGCTAGTGAATTCCTACTCGTTAGGAAATCGAATGTAAGACGCGTCGTAAGACATTCGTGCTAAGGCGATCGTTGCCTTGAGCACCGTCGCCTTGATGTTAACTTTTGAGTCGGATAGATTGTGGCCTTTGTGCAATGTCAATTTAAAGTTGCGTCGGGAGAAGTTAAGCACATGGACTATGTAAGTAACCTAGCGGGCGTAGTCCCGAATGTTGATAAGGAAATCGTAATCGAGATTGCATAAGCAAGACTTCGAAAATAGTTGGGTGGCGACTTCGAACGCAAGGCGTTGCGGAGACTCGTTGTGATTGGATGCGCGACGGCTTGACGCGACGCATAGAGTTGGTAGTCCATATAAAACATACGAAATGAGAAAGGCAATTTTGAATCGCGTAGCGTACAGTGGCTTTATTGAATGAATCACGTATGTAATCGAATATACGTATGCGATGAAATTTCGAGAACAGTTGCTAAGGATAAGTCTATCGAGAGTACGAGATGGCAAGCATAGGATTGAAATTTACCTGTCAGCTTTGTTCCAATTTGCTACCACTGGAATTGGTCAAAATACATATATCTTCGGGACGCCTTGAATATAAGTATGGATCCAAATTGAGTTGTATACAAAAATTCAAATCGAGCTGCAGGGATTACTTTGAAATGTTAAAATGAAAGCTTGCAAGATAGTGTGAGATTGAACAACGTTGGTGGGACGAGATCGTGAAACGATCTATAAAACACTTAGTCGGAGTGTTGGTTTTGGTTCGAGGACGAACCTTGTTTTGAGTGGTATATTCTGTAATGCCCCACTCCGTACGGCGCATTACGCTGAAGCGTTGACTCAACGAGTCACGTTGACGCAAGGAAATGTATCGATGCAAAACGATAAGAGAGTTACGTTGTCCCGAGCAATGCATCGAACTAAGTAGATGCGAAGAGTTGCCTTGCCCCGAAAGAATGCATCGAGTTGAATCGATGCGAAGTGCCGCGTTGCCCCGAAGGATGAGTGCGTTGAATCGGCTCGAAGATTCTAAGAAATCGAATCGACCAAGGCGCAAGTCCGAATCGATGCAAGTATTGATTTTAATTGGTTTCGTGTGCAGGTTATACTTTGACGGAAAAATATTAGAGGTCGATCTTTTGCAATATTTAGTAAGGGATCCGCGAAATGAAATCGTCGCCTTGCGACGGACCGAGACTTGGGCACGCTAAGACAAATCGAACGTATAACTCAATGAAGCACGAAGTGCTCGAATGGCTAAGTCAGGAGAGTGGCCGTGCAACAAAGTTAGGGAATCGAGCCGTATCGGCTCGGCGAAACGACGAAGGCATATCGACTCAAGGTGGGAGGATTGACTTCTTTTTACTCCTTCATTCGATAAGTCAAATATATCATTGTATGCTAAGTTAACCTATCGACGCCACGGACGTGGCCGATCGGAGATAAAATCGTAGTGTGAGTCGAACACTAAGTTAGAACAATTGAAATGAAACGTGCATCAATATGCACGAGTCGCTATGGGACATTGGATATCGCTAAGGCGAGCGCCTCGGTGCACAAGCCGTAAGAACATGGGATAACTGAAATCGGTGAGTGCCTTAGTGCACGAACCATACCGTGCCTTTGATGCACGAGTTAGAC
The DNA here is from genome assembly GCA_029216955.1 of Iris pallida. Taxonomy (NCBI): domain Eukaryota; kingdom Viridiplantae; phylum Streptophyta; class Magnoliopsida; order Asparagales; family Iridaceae; genus Iris; species Iris pallida. Next base: position 9,505,938 of record JANAVB010044218.1, read on the forward strand.
GGCTAGAACATTGAAAGACAATAGGCGAGCGCCCTAGCGCGCAAGCCCTGAACATTGAATGCTAAGTTATAGAACATGGATATACGGTCGAAACGTGCCTACGTACACGGGATAATAAAAGATGGCTTCATTACGAGAGAATACAGTTGTGGCATGAATGTGGCGGAACGGTCGGATATGACATGGTGCCTCGAAAGGTGTTCAAGACCTTCGGGTCGTTCGGTTGACGAGCATTGAGTTGAGGCACGATGCCATTGAATCATTGAAACGAAGTATGAAATGTAAGAACACTGAAAGCTAACGAAAGAGATGCGAGATGATAAGTCTGAGTCTCGGACTCAAGACTATGTTTGGTTGTTTGAATTTGATTACTTGAATGATAGGGCGTTGCATGGTCGATTGGAGTGGGCTCGAGATTAAATTGTGATAATAGCCCGTGCACGGGTGTTTCCCCCAAAACGGTTAAATGTCGGAGGAGCGCCCCGAAACCGATTGGCCGCGGAGGGATTCGAATAATCTTTGTAGGCGCACATCCTTAAACAAGATGGGAAAAGCCGCAAATGATGGTATGCAGCGGGAACGTTTCGGTTGTTGGGATGTGACCCAACCCGTGAAACGCCGGGCAGCCCGACCAAATAGAGAGAAAAGAAGGAGAGAAAAGAAAGGAACTCCTTTAGTCCATTCCGGCGCGGATACGCCAACGGCCCTCATATAGTTAAGGAACGATGGATTGAAAGTGTAGGCGCATATGCGTCCCGCATAGAGATTCTGCTTAGAGATGCACAATAACATGACAGGGAAGGATTACGGCGTATTCACCTTGCGTCGGTGGCAAGGACGAGTGCGTCGACTTGGTAAGTCACGCCACGAATCAAACACGAGATTGCTTGTTTGTTTGCCTATTCAATTCGATAACATGCTGCTATGATAACATGCTTTACGCTTTCGAAGATGCCATGAAATTGACCCTAAGGAGAACATAGCAAGATCATAAGCTAAGTTGCATGATTCAACATAAATATTAAAATGTCGGTTTGGAAAGATGATCTTTGCTTCAGTACATGCGAGGACGAACGTACTGATCCCCCACCAGCTTTATGCAGGGTGCAGGGAATGGATTGCTCGCGGCGAAGCGTTGCTTTAACGTGTCAAGGCTTGGAATGCCGAAGCGCATTGAAGCGTGCTATCGCATTGACGCTCGGACTACGCAGCTGGATTGATGCGGCCGAGATATAGAAGGCATGATGTATGGAACGGTAAAATCCTTTGTGGGCAAGAGAGAACCTGAGTGTTGTAGCCAACCTGGCATATATTGTTAGGCTATCGAAAGCCATTGTAATCTCAGTTTCAGATATCAATAAAGAGAATTGTTTCGTATACTCTGTTTCCTTTCGTTGTTAATATCAAATCAAAAAGATAACCATTTGAGAACTTGTCATCTTGCCTTACACGAGCGCAACTCCAGGCTCGTGCGGCATCACGCCCCCTGCGAGGACGATGATTCGGGTGATTCCGGGTCGGGACGTGACAAATTGGTATCAGAGCTCTAGGCTCAATTTCCTCTGGACGCTCGCTTCATTACAATTCGAAAAGTTGCCAACTACCACTTGATATCACTCTTGACTCTACTCGATGCCGCACTGGATGTTCCATACAATAAGTCTAATACAAATCGTGTAATTTTGCCGCATGTGTTTTGGAAATTTCACGATGTTTGCTAAGAAAGTCGCGAGGGGTATATTGCATTGAATGCAAACGAGCCGTAAAAATATTAGTTGCTGCAAGCGCAACAAATTGTGAAATACGATATAAGATGTTGTCGCAATGTAACATGTTGAAAGAGAAATAAAATGATGCACGATGTGCAACGAGTTAATGTGAATATGCGGTAAAATGAAAGTGAGAAGTGATAAGCCAATACCGAATGTGTTAAACGGATTGTGCATTGACTTGGAAAGTCGAGATTAATTCGTTGCACGAGGTGCGGTAAATATCGGAAATGATCGTTGCACGATGTGCAACGTGTATTGAAAGTAAAAATCATTGCACGTGGTGCAACGCATATCAAATTAATCGTTGCACGAAGTGCAAAGGAAATTGGAATTGAATCGTTGTATAAAGTGGAATGAAAGTGTCGAAAATAAATCGTAGCACGATGTGCAACGCGTATCGAAAGTAAAATTTGTTGCACGGGGTGCGACACATATCAGATAAATTGTTGCACGAGATGCAACATAAGAAAAGAATTGAAATCGTAAATCGATAGAACGAATCGTTCGGTTGCACACCAAACTTATGTTGGCAAGCGAGAACATTGACCGAGTTGTGTCGGATGATAAAATCAAAGTTACGGTTGTGATCAAGCACGATCACTGCGGAAATCGTGAGTCGGAAGAGATCGTTGGTTTATACTAAGTATAGTGCGAGGGAAATGGCTTGATTTTCGAATGGTATATGCCATACCACGTAGGCGATGAATGACTCGATCTCGAGTGGTATATGGTATAGCACTTGTGCGATGAATTGCATCGACGCGTTGTGAGAATTGCGGAAGAATTGTCCGCAACGGACGGGAGAGCACCGAGACTCGATTGAAAATTTGTATGGCGATATGTTGATGCAAGTGTTCTTCGAAAAATTGGTTGGGACGATAAGACGAGACTTGTATCGATGAACGATACGTCGGACGAAAGTTATAAGTTGGTCGGACGACCGAGACTAGCGAAACGATTATGCCTTGACGCAATAATCGGATCGACGGGAAGGGAAAACTTGAACTTATAAACGAGTCGCACGACTTGCGATCTCGGTAGAAATGTTGGACGAGACGAATCGAATCGCACGACTTGCGATCTTGATAGAAATGTTCGGCTAAGGCGAATCAAATCGCACGACTTGCGATTTCGATAGAAATGTTGGGCGATGTGAATTGTAATCGAATCGCACGATGTGCGACTTCGCTAAGAAAGTTGGTTGACGCGAGAAACCGTGCCTATGAAATAGTTGGTTAAGTTACGGCGACACTCATTTGAGTACGACTGAAAACACGCGAAACTTAGAGGGCGAGATCGTATAACCCGAGGGCACGATGTTGGATAATCGGTAACTCGGTTACGCGATCAAAGTATAGCGGGATGCGGTGAATCGGAAAATGATTCGATGCGTATGGAAAAGTTTGTTGCGAACTTGGATGTATGCGATGCGAGTTAAGTTGACGTTGAAACGGATTCGAAGTCGACCCTCTTGCTATCGAAATTGATATGAACTATCAAGATCGATATGCAAGGAAATGTAAGCACGATGTGAGAATACAAAATGGAGTGCGCCTTGCGCTATCAAAATTTTTGTAAGGATACGAGAATGAACGAACTTGGTTGATCGTAAATTTTGTGATTGATCAATGACGAGACTATAAGTCATCGACGATTGCTCGATGCGTATAGCATCTCGTGTGTCGACCCGCAAATAAGATAGACTCGAACTTGATATGAGTAGATGTTTCGTAAATTGCGGAATCATCGACGGCAGTGCATGACTTGACTCGGAGGATAGTTGCGCATCAGTTGCGCCGATAGAAATGGTTTTGTCCGAAATTGGATAGTCGCATAGAATCGTCGGAACGTGATTTGGCTCCGAAATAAGATATAGCATGGTTCGTAGTAAACTGTCCTTCGGTGATGATCCACAATTATCGAGCGTAGCTTCGGGACAGCTGACCCTAGAAGACTTGACCGCCAAATCAAATTGAATGCTGCAGACCGAAAGATGACCCATGCGATATCGCATTATGAGATTGCACCGATAACAAATATAACACGGTGCATGTTGACGATAAGTCTAGACGATCGAAAATTGTTGGAACAGCTTTCGATTGAGAATGATATAGTTAGATTTGAGTATTCGTCGGATGAATGCTTGAATGGTTATGTTGGTCGACGATAGAACTTGAAATTCACCAACGGACTTGGTGATTCGGATAGGCGATTGTGAAAGTCGTGCTATGCACGAGAGAGAATGATAAGGAAATGACTTACGAGTCATGTTGTTAGATTCGGATTCACCTTGCAATTGAGCTTGCGTGAATCGAAATTTACATTCGATGTTGCAAGACGGATAAGTTGAGAATTTGGCTAGTGAATTCCTACTCGTTAGGAAATTGAATGTAAGACGCGTCGTAAGACAGTCGTGCTAAGGCGATCGTTGCCTTGAGCACCGTCGCCTTGATGTTAACTTTTGAGTCGGATAGATTGTGGCCTTTGTGCAATGTCAATTTAAAGTTGCGTCGGGAGAAGTTAAGCACATGGACTATGTAAGTAACCTAGCGGGCGTAGTCCCGAATGTTGATAAGGAAATCGTAATCGAGATTGCATAAGCAAGACTTCGAAAATAGTTGGGTGGCGACTTCGAACGCAAGGCGTTGCAGACTCGTTGTGATTGGATGCGCGACGGCTTGACGCGACGCATAGAGTTGGTAGTCCATATAAAACATACGAAATGAGAAAGGCGATTTTGAATCGCGTAGCGTACAGTGTCTTTATTGAATGAATCACGTATGTAATCGAATATACGTATGCAATGAAATTTCGAGAACAGTTGCTAAGGATAAGTCTGATCGAGAGTACGAGATGGCAAGCATAGGATTGAAATTTACCTGTCAGCTTTGTTCCAATTTGCTACCACTGGAATTGGTCAAAATACATATATCTTCGGGACGCCTTGAATATAAGTATGGATCCAAATTGAGTTGTATACAAAAATTCAAATCGAGCTGCAGGGATTACTTTGAAATGTTAAAATGAAAGCTTGCAAGATAGTGTGAGATTGAACAACGTTGGTGGGACGAGATCGTGAAACGATCTATAAAACACTTAGTCGGAGTGTTGGTTTTGGTTCGAGGACGAACCTTGTTTTGAGTGGTATATTATGTAATGCCCCGCTCCGCACGGCGCATTACGCTGAAGCGTTGACTCAACGAGTCACGTTGACGCAAGAAAATGTATCGATGCAAAACGATAAGAGAGTTACGTTGTCCCGAGCAATGCATCGAACTAAGTAGATGCGAAGAGTTGCCTTGCCCCGAAAGAATGCATCGAGTTGAATCGATGCGAAGTGCCGCGTTGCCCCGAAGGATGAGTGCGTTGAATCGGCTCGAAGATTCTAAGAAATCGAATCGACCAAGGCGCAAGTCCGAATCGATGCAAGTATTGATTTTAATTGGTTTCGTGTGCAGGTTATACTTTGACGGAAAAATATTAGAGGTCGATCTTTTGCAATATTTAGTAAGGGGTCCGCGAAATGCAATCGTCGCCTTGCGACGGACCGAGACTTGGGCACGCTAAGGCAAATCGAACGTATAACTCAATGAAGCACGAAGTGCTCGAATGGCTAAGTCAGGAGAGTGGCCGTGCAATAAAGTTAGGGAATCGAGCCGTATCGGCTCGGCGAAACGACGAAGGCATATCGACTCAAGGTGGGAGGATTGACTTCTTTTTACTCCTTCATTCGATAAGTCAAATATATCATTGTATGCTAAGTTAACCTATCGACGCCACGGGCGTGGCCGATCGGAGATAAAATCGTAGTGTGAGTCGAACACTAAGTTAGAACAATTGAAATGAAACGTGCATCAATATGCACGAGTCGCTATGGGACATTGGATATCGCTAAGGCGAGCGCCTCGGTGCGCAAGCCGTAAGAACATGGGATAACTGAAATCGGTGAGTGCCTTAGTGCACGAACCATACCGTGCCTTTGATGCACGAGTTAGACGGCTAGAACATTGAAAGACAATAGGCGAGCGCCCTAGCGCGCAAGCCCTGAACATTGAATGCTAAGTTATAGAACATGGATATACGGTCGAAACGTGCCTACGTGCACGGGATAATAAAAGATGGCTTCGTTACGAGAGAATACAGTTGTGGCATGAATGTGGCGGAACTGTCGGATATGACATGGTGCCTCGAAAGGTGTTCAAGACCTTCGGGTCGTTCGGTTGACGAGCATTGAGTTGAGGCACGATGCCATTGAATCATTGAAACGAAGTATGAAATGTAAGAACACTGAAAGCTAACGAAAGAGATGCGAGATGATAAGTCTGAGTCTCGGACTCAAGACTATGTTTGGTTGTTTGAATTTGATTACTTGAATGATAGGGCGTTGCATGGTCGATTGGAGTGGGCTCGAGATTAAATTGTGATAATAGCCCGTGCACGGGTGTTTCCCCCAAAACGGTTAAATGTCGGAGGAGCGCCCCGGAACCGATTGGCCGCGGAGGGATTCGAATAATCTTTGTAGGCGCACATCCTTAAACAAGATGGGAAAAGCCGCAAATGATGGTATGCAGCGGGAACGTTTCGGTTGTTGGGATGTGACCCAACCCGTGAAACGCCGGGCAGCCCGACCAAATAGAGAGAAAAGAATGAGAGAAAAGAAAGGAACTCCTTTAGTCCATTCCGGCGCGGATACGCCAACGGCCCTCATATAGTTAAGGAACGATGGATTGAAAGTGTAGGCGCATATGCGTCCCGCATAGAGATCCTGCTTAGAGATGCACAATAACATGACAGGGAAGGATTACGGCGTATTCACCTTGCGTCGGTGGCAAGGGTGAGTGCGTCGACTTGGTAAGTCACACCACGAATCAAACACGAGATTGCTTGTTTGTTTGCCTATTCAATTCGATAACATGCTGCTATGATAACATGCTTTACGCTTTCGAAGATGTCATGAAATTGACCCTAAGGAGAACATAGCAAGATCATAAGCTAAGTTGCATGATTCAACATAAATATTAAAATGTCGGTTTGGAAAGATGATCTTTGCTTCAGTACATGCGAGGACGAACGTACTGATCCTCCACCAGCTTTATGCAGGGTGCAGGGAATGGATTGCTCGCGGCGAAGCGTTGCTTGAACGTGTTAAGGCTTGGAATGCCGAAGCGCATTGAAGCGTGCTATCGCATTGACGCTCGGACTACGCAGCTGGATTGATGCGGCCGAGATATAGAAGGCATGATGTATGGAACGGTGAAATCCTTTGTGGACAAGAGAGAACCTGAGTGTTGTAGCCTACCTGGCATATATTGTTAGGCTATCGAAAGCCATTGTAATCTCAGTTTCAGATATCAATAAAGAGAATTGTTTCGTATACTCTGTTTTCTTTCGTTGTTAATATCAAATCAAAAAGATAACCATTTGAGAACTTGTCATCTTGCCTTGCACGAGCGCAACTCCAGGCTCGTGTGGCATCACGTCCCCTGCGAGGACGATGATTCGGATGATTCCGGGTCGGGGCGTGACAGAGACGACGTCCCTGTGCGGCATTCCGTCGAACACCCGCAGGACGTGGTCGGCGGAGCCGCGTCGGGAGTAGGCGGTGAGCAGGACGGTCTGTACGAAAGGGTCGAACCGGAATCCGAGGAGAATGGCGTGTGCGTGGAGCGACCAGGTGGCGACGGCGGCGGTGGTGGTGTTGAGTAAGGAAGAGAAGGTGTGGGAGTCGGGAGGGACGCGACGGCGGAGCATTTGGGAGTAGATGGAAAGTGGGTCGGCGGAGATGGCGATGGCGGTGTTGAAGGAGAAGGGGTTGGGGTTGGTCATGACGGAGAAGAGGGAGGCGGCGAAGGAAGGGTCGGCGTCGGCGGCGCGGTGGAGGAGGCTGCTTGCGACGAAGGGGTTGCGGAAGAGGCCGGCGACGACAGCGTGGGCTAGGATGGAGCGGAGGCGGCGGAGGGAGGGGCGGTGCAAGAGAAGCTGGAGGCGGGGGTGCCGTTGGAACAACCGGTTGCTCCGCACCCAACATGAGACCTCCTCCTCTCTTATAGTGAGAGGGCAATTTAGTCCTTTCATCATCGTTGAACCAAACCACATGGGTCGGACCAAAAACCCATTGTGCTTTATATTATAGATTTTGATGGTAGCCTATAAAGTGCATGATGTGATAGACCACTTTTAGAGTAACAACATAGGGTGATCTTCTCAGTAAATAAACAATTACCAAAATCAGCCATTGCTTGTTCTAGAGTTCGTAAGTGTTAATTATGATTTTGCCACTCCTATTAATAATTTCAAATTTCTCAGGAAAGAATAAGCATATTACATACTCTTTCACCTTTTGTTAGTTATATATAATTCAAAAAATCATGTGAAACTCTTTGCTTACCTAGGACATTTATGGAACAAATATCTTCTTTAATTAAACCATTTAGACCACTCTCTTGGTGATTGCTTCCGGCTGTAAATAGATCTCTTCAGCTTGCAGTATAGCCATATTTAACTTTCTTGGTCCTTTGAGACCTTCAAGTTCTTGCACATGTATCTATTTTCCTAACTTCCTATGTAAAGGTCGTCTTTAATTTGAACACTCTTTAAATTTCAGACTGCAGAGTCACTACGACAAAACACCCTGATATAAGTATGCTTCACCATATTGAAGAGGATGTGTTATTATAATTAATCCCTTCTCTTTGTCCAAAACACTTTGCCACCGATCAATATTCGAGGTTGTCTTCCTTCCTGAAAGCCCATTTTTGTATCCTATGGTTTTCTATCCTTTTGGAAGCTTGACCAAGTCCTATGTTTTGTTTATCCGAAGTGACTCCATCTCCCCAATTATCATTGCCATAGATCCGTTTTAGACTTCATACTCCACGGTTTCTGAAAAACAAGAATGATCCCTAAGAAATTTAATCTTCATGTCCATATCTAACTAGTGTTGTCACGCCTCAAATCATTTTGGAGAAACTCGGGCATTGAAACGGTCACGATCCTAAGTTAAAATATTGAGGGCCATAAGACTTTGATGCATATCACATTAAATACTAGTATATCCCCGAATATAACTAGAGTATCCACAACAGGTTTAATGGTTTTAAGAGAACGTCAATTGTTATAATCATTAATCATCAAAAATTATAAATCCCAAAATTTATGACTCATAACATCCATCTCACATTAATAACAGCAGTAGTTTATCCAACATTGTTTGTTGCAAGTTATATCCGGTCTACATTATTATCAACTAAGAATTCCATAGACATTGGAAGTTGTGAAATAACTTACTAGATACAAATATATACCTTTGAAGGAAGATTTCCATAAACATGATGTCTCAATCAAATTTTGTCTCAGCAAAATGCGCATGCACACACATGCTATCAGAAACCTCCTACAATAGCGAGATGTGTTTCACATCATAAATAATCCAACACACACACAAGGGACTATGTCACAATTTCACTCTATGGTTTGCTCTCTCTCAAAAACAAAGAAACTTTGTAGTTTGTTCCAAAATTTTCAAGGTTCCTCAAATAAGATAGACAATGTTAATAACTTGTCACATTGTAACAAGTTCAAGAAGAAAAAATGAAGAATAGTTCCTTACATAGCAAACAAAATATATTTTGGAATCGCTATATTTAATGCCTACAAACCATAAGCATTAGTACTTTAATCAGTTTTTAATATCTACAAGAAAACTTTGGGACCATTTAGGTCACACTTTTACGTTTTTCCCTCGGCTTATCTACTGTTAAGCCTACAAGGAAAAAAAAAAGCACTAGCACCTTGGTCAGATTTTGTTACATGAGAAGAAGTCATCTTGGTTGAAGATCCTTCAATGTATGTTATCAAAGAAAATGATCCTTAATAGAGCTAGAATGGAGGAAAATAATGTAGCTGCTCACAAGGATTTGGAATAACCATCCAGTTGTTGGTTCTTGTTGTATGTATTTCTTCAAGGAATCCAAGGTTGTGAAAAGCGCTAGGCGCTAGTCGGGCGGGCACCCGCCGCCTAGCGCCTAGCCTGCCTAGATCTAGGCAGTTTAAAAATAAATAAAAAATCCAAAAAATCTACTGAAAATTGCAGAAATAGACCATAAAATTCCAAAACATGCATAGTCAAATGTCGGGGAGTCTAGGCGGCGGACATCGGGCGGGCACCAGGGGCCTAGCGCCTAGGCGCCGCCTTTTAGAACAGTTTAGGAATCTATTATTTTCTTTTAACATTTCCCCCTATTGTCTGTTAGTTTGCTATAATATTCATAACCTTGCTACGACATATGCTTTCTTTGAATGTCTGATTCAGTATACTGTTTCTGTTTAAGAACTGATCTATATCTTTCTTTTTCTCTAAAGATTTCTACTAATATCTTAAAGACGGATATATATATATATATATATATATATATATATATATTCGTTGAGATTTAGGTGTGGAGCTCTAGAAATTGATTTCGGCAACTGCAGAGTCCAACAGATTAATCCACAGCGCTTCACAGATGTACTAACTGACAAAAATCTCAATCTACTATAATGAGGAAAAATCGGAACCTTTAACTAGCCCTAGGACTAGAGTAAATATTCTGCTTCCGAACTGGAAGCATGCATCTTCAGGAAACACTAATTTTGGGCATTACATCATTCTTAAGAGTCTCCTAAAGTTTCAATAGATTTAACCTAGGAAAGCATACAGTCCACAATAGGCATCATGCCCATGTTGAACACATGCCGAACAAGACATTCTCTCTAAAGTACTAGGATAAACCAAAATTTGTGTAATTTCCTGGCTGATGTGTCCAAGTTGTGTTGTGTCGTATTTGTGGCTGGAAACGCAGGATTTGAACATTTATCTTTGAGGAAAGAATGAGATCATCCATTTCAAGACTAAAATAACATATTTCTTTTTAATTTTAAGTTGTGGCCTAGATAGGAATAGCGAATTGTGTCACCTCCTGTTTATTGATGTAGCATGTAGAGAGATGAAGTAATTTTTTTAATGATATTTTACAGAGATTTTCTAGGATTTTTTAGGAGACTTCTTAGGATTTATCCAAGAAATTATTTAGATAAAGATTTGATTTTATCTTTATTTTTGGAATTTGTAGTATTTTTTGTTTATGCTTAGTTTTTAAGTAGGATTAGTGATTTGATTTAATTTGATAGGATCAGAATTTTCTAAAGACTATAAATACGCACACGTAACTTTGTACAAGACATTGTTATTTTTATTGCATTATTTTCTATTGAATAACATATTGTTTCTCCGAGGTTGATGCTCTTTTTCCTAGAGATTTCTAGGATTTTATCCTTTTGTTCATAGAAAGATATATCCCATGTCTTTTGCGTTGATCGAAGGGAAATACCTTTACCAAGATGTGTTGCACCAATCGAATTTGTGGTATTCCTCTCAAAGGTTACAACTTACAAGCAACCGCCACGAAACCTTTACCACCGACATCACCACGTTCTCATTATCTTACACAATATTATCCATCACCAACACTAATTCACCGTCTTTTCTGATATATATATATATATATATATATATATATATATATATATATATATATATTAGATGAAAACTATTATCTTGAAGAATATCATGCAATTCGTGAGATATATGCAGCCAAAGAAGGGAATGTGACCATTACGACTAGGAAAAAGTATTTCGGGATTTGAACATACCACCCACTAATAATGAGGAAAAGCATGATAAAAAGATAACTCGAAGCATCCAAAAAACAACAAGTTTTATTGAAATTCCTGAAGTTGAAGAAGTCCAATATTGTATTGAATAAACACAAGATGTGTACGTAAAGGGAGAGGAAATACCATTAGTGGAGGTCTCAACAAAACTACAACTACTATTCAAAGAATTCAAGGAGATTTTTGTAGATGATACGTCAAATCAACTACCATATATAAATGATGCTCACATTCACACAAACCCAATTTTCTCATACACACATCTAAAGAATTGTTTAAAGGTCGAGATCACAACGAATAATTGTTTGTTAATTTCAGAACTCAAATGGTGCATGGATAACAAGATTCATATAGTCTACTCAAAGTTCGTGTTCCTTTGGAAGAGAAGATTTCAAACTTAAGAATTCGAGGTCAAGCTCTTCCTTTTGTCGAGAAGGAAAGAACCAAGTAGACTATTAGGGTTAGTTTAAAACTAGAATTGTAATTTGATTTAACATGGTGCGTTTGATTAAAAGGTGAAAAATATGTGGAAAATAAATTAATTCCACAGAATTATTTTACTAGTAAAAAAATTCCATGGAAAGAATTCACGGAATTAACTTGGGTGTTTGATTCTCGTTATTCTTTTCATGGAAATTGATATCTTCCTATGGGCTGGGCCAATTTTAGTTTCCACCATTTTCGAGAAAAATATGGAAAATGATAGATTTTTGGAAAATAATTTCGTGGAAAATATACGGTATCAAACACTACAATTGGTGGAAATTTTGTGATGAAAATATTTTCCACGAAAAAAAAAAGCTCAATCAAAATAATTTCTTAAATAGGCTTAATAAATAATGTTGCCTCGTTCCTATCAGCTCGACCTTTTCGGAACATTGATTAACTAACATGTTATAAGACCAACCTAGGTTTGAATCGTCTCCGGTGCACATTTTACGTGGATTTTAATAAAATTATACCGTTGTGTGAATCTAGCTATCGGCCCATGAAATCGGCCTTACTACTAACCCTCAAACCTCACCAACATTCTAGAGTTTTGGTCTCGTTGCAGGAACTTTAACAACAAAAGGTGTTGATCCCTAAGAATTATACATTAGCTTCAAAAAAAAAAAAATGTCGATCCCTATATCTAACTCCCTCTTATACCACCACCAAAATTGCAAACCTGAACGAACCGGGTTCGAAACACAAACGCAACAAACTGGGTTAGGATTATAATGTGTTCTCTCGTAAGTAACCAGGAACAAAATTACACTCTAATATCGCAAATATTAAAATGAAACAAAAAAAAATGAAATGAAAGTGAATGCCTATACACGCACCGTTGATATACTTCTTCTAAGAATCGGGCGTTGGGAGTATGATCACCGATCAGGCATTTTTGGGTTCCCATAATTGGGGAGGAAGAGGATATGGGAATGGAAGGAGGGAGGGAGGGAAACTTGGAGAGAAAGTGAGAGAGGAATCAAAGGAAGGAGAGAGAGAGAGTTCTTTCAAAATTAGGTTTAAATATAGGAAGGAGACCTTTTTCTTACATGGGCTGGGCCCAACTTATGATCCAGTATATGGTGAGGCTAACGTATTTGTCTCCTTTGGAAAGGGAGTTTTGTTGTCGGTGAGTCCGAACTGGATTGACCGGGGAAGAGTCATTGGTCCCTGGTTTGATACTCGGATGTAGGGGTGAGCATATAACGGTTGAAAACCGAACCGAATCGAACCGAAATATGACAAACGGTTCGGTTTTTTCGGTTATCGGTTCGGTTTACGGTTTAAAATTTTGAAAATTTGAAATAACGGTTCGGTTTTCGGTTCTTCATCCGAAAAAACCGAACCGAACCGAAAACCGATTTAGATTTAGTAATTGATCAAACTACCCACAATATACATATACTAATGTTTATTAATCCCTAACTGAGCGCACTCTCTTCTCCTATTCTATGTCGGTGCTTCTTTGAGCACTCTCTCTATCTACCCTCAATCTATATACTAATATCTTTCACTCTATGTAATATAAAAATTCATAAATACAATAATGTCATATATTTTTTAAAAAAAATTATTTAAATAGGCTCATTTTGCTAAAAACTTGAAGGCCATGCACACTGGTCCATGAAACCGAACCGACCGAAAACCGAACCGAATTAATTCGGTTCGGTTTTGTTCGGTTTTTATAAAAACGGTTCGGTTTTCGGTTTTGAGAAATACGGTTTACGGTTATTTCGGTTTTCACATATTCGGTTCGGTTTGAACCGAACCGAACCGATGCTCACCCCTACTCGGATGGGGAGAAAACTTATACCCTCTAGGTATAACATGTGGGCCTCTTCCTCTTCGTAAAATGTGTAAACATATATATATACATAAATATTGAGGGGCCCCGCTTATCATACATATGGTTATCAAAGTTTTGATATCCCCTTCAGTATCAAAGTTTTACTCCTCGGATGGTAGAATATCGGTGAATTAAGCAAGGGGCATTGTTATTACTTCCATTTAAAAAAATGATAGAAGTTGGCAGGCCGGTCTTGGCCCCGCTTGTCATACATAGGGGTATCAAAGTTTTGATATCCCCTTCGGTATCAAAGTTTTACTCCTCGGATGGTAGAATATCGGTGAATTAAGCAAGGGGGTATTGTTATTACTTCCATTTAAAGAAATGATAGAAGTTGGCAGGCCGGTCTTGGCCCACGACAGCCAGGACGATAGTCCAGGGCCCTCGAATTCGGAGGACCAAAAAAAATTAATTTAAGTATAAATATATTTAAATTAAAAATTTTGTATCTATGTTTCGTGGGTTTCATTTAACACAAAATAATTATTGTGTAGTGGTTACTATGTAAGGCTTGCAAATATGACGTCCTTAATTTAATTCTTGGTGATAATAGTTTTAAAATTTTATTTTTTGTTTTAGTTTTTTTAATATTATGTATGGCGTCCTATTTTGGAAGTTAGTCTCGAACCCCATAAACTCAGGACATGAAAGGTAGTAGAGAGAGAGAGAGAGAGAGAGAGTGAATAAATTACAATTAATTGTTAGAATAATTAATAGAGAAAGACAAATACATGGTTCTAGAGCATTGGACATGCTTAGTTGTTTTAATTTTAATGATCATTTTTTATGGCCGAAAATATCACTCTTAAAAAAAAAAAGATCATGTTTCGGTCCCAAAATACGAAAGACTGGACTGCATGGCAATGACCAGATACGTACCAATATGACTCCAGTCCTACTCAATATGTATACACCATCCAAGGTCGGATATATAGTTGTCAATATATGTAGCATTCACTTATCAAGAAACCCTGGTTAGAAAATGAGTATTTTTTTCATTTTATTTTAACAAGAAATCCGATAAAAAAATATTAATAAATTAAATAGCATTTATGATGAATGGGGATTATCGGGACGTCCTACTATTCGTATGAGTCCATTTTTGTTCACCTACCAAAACTAGGATGTTTGTTCACCCTCCAATAAAAGACTCATACGTGTCAAATCCATTCAACATAAACCATTTTGGAAGTAATTTTGTAAACATTCGAAGTGGTTTTGACTAAAAGATTTGACACATGTCAATCCTTTATTGGAAGGTGAACAAATATTCTAGTTTTGGTGAGTGAAAAAAAAAATGGTATTGGGTTACTAAACTGGTAAGTCAGTCATTTGGTGATATTCAGTGAATTACATACTGCTAAATTGGTATATATTGTATTCTAAGCTGTTTAGAATTCAAACATACCTACTATTGGATCATCAAGATGATACATC
Source organism: Iris pallida (assembly GCA_029216955.1). Lineage (NCBI taxonomy): Eukaryota > Viridiplantae > Streptophyta > Magnoliopsida > Asparagales > Iridaceae > Iris > Iris pallida. Next base: position 9,521,193 of record JANAVB010044218.1, read on the forward strand.
TATCAATCAAACGGTGCGCGGATCAGTCCAATAATGGTTTATAAACCAGCAATTATTCCCGCCACGTTCTCGTGAAGCAGTCGAGCAGGTCGGAAGTTTTAAATTTCTACTTCTCCCTCTACTCAGCTCTATGCAATTTTTTTTTTTAATTATAAAGGCACTTTGCATTTTACTTCAAGTCCATTAGGACTGCCAACAAAATTGTCTGTCCTAACATTAAAAAAAATCGTCAACTTCGTTGACAGTCTATCTTAATATTCAAATTATTTACGACTGTCAACTTTGTTGACAATCCTATTTAGGACTTGTTTGGTAAAATAGATTTGGTTTTGGATTTGGATTTAGAAATCCAAAATTCAAATCTAAATCCAAATCAAGAATTTCCAAATCCAAATCCAACTCCAACCAAACAAAGAATTTGGTAAATTAGAATTATGATTAATAATTATGATAATAAAATATTATTTAATAAAACAATAAATAAATAATTTATTAATTAATTATTATAATTACAGATATGATTAATAATTAAATTATTATTATTATTATTATTATTATTATAAAATAGTTACGATTAACAAATCATTAATTAAGATTATAATGATGATTATATGTTATTAATAAATTATTAATTAAAATTCTAATAGTATATTAATTATTAAATAATAAATTATTAAGACCGATGAGAATTATGATTAATATATTATTAATTAAGATTATAATAAAATAGTAACTAATAATTTATAATTAAGATTATAATTAAGACTAATAAATTATTAATTAATATTATAATTAAATATTTATTTATAAATTATTACTTAAAATTATAGTTACGATAAATAAATTATTATGATAATTAAATTATTATAATCAAGATTATAATTATGATTAATAAATTAATAAATTATTAATTAAGATAGTAAGTATGATTAAAAAATTTAATCAATAATAAGACTATGATTATAATTAAAGATTATAATAATTATAATTTTATAATTATGATTAATAAATTATTATAATTATGATTAGTAAAGGTATAAATTATTAAATGAGATTATTATAAAATACTAAAATAAAATTATAAATTACTAAATTATTAATCAAGATTATAATTATAATTAATAAATTATTAATTAAGACAAAAAATTATGACTAATTTTAATTATTATTTTTTAATTATACTAAATTAATAAGATATACTCAATTATTAATTTTTAGAACAATAATAATGACTAATTTTAATTAATTATAAAATATATATTTTATAAAAATAATAATTGTAAAAAAATTAATATTTAAAACATAATAAATTATTAATTATTAAATTAATTTATTACTTATTAATTATTTTTAACTAAATATTTAGTATAACAACAAAATAATTAAAAAATAACTAATTTTTTTTTTTCAAAATTCAACTTTCTTTCTTCCAAATTCAAATTTTGGATTTGGTTATACTTTCCATATCTAAATTCATCTTCAACCAAACATAGGATTCCATAGATTTAACTCCAAATCCATAAAATCCTAAAATCCTCCAAATACAGTACAGTTTACCAAACGGGCCCTTATGTTAAAACTACCAATAAGTTGTGTTAAAACTGCTAATAAGTTGACAGTCCTGTCATGAAGTAAAATATATAGCGTCTTTAGAATTTACCTTTATTTTTTGTGATAACCAATCACACTAAGGGTGCGAGTGCAACTAATATAATTTATAGTCAAGAAACACATACATTTGCATACACACTATTCTCTTGATAATTGCTACAAGAACTAAAAGATCAGCTCGATCGATCATCCATCTACTACTGACGACTACATGGATCTAAACTACTAACCCAACTAGAAGTAATTTTCAGTAGGGAGAGGGAGAGAATGTCCCATGTATATATCAGAGAAGGCTTTGATAATGACAGGGTGGTGCTCCGGGGAGTTCAGGGATAGGTAGCGGAGGAGGAGGTAGTTCATATCCCCCGCGCGGAGCTTCCTTCCCGCCATGATCATCTCCACCATCGACCTCCGGAAATCCCCGTAGAGGTCCGTCGACTCCCGCTCCACCGCCACGCCTCCGACCACCTTCTCTTTCTCCACCTCTCTCTTGCAAGTCCTCGCACCTCTTTTCGGTGGGGCATTCTTATGCTTCTTCTTGCTCTTGGTAGTACTGGAGGAAGGGTGGCTGTAGTACTCCGCGGAGTCGGAAGAGAAGCCCGTGGAGGAGAGGATCGCCGCTGCCAGCTCCTTGTCGTCTCCTCCGCCACCGAAGAAGCCGACAGCGTCGCAACTTCCCACGGAGGAAGTGCAGCAAAACTCCGAGCTGTCGGAGTGAGATGTCATCCTCTTCTTCTTCTCCTCCTCCTCCTTCGTCTTCTTGGTTTTGGCCATGCCTGTCTTCTTGTTCCTGCAGTAGTTCTTGGAGGGAGACGAGGGGGGACAGGCCCTCCCATTCCTTCCTCCGTTCTCGACCCGACGGCCGTCGGCGGCCGCGGTCTCTCCTTCTTCCTCTGGACAGTAGGCAGAGGGTTGGGTTCCGAGGTGACGGTGGCTCTGCAACCATTGCACTCCAGTGAGAGCAGCATCATATATAATATCAAAGTGAGAATAAGAGAGCAGGGATAGCGAAAGGTCTTATAGGGAGAAACTCTCTGTTTGTGATTCATGAACATTAAGAATGGTATAGCCGTATAGGTGCTGGTGGCACACAGACTGTAAAATCCTGGCCCCGCGTACAGGCGATGCTGAAGTCATATCATTAATTTACAATAATAAACAAAATTTAGAACGGGTAGAAAATCATCCAGCAACATAAAATAAAATTTTATGTGATAAAAAAATAATATAAAATCTGGAATCTATAAATTGCGATCCAAAAATAAGCCTTGCTATCCTACAAAATGAGTTCCTACATTCTGAGTGTATAAATTCTAAGACCTGGGCTATAGCTCATGCGGCTGGGACGGAATCATCGTGGGACTCCAACTGAACCTTTATATTCTACAAGATGAGCTCCTACATTCTGAATCTAGAATCTAGAAATTGGGATGAGCTTTACTATTGATGCTCGTAGACAAAATATTAATAGAAAAGAAATAGAGATGGACAGTGATTATTCTATTTCTACAATGACAAGTCTGTCTGGACTACATTAAACAAAACTGTTCATTACTGGGAGAGAAATGTTTGTATTAACTCAGGACCAACTGCATTTTGTCCTGTAATTCGCAGTATGTTGTCACATGTGTATCAGCAATATTTGAGGGCAAATGGCCAAGTGGGATGGTATTATGCCAAATAAAGCACATGGATATTGTACAAGAACTTTTAATCTGGACAACCATCTACTAAAATAGATCAGCATGCTGTCTTTAAAAGTACTATATTCTCCCTGACATTCACTAAATACGAGAGTTAGGATACTGTGGTTTGATGGGTGAAATAGATGAGGACAGGATATCTGTCCTGTCCCTTTGTTTCTTTCTCTACATATCTTGTCAGTTGTCGGTGGTCTTCACTCTTCAGGTAGCTTCAATCAAATCGTACTAGGATACATTTGCAGATTAGATGGGCTAAGAGTGTGATTCATATTTTTCTAATTCTAAGATCAGATGCTCTCAAGTCTAACAATATGATTCATAATTATTTGACTGTATGATCATAAGACTCAGGAATATGGATCATCAAACTCCTCGCAAGAAAGCTAACAAGGAAAAACTCATATCAAAATTTCAGTCTAGAGGCAGTGTGAAAGGAAGGATGCAGGTGGGCACAAAATTAATCAAGGAGATTAACCTTTACAATGTCAGGAGCTTAATTTTCATATGAATTGCACATCTCAAGCTAACAAAAAGACGATGCTTTGAATTGGTTACGGCAAGTAATCAGCGTCCGATGACAACCTATGCTCCCTCGCTGAAAAAATCAATGGAGGAAACGATCCATTTTTGACAGTAGTAAAGACTGGAGAGCCATATAACTATAGACTTTGCTGATTCGGGCAACTCGTCTTAGAAGATAACTCTATTATGACTTAGAACGTTATCTTATCTATCCCTGGAGCTCAGAACCAAATCTAGTGCTTTAGCCAATAATTTCTGAGCTGAGCCATATGCAATAGTATCTCATCCCGACCCTGGTTGGTGACGCTGCTGGTCATAATCCAAGGGGGCGCAGACTGGAAGAACTCGCGGATCAAATTCTGAAAGTCATCGACATTCTGTTCTGGTCTCTTGCCGCCATTCTTCTTCTTCTTGCGTTTGTCACACTTGGTGAAAACTAGTGTCATTGGTATCTGATGAAACAAATACACGATAAAGCTATTTACTATTTACACAACATATAGGTGGTTTGTCTTTAACAAAGATAGATACTATGATGAACATATAAACAATTAACCAATTATCTTGTTTGCTGAACTGGAAGGAGGTTTTCTTAGAAAAAAAAGACTCCAATAAGGTTCAAGTGAAAAAAAGAAAACAAGTACCAAACAACGATTCTTTTGTAAGTATCAAATACTAAACAGAAAAAAGCCACATTCTCAAAAGTTTGGGATCAGCTACATCAAATCTTTCCTTTAGTTAAAAACATGATGCATAAGAGGAGAAGAATGGGAAAAAGATGGAAGTGGGTGAAAATGATTTTTGAGGTTGGTGAAGAGAGGAAAGGAACATGAAGTTTAATTTAGTCAAAAATGGTCGGTTTTCTATGGCAAGTTGTGAACATAAACAGTCTAGACTATAGCAATTCCCTATAATTTGGTGTGCATGGGTATTCAGCATGTAGACTATGTTGCACGAATATGGGAACGGATACGGTTAAGTACATGATACAGATACGGGATACCGACATTTTCAAATAGGGACATGTCATCCCCTATGTTGCACCAATACAGACCTGCATATTGGTACGGACACCATATGGATACAGACACCATATTCCCGTGTCCATACAACATAGCATGTAGATTATAATCAAAAGCTTGATTCCCATTTACTTTTTTAAAACTATGGATCTTATTTAACACACAATTCTTAACTGTTTATTTCGTACTGTTGATGTACGGGTGAAAAATCACAAATGATATGGATTTTGTTTTTTAAACTTATTAAATATTATATGACCATTTCACAGAGTGGACTTGGAATTTGGAGGATCTAACATCCAATTTAAAATTGACAGGATTCGACTTCAAATCCTATCAATAGCACCCAAGGTGTACTCTATGTGTGTGTGCCCGTGCGCGTGTGTGATTTTAGTCGTTATTTATTAATGAAAATGGGAGGTATTTACTTAGATCATTCCATTCCCTTATTTCCATTAGTGTCCTTTGTTCAGCAATCTGTAGGAAAATCTTCCAAGTGATGATTAAGTACATGGTAGAAAAGGGAAAAGGGGAAAGGATACCTGATTTTGGCCAAGCCAACTAGCATATTCAAGATCAATTTTCTTTGCAGGGATGCTGGCATCTATGAGGAGAAATACTGATACCAGAGTCTGTCGGTTGAGAAAGTAATCTTTGGTGAATTGACCCCAATTGTTCCTTAGCTCATGGGGTGCTGAAGCATATCTGTAAGTTAAAAAAATTTAGGACAACAAGTTAGATCATTTAATGTACAGACACCAAAACATTGAGACATTAGTGAAAATGACAACCAAGTTCCTATCATTAAGCTTTTTTTTTCATGAAGCACAACTTAAAACAGATGCAAGCCTCAATAATCAGCTGAGAATGGAAGGAAGAAAAGAATCAAACAGAGAAGTACAAGAGCCACATACATACATTAAGAAGAAATGTAGAAGCAACCGTGTAGCAGCAATTTGTAAGCATACAGCAGTTCAGAACATATGAAAGCAAACCAGAACAAGATCTCTAGCAAACTCTTATTTCCCTTCTCTTGAAATAGACGCCCGTAATCTGGATTCTATTCTGCATTCCAGAAGCCAGTAATCTGGGCCTTATTCTGCTATTCATTCTAGCACGTGTAAAGGAACGTAAATTTTTTAATGGAACAATCTTCCCATGTTTGTCTGTAATCTCCCATGTCAATTTTTCCTCCCCTAGAACATGAGTGGTGCCAAGATGAGTGGCCTATTGTGGCAAGTTTTTGAATTCAAGTAGCATAGTAGCAAACAAGTGATGTGGAAGCAGCCAAACATGTTTCAGGCAGTGAACAAAGGATTTAGAACAAACTGGTGTTTCCTGCTAACTTATATTTCAGAAGTTATTTATATTTTAATACGATTTATGAACTTTTCTGAGATATAATCTCCAATACCAAAACCTACTTGCATATTTTCAGTAATGGAAACATCGGATATCAACATTGACGTAGTTCAGCTGTGTAAATATCTATTGTGCTATGCAAATACTAAAGTGGACTTGTCTCTCGTTCTTGCAAATATGTGGAGGACCAAATATTGTGAATCAGATTTTCCATCGATGTTATCGCTCTGAAATAGGGCTTATGGTGATTTTTGTGAGGATTTGATGTGGTTTTGGAAGGATTTTTATGGGGGTTTTATATACTGAAAATTCTCAACATGGTTGGGGACAGGAGAACAGAGGCAGGCTGGTTGTAGGGGTTCCTTTATGGATTTGGTGGACATTTTGGATGGAAACAGGAGACAAACAGATATGGTGAAGAGTGGTTGGATTGGTTAAGTAGCACGGTAGCAGGTATTATAGAAGAATAGGTTCTGGAAGGTGTCGCCGAGTACAAAGGAGGGAGGGATACATCTCTCACATTTTGTGGGAAAATTAAGTCCCTGGGAATCTAAAATGCGGAGGTAGAAGTTTTGATAAGACAATACAAAAAGGTCATTTGTTTTTCTACCATTTGATTTCCCAAAAATTATACATACAGAGAACCTGAAAAGAAACTTAGGGGCTGTCCGGTTGCTTGCAAGTGGTCTTTTTTTGCAAGTGCGTTAAAACTGAGCTCATCTCGTGCGTTTGGTTGTTGTAAGTGTATTGAAAGTGCAACTTTTGTAAGTGTATTGAAAGTGCAACTTTCAACGCATCTGCTCCCTAGAGAAGATAGTTTGGGTGTTTGACAATACATTGCAAGTCCATTGAAAGTGGAGAGTTTTGTTGCAAGTGTAGAGTTTATGAGTTGTACTAGAAGATGAGTGGAACTCGTTGCAAGTGGAGAGTTTTGTTGCTACTTTTTTTATTAATTCAATTGGAATAATTTATTTGTTAATTAATAGATTTTTTGTTAATTTTTCTTCAACTGTATAGGAACACAATTTTAGAATCTGTTATTAATTATTTCTTTGTCAATTAATAATTATTTATTTGTTAATTAATATTTTTTTGTTAATTAAAAAAGAATTTTAGTTAATTAAGAAATTTCACTTTTTTGTTAATTAAATTATTGTTAATTAAGTTTTGTATTTCGATAATTAAATTTTCGTTAATTAAGAATCTGTTATTAATTATTTTTTGTTAATTAATATATATTCTGCAATTAATATTTTTTTAAATAATTCATTTTGTTAATTAAATATGAAAATATATTTTTGATAATTAATAGTAATTAATACATTTCGTTAATTAAATTTTGTTAGTTAATTTTTCCTTAAATAATTTATTTTGTTAATTAATTAATTAATTAATATTTATTAATTTTTCGTTAATTTCAATTGCCACTTCCACTTTCATGTTGTCATCTAAACATTGGAACTCCAAACTTTCACTTTCTACTTCCACTTTCATGTTGCCATCCAAACAAAATTGGTATGAAACCGAACAAAAAAAAATCTAACCAAACACATTTTGGAAAGTGACACCAATTACATTACAACATGCGAAAAGTATCACTTTCACACTTTCAAGAAGTCACAACTATCCAAATAGTCCCTTAGAAGGAGTGTTTTTTTTGTGGGTGTGGGTGTGGGTGTGGTGTGAGGGGGGGGGGGGGGGGGGGGGTGTCACGGATGTGACGAGTGAAATGGACCAGGGCCGGAGCTGAGATTTGTCAAGGACGACGGGACCCGATGCGAAAAATAAATGGAGACCTATATATATATATATATATATATATATATATATATATATATATATATATATATATAATTCTAATTAAGAATTTCAGAAATTAAATTATCCAAACTTAACATCAATTAAGAAAAATCATTCAACTACAATATCTTTCAATGGAAATAATATTAGACTAAAAGAGATAAAATAAAGCTAAACAAACAAGCATCTTTTGCCATCTTCATATAAAGAACAATCTTCTAGCATTTATAGCTCTAAAATCATCAATCAATCATTCATAATCAACACCTTCCAAGAACTCATTTCCAATGAAAATTAGAACTAGTTCATTTAATCTCCTATGATATGGTTGATTGAATGTACGATTTCAATAACTTCAACTTGAAAAAACTCCTTTCTGCATATGCATTTCACTGAAATTGTCAATAGAATTCTATACGAAAAGAATTAAAAAAATTTATAAAGTTTAATATCTCAAGTACTGGATGTCTTTTGGTAGAAGATCTTGTAAAGTTTTCTAGGTCCTGAAACAATTCATCTCCATCAATATCAGAGCAGTCACTATGTCTCAAAGTACTTTAGAGACGACTACAACAATCTTTCAAACTATCTCTATTTAATGAATTCAAATTTTCTGAACTGAACAAAAAAATAAAATAAAATAAATCTTATATATAGTTTTGATATTGTTCGAACCTTCACTTGAGTGACGCAATAGCATAATCTACTATATACAAGAAGGGGTCGAGAGACAGACGGTCGATGGAGTCAGAGATATATAGTATTTTATTTGAATCCTGTAAGTCATAGGATTTCCTATTAAGTGTTAGGATTTTCTATTGATTTCGAATATGAATTGAATGTACTTGAGAGAATACTTGACTTGTTTCGTTAATTGGAAATAATAGAAGTCTTAGTTAATTGATTCATTAATTGAAAACAGATATAGTCTTAGTTAATTAATAGAATATCCACATTGGTTACCTTAGTATACTTAAGGTAGGCCAATGAATTTATAAATTATCAATTCATAAGTTACTTTAGTATTATAGTATACAAAATAAATATACATATACATTTTTTAAATTATTTATTCATAATTTTTAAATTATTTATTCATAAGTTAATTGAGTATACATAATACATATACGAACATATTTTTTTGGAGGCCTACAAATTCAGGAGGCCTAGTGCGGTCGCACCCATTGGCACTCCCTCAAAACCGGTCCTGAGATGGACCACTTAGTCGAGGCCCAACATAAATACTTGAATTTCAGTTATATTAATGGAAGACCAGAGGGGTGTACTAACCTCCTCTTCCCAGCAAATGCATGTTCAGTTAATTCGGTCTCTAAAAAGCTTATTCAGCTAACATGAAATATTGGCATATCCAACCCAAACCAGAATTAAGAACTTCCAACCAATAAAATCGAAATCAGACCAACTATGCATTCTCAGTGTAAAATAATGGGGAAAAAAAAAAGTAGAAGGGACCATTCATGTGATGATAGTACTAGGTATAGAGTAAATGCACATCAGAGGATGGCATACTATCCATGCAAAGAATCATGAAGAGAGTCAAAGGGAACATTTTGTTTCATGCTGACTTTATCAGAAATGGAAAATAGGACACCTACCTGAGAAAGACAGCACAACATACAAGGCATTACAACTACTATAGGGAATTGTGGTCCAAATGGTCTTGACAATTTGAATACTCGCATTGAAAGTGATTCACTATGTCATCTATTGGTGAAGAAGCCATCATTAAAACTTGCCATCTCCATGTAGAAGTGGAAGATGAAGACTGCAACAAGAACTGAAGAGTTTACGGGTACGGCATGCTAAGATAAGCCAATAGTCCCTTGTTAAGCTAAAATTTGATGGCGTTTAAGGAACTTTTTCTTTGCCTGCAATCAATGTCATGCTACATTCACAGTTTCTATATTCTGCCAAGGATCCCTTATATAGAAAATGTTGTGACCATGGCGTGTTAGTGTTGAACTATGAACAAAATTTGAATTCCTCAAAACAAATTGGTGTCAATGTTGAACTATGAGCTTCACGGTATTAGATTAAGTTTAAAAAAGATAAAACATTTTACAAAAGCTGAGATAATGAAGTACCCATATCCAGGCAAATCCACAAGGTACCAGCTATCATTAATCCGGAAATGATTGATCAACTGAGTTTTTCCTGCAGTTCGTGACATTTGCTTTTGTAAATAATGAAAACTGCAAAAGGTACAAACATATCACAAAATCGTAAGGTCATTAAGATTCTTCATTTATGCCCAGTAAGATGGTTTCCTTATTATAAGAGAGAAAAATATCATGAAATAGGTACAGCCTACCATTTCCTTTTGTATTTGTAGCAAAGAATTATGCAAACATCATCTTCTCTCTTAAACAACCATGTGCATGTGTTCAAATAGTTGTCATATTCAAATCTAGGTATGTAAACTATGTAGCAAACTTGTGCAGAGGATCGTACCATATCAGATATAATACTCCCCCAACACTTATGTAGGATATTGCTCACCCATGTCTAGCCTTCAGAGAGACTCTAAAGATTGTGAAAGTGCTTTTGCATGGCCATGAGCGTACCAAACATAATTGAGATTGAGAAAGTAACATTTATTTGTATCAAATCCTTTCTGGCTTTATGTAACTTTCTAGAACCTAGTCACTATCCAGAACATGCATAAATATAGATATTACTAAGATCTAATGTATATTTACAGAATATGCATATATAGATATAGATAATGTATATTTATAGAATATGCTTGTGTGTGTGAATATACCCGTATCGATGGTCCGATATAGTACATGCACCCTAAATTTTCTAAAATTCAGTTCCCAATCCGTATCAAATCCGTACTCTATTTGTGTATGTGTCCACACAACCTTACCTACTATGTAAACAACATAAACAAAGAGCTTACCCTCAAGTACGTTGAAACCTTGGTATGTATACATACTTAACTATGTGGATTTCCTCTTTAAAAGGATTTCTAACTCTAATTGGTCTCAAGTAAGAACTGTCATCTCTCTTGCTAATTACCCAACTTGCCGATCAAAGAAGCCTAATTCTGAACCTCAACCTGACTCCAAAGTGTGTTATTTGAAAAGGGGGTGAGTTTGGAGTATGAAGGTGGCGTAGTGCCTTGTCAGAAAGTTCGTTAAGTGGTAGGAACAACATGGTCTCTACGGGAAGGGAATGGGAGAATGTGACTTGCGTTAACTTTGGAGTGTGCCATGTCCTTATTGTATTCTTTGGCTATGTACCCCAGTTTACGCTCATTTTTGTAATTTAGACTGATGTATTTTCTAAGCAGCACAATCTACCATTTATTAATTTAAGCAACCATGTGAAACCCCTTTTCTGTTAATAGAAACAGATGTTTGAGGACATACAACTGCTACCAACATTTTGCTCACAGATATATTGAGCAAAAAATTAAAATGCTCAAGTTATCAGTTATTGCATTTAAGGTTATTCGGATTTACTTATTTATTGCAACAAAAAATTAAAATGCTCAAGTCCATAACAAATTTTAGAAATTGATTATTACAATAAGACGCAAAAGTAAACCTTTTTTTTTCATGTTGGATAATGGATCAATAAGTGAATAAAAGCTCTGCAGTTATTCATGTATGTCACCATCCACTATGCTGGAAATGCTGAACAAAATGCAGAAGCTGAAGAATAAAGTAGATACAAATTGCACAAGGTAAGATCCTTGGTTTTCCAGATGAATGTGCTGAACTTTATTTTTTATTTATTCTTTCGAGCAGATGCAATGTTCATGGCTTGCTATGTCAAAAGAATGCTGTCAACTATTCCTCTTAAGGATATTTGTCCCCTCGATTGTCTAACATGAGATAAACCTAGCACCTCCAATATTCTAGTGTTTGGATGTTCATGTTACTTTCAACCAACCAGACAACCTTGATCATGACCTAGTTAATTTATTATTGACAAGATTAATTTCCAGTCTGATTCAGGTTCTGCACACCTCTGACGTTTCGGTTTCAACAGCTCCATGTCGGAGATTTTGATTGTAAAAAGTTGTCAATAATATTAATTTTTTGAAGTAGTAAAAATAGAACTGTTGAGAGTAAATAAGGGACTTTAGTCCCACATTGGTTAGATGTAATATGAAGAGGGGTTGGACCCTCTATAAGTAGTAGGCAGTAGCCCTCAATAAAATTATCTGAGATATTAGACTCATTTCAACTTGGTATCAGAGCCATAACTCTCTCTCTCTCTCTCTCTCCACAAAAAAATATATATATATTTTCCCCCTCCCTCCAAGCCGCCGACCCTCCCCCCGCTGCCACCCTAGCCTCCACAAACCCTAGCCTCCACAAACCCTAATCTGCCGACCACCCCCCCGCTGCCACCCCCACACCTGCCGACCACCCCCCCGCTGCCACCGGCCGACCACCCCCTCCCGCTGCCACCTACCCCCGCTGCCACCCCCCCACCTGCCGACCACCCCCCGCTGCCACCCCCCCCACCGGCCGACCACCCCCTCCCGCTGCCACCCCCCCCCCCCCCCCCCCCCGCTGCCACCCCCCCGCTGCCTCCTGCCTCATCCAGCGCCGCCCCCTTCCCCCCCCTCCTCCAGCGCCGCACCACCCCCCCCCCCCTCCAGCGCCACCTACCCCCCCTCCAGTGCCGCCACCCGCCCCCCCCAACCCCTTTTTAGGGTTTTTCTGCTGCTTCAGCACCCTTTTTAGGGTTTTTTTTTGCTGTTTCAAAAAAAAAAAAAAAAAAACAGATTTCTTCTCTTTAGAAGATCTCTGTAGTTGCCTTCGAGAATTAGTACCTTCTTTTTAGAAGCTCTACTACGACTACGAAATCTCTTTAGATCTTCGTATCTCAGAACGTTGTCTTTACAATCGTTTCTGCACGGCTGGTATACCTCTGGTTTGTCTCATGCAAGGAGGCACAACTACGTTGGTTATCCTTGAGCCGTCCGAACGCGTTATCATGACGCGGTTCTAGTTGGTCGTATAAACTACGACATATCAGTGAGGGATCGCGTTTTGTTGTTTCCCCCCGGTAGCTGACTCCGACGAAGACGACTCAAAAGTAGACGACTCAGGAAACAACAAAACACCTCACTGATTGCAGTTGCAGAAGTCATAGATTCCATCTATGAGAAGTTGACAGCAGAAGAAATGAAGGCCCTGGTCGCAGATCTCCTGACCAAGAGATTACCGGAGGCGACCCCACGCGTGACCCATACTGATGTGGATCCGTCACCGTACAAAATGGAGAAGTTGGACAAGCTGGAGACGAAGTTGGAAGGCACGACCAACTACTTGAAATGGTCGCGGCAGGCGATGCGGACGCTGAAGGGACGTGGCTTGGTTGGTTATGTAGATGGCCACACCAAGGCCCCTGTCGATCACTCCTCGAAGGAGTTTGCTGTATGGGACATTGTCAACAATGTCGTGGCTGGTTGGTTGACAGCCTCTTTGACCGACCAAGTGTCGGGTAACATTGAAGCAATGGAGGGAGCTGCTGATATCTGGAGAACGTTGAAGGACATGTACTCCGGTTCAGGTAACCCCATGCGAGTCTTCCAACTGCAGGATGAGCTCGATAGGGTAATCCAAGACGATCGTACCATCTCTGAGTACGCTGCCTTGTTGAAGAAGTACTGGTCTGATCTTGACCATTATGATCCTCTTGGCATGGAGGATGCTCAGGTTGAACCGGGTTTTGCCAAATATTTCCAGAAATTTCTGGATTATATCTCGCGGCAACGGGTGATGAAGTTTTTGAAGGGGCTCAACCCAGCGTTTGAGCAACGGCGGAATGTACTTCTCGCACAACCGACGCTGCCGATATTAGAAGACGCCATAGCTGCCATGGCACAAGAAGAAGCACGGTTGAAGCTGATGCCTACCAAAGGTATCTCCCAGGGGGAGCAGGCCGGAGTTGACACATCTGCTCTTGCCACTTTCACACAGCCTCCTTCTACGGGAGGCGTTTGCCACAACTGTGGTGACACAGGGCATTACATCCGCTTTTGTCCAAAACCGACACGGACTCCCTCGAATGGTCGGGGTCGTGATCGCGGTGGACGACGAGGTGGTCGAGGCAGCTACGGTGGTGGAAGGGGTACTTACTCTGGAGGCAACAAGGCGCATCTGGCGGATGAAGGTGGGGACAATCAGCTGGCGGACATTACTCCTTTTGAGAGAGAAGTTCTCGAGAAGATGCGCGGCTCAAAGCTTGGTTTTGGTGAAAGACAAGTCATTCCTGGGGCACCGTCCACTACAGGAGATTACTGCACTTCTCCCAAACCAGTGCCGGTATACCTTCGCGTGCTCTTGCATCTGTCTCTCAGCCAGCTTGGATTATGGACTCTGGGACATCTTGCCATGTCACGGGTTCCCGAGGTGAGTTCCGGGAATACTCTACTCTAACGCCGCCAGAGAGCATTCAGACTGCTGATGGTACCTCCAGGCCTGTTACGGGTAAAGGCACTGTTGATTGCACTCCTTCCATCACTCTATCTAATGTCTTACTTGCTCATTCCTTTCCTGTCAATCTTATATCCATTAGCGTCATTATCCTTGATCTAAACTGTATTGTTTCCTTTGATATTCCTAAGGTAACTTTTCAGGAGAAGGGAACGGAAAGACGACTAGGCACTGGCACATGGCATAAGGGTCTATGGTACTTGGACAGGAACGGTCTGGATAGCGCACTGGCATCTTTGGTTGCAGAAGCACCACCGAAAGTCCGAAGTCGAAGTGTCAAAGCCGAGCTGCTTCTCCACCATCAGCGTGTAGGACATTCTTCTTTTCCCGTTATTAGTCGATTGTATCCGTCCTTATATCAAAAAGCAAATAAAGAGTTGTTAGTTTGTGATGCTTGTGAGTTGGGAAAACATACCAGAAGCTCCTATGTGAGTTCTGGACATCGATGTTCTGCTGCTTTTGATATGATTCATTCCGATGTGTGGGGCCCTTGTCCTACCAACGGTGTTAACGGTTATAGATGGTTTGTTACTTTTATTGACTGCTCTACCCGCGTAACGTGGGTCTACCTGCTGAAGAATAAAAGTGATATTTTCGAGGCATTTCTAAGCTTCCATCAACGGGTGAGGACACAGTATAATGCTCGTGTTAAGTGTTTCCGGTCGGATAATGGGACGGAATATACCCATAAGAGGTTTGCTGCGTATTTATCCTCTCATGGTATACTGCATCAAACCTCTTGTGCTTATACACCGGCTCAAAATGGTGTTGCCGAACGAAAGAATAGGCACCTGCTGGAGGTGGCTCGGACGATGATGCTGGCTATGAATGTCCCTAAATTTTTGTGTGGGCAGGCTGTCTTGACAGCCTCTTATCTCATCAACAGGATGCCCTCTCAATTACTGGACTGTAAGACGCCTTTGGAGATGCTCACGGGGACAACTGCGTACACCGTTCCTCCGAAAGTATTTGGTTGCGTATGCTTCGTCCACGATAACCGGCCTGGTGTTGGTAAGCTGGATCCTCGAGCAGTTAAGTGTGTCTTTGTTGGGTACACCGGGACACAGAAGGGTTACGTATGTTGGAGCCCGGTTGAACGGAAGCTGTTTGTAAGCATGGACGTTACATTCAGAGAGCTGGAACCTTATTATGGTTCGGACGAAGGTTCTGCGTTTGGGAACATGCCTCCCACAGAGGGTGTTAGACGTGAGGGGGAGGTAGTACACCCAAACGTAGTTGTCGGATCGGTACCTTGTCCTGTCGTGACAAACTGGAAGAAAGGGGGAGAAAGCATCGATGATACTGATACGGAGGACGAAGAAGACAATACGTACATTACGCAGGAGGAGAAGCTGACAAGGGAAAAGGAGCTCCAAGTTTACAGAAGAAGACAGCAGAGGTCCAGTACTGTGCCGTGCCCTGTGCCAAATGTGCCAAGTCCTTCGTCTACTCCTGCCCCAACTCCTGAAGATGTTACTTCCGTACCGGATCACTCGGATTCGGAAGCGGGTCTCTCCGACTCGGATGGTATGCTTTCCCCTCCACCTATTGCTCCCTTAAGGAGGTCTTCTCGCATTAATGCGGAAAAGGCTCCTATTCGTTATCAAGATTATGAACATGATATCGCCAACTACTTGTCTTATTCTAATATCTCTCCGACTTATCAAGCCTTCCTCACTTCATTAGACTCCACTTCTTTACCTAAGAATTGGCAGGAAGCAAAGAAGGACCCAAGATGGAAAGCTGCAATGATGGAAGAACTTGGGACACTAGAGAAAAATAAGACATGGGAGCTGGTGCCATTACCTTAAGGGAAGAAAGCTGTGGGATGCAAATGGGTGTACACAGTGAAGGAGACACCAGAAGAAAAAGTTGAGCGGTACAAGGCGAGACTGGTTGCAAAAGGCTATACCCAGACATATGGCATCGACTATGATGAGACTTTTGTCCCAGTAGCGAAGATGAGTACCGTAAGAACGCTGGTCTCCATTGCAGCAAACTATGGGTGGAAGCTACATCAGTTAGACGTAAAGAACGCATTTCTTCATGGAGACCTACAAGAAGAAGTATACATGGAGACTCCTCCGGGGTGCTACTCTGTGTCAGATTCAGGTGAAGGAACGTCACATGGAAAAGTGTGCAAACTGAAGAAGTCGCTGTACGGGCTAAAGCAATCTCCTCGAGCCTGGTTTGACAGATTCAGAAGGGCTGTCACTGGCATGGGGTACCATCAGACAAATGCAGATCATACTGTCTTTCTCCAGCATGCAAGGGGCCACATTACTATACTTGCTGTATATGTAGATGATATAGTGATCACAGGTGATGATGCTGATGAGATCACTAAGCTGAAGTCGAAACTCGCTAAGGAGTTTGAGGTGAAGGACTTATGACAGATGAGATACTTTTTAGGTATCGAGGTGTGTGATGGTGAACAAGGAATTGTTCTCTCACAAAGGAAATATGCACTAGATCTGCTGAAGGAGACAGGAATGCTGGGATGCCGAGCAGCAGTCACTCCAATTGACCAGAAGTGCAAGATGGGAGCAGAAGCAGGAGAGCCTGTTGATCGCGAAAGATATCAAAGGCTAGTAGGCAGACTGATTTATCTAGGACATACTCGCCCTGATATCTCATTTGCAGTAAGTGTTGTAAGCCGCTATATGCATGATCCAAGAACGGGTCATATGGATGCAGTATTTCAGATCCTAAGATATCTGAAAGGGACGCCGGGAAAAGGACTGTGGTTCAAGAAGAATTGATGCACAGATGTTGAGGGATACTGCGATGCAGACTGGGCAAGCTGCATAGACGACAGAAGGTCTACCACAGGGTACTGTGTTTTTGTAGGAGGAAACCTAGTTTCATGGAGAAGCAAGAAACAGTCAGTGGTAGCACGGTCGACAGCTGAAGCAGAATACAGAGCAATGGCTCTAGGAGTATCAGAAATGCTATGGGTAAAGGCGCTGCTGACAGAGTTGAAGCTAGACAAGGGGACACCATTGCACCTTCTGAGCGATAGTCAAGCTGCGATAAGTATAGCGAACAATCCGGTTCAGCACGACAGAACGAAGCACATCGAGATCGATCGATTCTTCATCAAAGAAAAGCTGGAACAAGGGATACTGAAGATTGACTATGTTCGCTCAGAAGAACAAGTGGCAGACTGTCTGACTAAGGGTCTTAGTTCATTGAGTCTGTCAAAGCTATGTAACAAGATGGGGATGATTAATATCTATCGCCCATCTTGAGGGGGAGTGTTGAGAGTAAATAAGGGACTTTAGTCCCACATCGGTTAGATGTAATATGAAGAGGGGTTGGACCCTCTATAAGTAGTAGGCAGTAGCCCTCAATAAAATTATCTGAGATATTAGACTCATTTCAACTAGAACCTTAAAGTCTAAATCTATGCTGCACGGACAACATGGACAGGAAGATGAACGACTGACACAACGCGGATATTAGCAGTCGCTCTGTGCATTCCGGAACGTCCGTGTCATGTATGGTATGTGTAAAAAACAAGGTGACATGGACACAGGCACTAGCTTTTGGGAGTGCCATGCTTCGGTGATATACTGGCTATCATAAACAACATTACTGTTGTGCTACCATTGGTTTTAACTTGGTTGTAACAAGAAGAAGAAAAATATGCTACGATCAAAGATTCAGAACATTTATTTTGACATAACAATTGCAAATACTAGTTAATAAGAAAATTATATTTGTGGTGATTGACTATTCTAGTTTATGTTGCACGGACATGAATATGACATGACACGAATCCTATAGTGCATCTGTGCGTATAGTGCATCTGTGTCGTGTCCAACACAAGTTCGACTCGGAGCAACACGAGCAAGGCACTGTTTCCGGAGTGTCCATGCTTCCTACACTCCTGTCAAGTTCTGCAATTCTCCAAACTTCGTAATAATCGTCGAAAGTAACAAATCGTCTTCGCACGAGCGCACAAACAATTAACACGGGTGGTGAAGTCTCACCGGGTTTCTTGGAAGTGAGGGCGAGCTTCTTGCGGCGGACGAGCGAGTTGAGGAGGGAGGACTTGCCGACGTTGGACCTCCCGACGAGGGCGAACTCGGGGAGGCCGTCGGCGGGGCATTCCTCGGTCCGGGCGCTGCTCTTGACGAAGTCGGCGGCCGAGACCTGGGCGTCCCTCGCGTAGGGGCCGAGGACGATGTTGGAGCCCTTCAGGACCCTGGCCACGTCGACGAGCGCCGGGGCCCCGGAGAGGTCGACTTCCGGAGGGACGAAGAGCTTCTCGATAGGGAGGTAGGTTGGCAGTTCTGGATACGTGAAGGGGAGGGGGAGGGGGGGTTCGGTGGCTGTGGCGGTGGCTAGGCTATTGGCTAGGGTTAGGGTTCTGGTGGGGAGGGAGAAGAGGGATGGAGTTTGGAGTGGGGTAGTAAGAGGGAGGGAGAGGAGACGGGGGAGGAGGAAAAGGCGGTGGTTGTGGTGGAGGAGGAGGAGCATTTTTTTTTTTTTTGTTGTTGGTCGGAGCTGGAGCTGCTTTTTGATGGCCCCATGGTGTTAGATGGGCCGGCCCGCGGCCGGGGCCAACCTGTTTTGACTAGGGGTGCAACTTGGGCGGGCTAAACCCGAACCCGGTCAGGTAAACCCGTTAATGGTTTGGGTTAGGGTTGAAGGTATTCGGGTTCGGGCTTGGGCTCGGGTTAAAATATTTGAACCCGATCAAAAATCGGGTTGGGCTTGTGTTCATGTGTTGGGTAACCCGAAGAACCCGAAACCCGACATATATATATATATATATATATATATATATATATATATATATATATATATATATATATATATACGAGGAAAATGTACCTAAGGTCGACCTTAGGTAAGTTACCTAAGGTCGACCTCATTTTTCTCACTTTACAACATTTTTTTCTTGAATATTTTTTTATGGGATTGATCTACACCTTATTGATTGGCAACATACCAAATTTCAAGTGATTATAATATTGTTTAGCCCCCTATCTATCCCTTGCAAAATCGACGGTCTAAAACTTTGCTGCTACACCGTCGATTTTGCAAGGGATAGATAGGGAGCTAAACAATATTATAATCACTTGAAATTTGGTATGTTGCCAATCAATAAGGTGTAGATCAATCCCATAAAAAAACATTCAAGAAAAAAAATGTTATAAAGTGAGGAAAATGAGGTCGACCTTAGGTAACTTACCTAAGGTCGACCTTAGGTACATTTTCCTCTATATATATATATATATATATATATATATATATATATATATATATATATATATATATATATATATGGGAGCGGATCAAAAGCCCGCCTTAGAAAGCCCCCTAAAAAAACCCCTCACTCTAATTCGTAATATTAATATTAATGTTAATATTAATATTAATGTTAATATTAATGTTAATATTAATTTTTTTTTTTTTTAATATTTTTTATATTAACGTTAATGTTAATGTTAATATTAATTTTAATGTTAAGTTTAATGTTAATTTTAGTATTTAATGTTAATATTAACATTAATATTAACATTAACATTAATATTAACATTAGAGTGAGGGAGATTTTTAGGAGGTTTTCTAAGGGGGGCTTTTGATCCGCTTCACATATATATATATATATATATATATATATATATATATATATATATATATATATATATATATATATATATATATATATATATATATATATATATATTGTTTCATACTACTTAAATAAAAAGTTTAAACTATAATTTTTTTCATCCGGACTCTTCAATTCCTTGTCCTATATCTCATTTCAGTTTTGTTTTATAATGATTGAGGCTTGATTGCTATTTGATTATGCATTTAATATTACTCTTGTTTAAAATTATTTTAAATATCATATTAGAGTCCGATAAACCCGATGGACCCGACCCAACCCGAGCCCAATCCGATCCTCTGGGCTTGGTCTTGGGCTTCATATGTTGAACCCAAAGTCGGGTCGGGCTTGGGCTTGGGCTAGGCTTATGATTTATCGGGTTGGGCTCGGGTTGACCTCAAACCCGACCCAACCCGCCTGAGTTGCACCCCTAGTTTTGACCGGGTATGGACGGGCCACAATCTGGATGGAGAAACGGGCCGGACCGGTTCGGCCCGATTTTGAAAAAAAACCATGACCCGTTTTGGGACCGGCCGAATTTAACCGGACTGGTTCAGGTTGGATCTGGGCCGGCCGGTTTGGGCCGAGTTTACTGTTATATAAAATAGGCTTAATTGCAGTTTGATACCCTCAACTATTCCGTTTTTTTCAAGTTGATATCTCAACTATTTTTTTTTTCAACTTGATACCATAAATTTTTTTGGACAATAATGTCCTTACCTAAAAATTAAAACTACCACTCAACCCCTCCCCCCTCCCCTCCTCCAGCCCCCTCCCCACCATTCCGGCCACCACCTCCGCCCCCGCCGCCCCGCCCGCACCCTCCGCCCCTCCCCCTTCCGCCCCGCATGAACCCTCCCCCCCCCCCCCCCCCCCCCCGCTCCCCTCCACCCTCCGGCCACCCGCACCCCCCCTCCCGCTCCCTCCCCTCCCTCTCCCGCTGCCCTCCTTTTCCGACTCCACCATCGCCGGAGAGGAAGGGTGGGGGGGGGGGGGGGGGTCGCCGCCGCGGGAGGGGGGAGGAGGTGGTCACCGGAGAGGGAAAGGGAGGGAGGTGGTCGCCGGAGTGGGGGAGGGGAGGGGAGAGAAGGGGAGAGAGAAGGGATAAGTACATTTTGGGGATTTTTAAAAAGTTAGGTATCAAGTTGAAAAAAAATAATAGTTGAGGTATTAAGTTGTTGAGTAAAAATATTTATGGTATCAACTTGAAAAAGCGGAATAGTTGAGGGTATCAAAGTACAATTTAGCCTATAAAATATAAAATCTAGAAAATGGTGCTCTAAACAGAATAATTTTTTACAGTATGAATTAGAATAATTTTATAATGTAAAACTGTTTTTTTTAATGTAAAAACAAGGAATAATTTTTTTATTTGTGCGCGTCAAACCGGTTTGTTGTAACGTAAAAACAACGAATAAATTTTGAAATGATCCAAAAGGACCAAAACAGCTCAAAAAGTCCCAGTGGTGTGACTCACCAGCAGGTGACTAGAACATCTCAAACTCACCCAAATTAGGGCCATCAAGGAAGAGAGTTGAGGAGAAAAACAAGAAAAAGCTCATCACACTCGATCTACCAAATAATCAGCATCATCGTCATCAAGCAGCAGCAGCAGATTGAAGAAAGAAAGAGTAAAAGAAGAAAAAATGGGCGGAGGGATGGAAGTGAACAAGAACAAGTTCATCGAGGACTGGAACGCCGGGCGCGAGAACCTCGAGTTCAACTTCCGCTGGACCCGCCGCAACCTCGCCCTCGTCGGCATCTTCGGCATCGCCCTCCCTGTCCTCGTCTACAAAGGAATCGTCAGAGAATTCGTAAGTCCCCCTCTCCCCAAAACCCTAACCCTAATTTTCCATCCATCAAAGAAACCACGATCTGAAGCTTCACTTTCTTGATTTATTGGCACCAGCACATGCAGGATGAGGACGCCGGGCGCCCCTACAGGAAATTCCTCTGAAGTCAGAAAGAAGGTTCATTTTAGTTTCTTGTTGTTTCTGCGACCAATAATGGAATCTCTTGCTTTAAGAAGAAGAGGAAGATGGAGGCTTATTATGTGGTCACCTCTGATACATTTCAAATTCCAGCTATTTTTCTTTTCTATGATTGTATGATCGGATCTATCTGCGTCTTTTGGATGCTTTGAACAAATTGTATGTTTCCTTCCCGTGTCAAAATATATGCTACTTCTAAAATTGCTGCAGTAGGTAATGCCGGATATTATTTGGACACGACACATATTCAGAAATATGGCATTTATAGGGTGGTTATGAACGATAAGTGTCCAACATGGGTGTCGAGGAACAGTATCGTTTCAAGTACGTGTTAGATATCGATAGAGACACGATAGGGTCCTCCTGAGGAGTATCTATGCGAACTAGGTGTTGTGTCTTATACACGTCCACACAACACCATTGGAGTGTCTGTGTTTCATAGGTTATGGAGACTAATATTGTTATCTAATTAGCATGATATTCAATTTTGTTGCTCACAAGTAGAACGATATTTGGTTCATATTTCTATTGAAATAATATAGTTTGTTAGAGATATCATGTAATAATTAGGATTTCAGCCTTAGAAACTGTTTAATTGGATACAAACGGAGTGGGTTGTTGGTGAGGATCGTGATTGACTGCTCAAGGTCCAATTTAGAATTCTGTCTTCATGGTCGAAATAACTCAGACCCACTAGAATGTAAGGTAAATAGCTGAACAAAATTGGGTTTCGGGATTTGGTTCTAAATGATCCAGATTTACATTTCCTTCTTTTGACTATATATATATATATAGAATAATATAAAAACTCAAATCTATATAACTAATATATAAACAGGCATAGTTGGATGTTCAGAATGTTGGTAAAACAAGATTGTTTTAGCACACAAATTTTGTGTGTGTGCAGTGTGCTAAAAATCGGCATGTTCGGCCGCCTAGACGCTAGAAGACCCTCGGCCAAACCGGAAACTCCATGTTCGGCGGGTTTGTGCGGTTGTTCGGCCCTGTACAGCCGTTCGAATTTTAAGATATGTTATTCTTTATGCTTAGTTGTATTGTGGATATGTTGTTTGGATTTTAAGATTAGATTTGGATTTAGAATATTGAAATTTCAAATTTGTATTATGGATATGAAGATTTATTTATTAAATGTGTTTCATTATGAAATAATGTTGACGATGTCTTTATGAATCATGATAATGATAGAATACATGTTGATGATTTCTTTATTAAGTGTGCTTCAATATGATATAACACTAATAAAAAAACGGATTCATATTCGGTGCCTAGGCGCTAGGCGTCCCTCCTCCGCATCGAATCCGCATACCGAATTTTAGAACATTGTGTGTAACAATGAAGACGTAGGTGATCATTGTGGTAGAAATTAAGAGTGTGTAATCATGAAAAAAAGAACTGGTATAATCTTGTTAAGGGTAGAAGGTTAGTGAAAAGGGTTGAAAATTTTATTCTCATTCTTTAACTAGCATTTAAATCCTAACAACAACAACAACAAAACAACAAAGCCTTTATTGTTTATCCTAAAAAAATTAGTTTGCTATTTGAATCCTTCCATTCAACTATGTTAAGGGCCATGTCCTTTGTGATATTGACAAAAATAATAATCCTTTTTTACATTCTCTATACAGTTATTTTTAGGCGTCTTCCTAGTTATATCAACTCCATTAACTAATATCCCTTACGTCTAACCTGAACGGTTCATTTATTGATCTGCGTTGCACATGACCAAATCAGTTAAGAGAAAATTCTCACATCTTATCCTTAATTCATGGCACCTCCAAATAACCACGAATTAACTCATTCATATATATATATATTTAGTATGTTGGCACTCAGCTGCTCATTTTCTAAACATTTAATTGCCCTGCAAGTCATAAAAGTGTGATTGGTTCTAAGCCGTCTTATATAATTTTTCTTTCAACTTTGAAGGATATGCAGCCAAAAAGCACTCCAGAAGTGCTCCACCATTACAACAATTGTTTTCAATTTTATAAACGACTTCGTGCTCAATCTCTTCAATATAATGAATGCTTGATCCTAAAGACAAGAACTTTTGGCTCCTAGATATCTTTTGGGCATTAATTTGAACACCTTATTTCTTTTTGACCTTTCATTGGAATTGCATTTCGTTACTCTAGTTCATATTAATTTTAAAACTTAGATTGCAAAGTTTTATCCCCACAATTTTATTTTAGAAGCTAACATTTTTTTTCTAGTCCAATAATTATCAGCAAATGTCATGCAATGGAAATATAAATTATAGTATAAATTCACTTCCATACTGGTGGAGATAATACTTAGGGCAACGTTCTGCCATGTCATAAGTCGTATAATGAATGATCAATGCATAGAAGCACAACATGTATACACTCAAATAAGGCTATATATATATATATATATATATATATATATATATATATTGGCATGACAAGTGATTCGATTAGTAGGTCCATACCATGTAACGAAACAAGAGGTAATGTTCCATTTATAAGATGCACGATGTTTTGAAAGGCGTCTGTCTCGTCACCTTAGGTTTCCGTCTAGATGTTTCGGATGTCATGTCACTTAGGCAACTAGTATTCTCGCCTTGGAATGGGAGGCACATGTCTTGAACCGCCTTAAAGCACCTCAACCCGTCTTGAGCTGCCTCAAGTGTCTTAGCCTGTACCGACTTAAATGTAAAATGGCCTAAGACATTTTTTTTGAATTTGGAATATGTCCTAAACCAAATAAAAGTTGTAGATATTATTAATAATTTAATAAAGATATTAGATAATTTGAGAGGAAGAATAGTCTTTTCTCTTCTAGTTTCTTTTTCTTATGTGTTTGTCCAAATCCACTCTATCCCATCTCTATCACTAGCTCCAACGTGCATTGCCACCAACCAATCTGTAACTCTCAATTTCTCTTGCTTATCCCTTTATTTGTTGACTTTCTTTTTCTTTTTCTCATATGCAAAGGTCCATGGATCTCGACATCGACGATGAGTGCCGACGAATGTTGATCTATCCAATAAGCATGTCTTTTTTTTGTTATGACGAATTTTTGTTCGCTTTGAATTTCCCTCGGCTCCTCACACACGGTTTAGGAAACATGGACACTCCAATAAATCATGTCATGTCTTTGTCGTGTTGGAGACACGTATTAGACATGCCATAAATGCTCAAAAATATGCTAGGACATAGATTATGAATTGAATCTGTGTCACCGTGTTCAAAACTTTCCATGTCTTATTTGTTGCCTATATGATGGTAGATTTAGGTAGCTATTAGTGACTCAAATCTTGTAGTTGATTCGACTGGGGGGACTTGGGTAACGTAACTTTTAGTAACTACATTTTTGTCTTAACCTACCTACTGTAGATCCCCAGTTTTAGTCTCGAGATTCCCCGCTATGTTGTGGCCCCGCCTACGCCTTTCAAGACTTTGTTGCCTCGCACCGCCTTAGAAGGCTTGAAGATGCATGTAATTTTGGTGCATTGATACAAATATGGGAGAACACAATATTGACACGGCTACAAAATCATGACACCAATTTGACATGTCCTTGTGTATTTTGGAGTGCTTGTGTGTGCGTGTATCTAATACATTTCTACTCAGAATAAATATGTTATGGGACCAATTTTGGAGTGTCCCTATCTACCTCTGATAAATAGATTATTGAAGATTTTGACTGCTGACTGCCTCTTTTAAATTCCAACATAGGGGTGAGCAGTATGGTTAAAAATCTGTTGTGCAGTACAAATGGTTTATATGTTGCACTTGCTAACTGGCAAATGAATTAATTTGCGTTTCTAATCTTTGTTAATTAGTGTTATCGGTCACACTGGAGATAAAGAGGTTGTAGGCTCAAAATTTCTTCCATAACCGAGTTAATTAGTTGTACCCCCCTATGGTTTGTACGTATTTTGGTAAATGTCCTCGTTGTTTTAGAAACAAAGAACGCCCCCCTGGGTTATAGAGTTAATTAGTTGTACCCCCCCTGGTGCATAGAAGAAAGTGAGTGGAAAATTAAGCACACAGGGGAGTGTTCTTTGTTTTTAAAACAACGGGGACAGTTACCAAAATGCGTACAAACCATAGGGAGGTATTTATAAATAACCCTCCATAACCACTTAAACTTATTTGATGTCATCCTCAAATCTCTTTGGTTTAAAGGTCGCTTACCAAGACGTTATACATGGAATGGTGTGATCCCGGGTTGGCTAATCATAGGGGCTCAATCCTTTTCTTAAAACAATGGATCCTCACAATTATCTTGGGATATATGCTTCTTAGTTCTTACATGCAAGTGGGGTGCTTAAATGGTTGTATCCTAATGTTGGTAGAAGTTCATTGTTTGTGATGCTATCTTCTGTATCATATTAAGCCTATAGTGATGTTCAAGTATTTGGGATGCATAGAAGAACAAGATTCTGACTTTCATAGATAGAAGGCACTTCTCCAGAACTAGTTATTGCTAGGTATTTGGTAATTGACTACGTGGTGGATGATGATCTCCCTAAATGAACAAAGGGATAATCATTGCTCTGCCATATAGGTGGGATAAATCAAGAGAGCTGAATCCCTTCATTAAACTTTTGTTTTAGTCCACATTTAGCCCTCCTTGCATACATGATGCTGTCTTAGCATACATGACGCCGGAGCTAATTCACTTTTATTTTTTAGATAGTATATAGGTTTCTTGGTCAGAACTTGCATGCATGATTTTGTCCAAATTTTGTTGTTTAACTTTAATTATGTTACTATTGGGATGCATGTATATATTATTTGCTCAGACTTTTTAGACTGTCAAATGCTCTAAGAAAAGAGCTGCCTAATAAAGTTCTCAGTCAAAGTGAAAGAAATTATGTAGCTCATATAAGAGTTAGCTCTGGGATGCTACTCCTCACCAATATGATGGTTGGGATGTTCATGAGATACAAGAATTTTGATCTCAGTTTAATGATTTGATGAAATTGATACCACATCTTTAGTATCAACCATTCGTACTTGTGATTGCTTTAGTAAGGATCAGTTGCTACAAGATTGCAATATTGCAATTTTGTAGTATATACTTTTCATTGTACTACATCAAAAATTTCTTTGTACTACGCAAATTGCTTCCATTACAATGTAGCTATTGATCTTAGAGATTATTCAGTGAACAGCTAGCAATCTGGCAGGTGCAATATATAAAATCAGAGGAAGCTGAACCATGCCTAAACATGTTGCTGGTGTATTCCCCAGATAGCACATGAATTCATTTGCTTTTATGTTAATTTTTATGTTTTGTATCCCTGATCCTGTGTATGTGTGCACGTTTCTTGTGTGCGAGGGTGTGGGTGCTGAGGGATGGCTGGTTAGTCGACATGACTTGTAAAATACATAAAGGAGTGGGTTTCTAAAAGATCAACTATGACTTCCAGAAAGGGACCACAAGAAAGTCAAAACTGGGTCTCCATACTGCACATCACCTGCTAGTGTCTAGCTTTTGCAGGCTTGCAGCAGCCATAGTCCCAAGTAGTTCAACTTTGAAGGGCTCTCTGGTCAACAGTTTGCTTCTTCAGCAGACATGGAACATATATAAGGTTGATATTATACGAATTGCAAACTAAGAAAAATATAGGTTTAGATCCAAGATAATTAAGATCTAGGTCCAAGCTTTTCTTCTGCATTTCCTATAGCTCGGCATGTGAGAGTGCTGCTAGATATGAACAAACCGAAACAGGAATCTCACCCTTTCCCTAACATGATTGATTGCTGTTTGTTTATCCGCGTCTTTCAATGTCTCTTATTGGCTGTGCTCGGGGATCTCTCATCCATCCTCACATTACCCAATTCGGATTCTCTCCCGTTGCCAATTGAGATTCTCTCCTCAACGGGAGAGGAGAGGAGGGAAACTGTGTAGCATACTAACTGTGCAGCATACTACTTTATACGGTGGTTGGGATTTGATTGTATCATGGGAAGAGTATTTTAGGCGTTGTTTTGTTTTTTTTGGACTTGACCATCCCATCCAACTACATTAGTTTCATCGGTGCAGATTTCTGGAGAGTTTTCCCCTTATAAATTCTGTAGAGGAGATTGATTCAAATTGCACATTTTCATATTAGAGAATAGAAGTTATTTTGGTACTTAGATGTTATCTTATTTCTCTATTGCCAACTATCAACTATAGACAAATTTCAAGTGCTGTTAAATTCTTCAAATTCCTAGTGCTGTTAAATTCTTAGAAGAACTAGATTATACAACATTTTGGCCCATCTTTTTGTCATCTGCTCTAATAACTGGATGCATAGTTTCAGCTGAAACAGCTGGAAATATACAAGGTTAACCAACTTTGTCAGTCCCTTTCCAGTTTGATGTTCTTTGTTGGTTTGCTGGTCAAATTGCCTCTTAAATCTTTGCTGGAGAAATCTTGATCAATTTAATGGATGGCAGCAAAATATCTGACGGCCCAGTGGTGATAGCACTGGTCACTCCCCATTCAACTCTTGCAGGGTTCAAAGCATCAATAAACTCTCCATATAATTATAAATATACTATCATGTGAAACTTCTCCAAATGGAAACAGTGTATTTAGTTTAGTGTAATATAAAAGCTATTACCAAGTGCTTTCAAACATTCAATCATGCCACCACTTTTTTTTTTTTTTTTTTTTGACTGACAACGTGCTTACAAGGGAAGTGGTCTACCAGCCAAGTCAGAGTAAACTTAAATGCTTCATCATCATATATATATATATATATATATATATATAACAGTTGGTAGCTCAAGTGGCTAGAGTGGAGACACGTAAGACCTGAGAGGGCGGTGTTCTATTTTACTAAGTTACATGCTGACTTTCTATATCATGATTTATGATCTTAATAAACTCTTTTTTATGCCTAGTGCTTAATATACTGTCTATGCTACTAAGAAAACCTTTTCTTCTTGTAAGATTACATCTAATTTGTTAGCAAAAGGCGAACTGTGTAACACTGAATTTGGTTACCATCAATTTCTTATTCTGAATTTGAACGTGACATGTTCAGAGATTGATTTGCCCCCCTCCATTTGGAGAGCGTCGTCTAAACTTCATCACAGGTCAGTTATTTATTTAGAATTGCTGCATTTCTATTCTAGTTTTGGCTGTGACATATGGATGCTCATGAAACTCGTATACTAGTTCTGTTGGGTCCTTGACTCGGCCATCCCTATGCAAAAATTCGTTATCAAAAGTTCAAATAGGTAAAAGGAATGAGCAATTTAAGTCAGTTAATTAGTCAAATTTCTGGTTTGAGGTTTTTGAAGTTGCATATTCTGATTTTCGTCAATTTGAAGATAGGACATGTGCAAGACAGCTCTGGCAAGGAAGGAATGATGGAATCATACTTAAAGGAACCACTAGGTCATCAGGCCTAAAAGAATACTGATTGAAGTTTTAGATAAAGATTTGGTTTTTGTCAGTATTATAGATAGAGCACATTGTAACGTTCCAAATGTTGTGTCCCGTCCGAGACCAAGTTGCATAACCTTTCCACGGACTAAGGTTATGCAGGAAGCTTCTAGAATATTCTAGAAGATGGCGGAACTCTCCAGAAGACAGTGGATTTTTCTGGAAGACCCAAGATCATTCTAGATGGCCCAAGATGCTTCTGGATGGTCCGTGAAGTTTTCTTTTATGTCCTTAGAGAATAATCCTGGAATATGCCGTTCTAGTTATGGTAGAAATAATAATCTATGGAATATTCTTTCCATAAGTTTCCATGTAAAACTCTATGAGCCATTATAAAAGGAGGAGGCATCATTTGTTCCTCACAACCTAAAAACTTGTAAGCATTTTTCAAGTCAATATAGAAATTCTTACAAGTCCCATCTTTGCTCCACTCTTCTTATTTTCCTTAGCGATTTAGCTAAGTCGTGTTGGGAAGACTTGCATGAGTCTTCGAGGAGGAAAGTGCGCCGCACGGGACAAAGAAAATACTAAGTCCGTGACAAGTGGTAACAGAGCAAAGGTTCGATTGTCGTCATGTCTTCATCCGAGATCGTCCACCACGAGGAGCAACCTGCATCGCCTAAGGAGAAGGCGAAGCCCTCGAGGAAGGGTAAGAGCAAGAAGCCGTCGATGGAACGGACCCTTGGCGAGTTGGCATCCCTCGTGGAGATGCTGGAGAAGGGCGTGATGGCCGTCGAGCATGAAGTGGAGCAGAACCAATCGGCTCACGATGAGTTCGCCCATGGGTTGGAGACTGACATTGCTACGACGATGACGCAGTTTCTGGAGCAACTCCACGAGATGCAAGCCGAGTTCGAGGAGGAACAAAAGGCTACTAAGGCGGAGATTGCTGAACTGCACGAGGAGTTGAAAACCAAAGCGGCGATCCTCGAGAAGGCCATTGCTGGTGGTGCGTCTCCGAGGAGGGAGGCGGTCCAAAAGGTGAAGTATCCAGAACCTAAATCCTTCAACGGTGTGAGACGCGAAGGAGGTGGATAACTTCATCTGGAATGTCGAGCAGTATCTGAAGGCGGTTCGCATCGAAGATGAGACCGATAAGGTAAACACGACGTTCCTATTTTTCTCTAATGATGCTATGCTGTGGTGGCGCCGCAGGTACATCGAGATAGAAAAGGGACTCTGCTCGATCGATACTTTGGAGGATCTCAAGAAGGAGATAAAGTCTCAATTCTACCCGTAGAACGTAGAGTACGTCGCGAGACGGAGCTTGCGACAACTCAAACACACCGGGTCCATCAAGGAGTATGTGGCGGAGTTCACCCGCTTAATGCTTTCCATTTCCAGTATGGGCGAAAAAGATCGTCTGTTCTTCTTCCTAGATGGTCTGCAACCGTGGGCGGCGCAAGAGTTGTAGAGGCAACGTGTGACAGATCTGAACACGGTCGTTGCAGCAGCCGAGAATATGATGGAGTATCGGCGGAGCGATATTCCCAAGCCCAAGGCAAAGACCACCACCAAGTTCAACGGTGGGAGAGACAAAAAGAACAACGGAAAGGGAGCCCCGTCGAAGGACAAGCAACATGTGAAGCCTCCGACGGAGCGGAAGATCGAGTGCTTCATGTGCGGTGGAAATCACTTCGCACGCGACTGCACCAATAAAGGCAAGAGGGTGAACGCGGTCCAAGGCGAGGAGGCCGAGGACGAGGAGCCTAGGATGGGGGCTCACATGGGTGTCCTGCGCATACTGAATGTTTTGGGCAGGAATGGTCCAGGCACGCATCCCGAAGGGATGGGCGCGTGGCCCTAGGCGGGCGGTCCGCCCGAGGTAGTGATGGGGTGGGGGGCGCAGGGCTCGAGGAGCCTCGCCCCCCCCCCAGAGCGTTGACCGAGGCGGGTGCACCGACGGGTCTACCGGCGGTGGTGGGGCTGGACACGACGGCCGGAGCCGGGTGGGCTCCGGCGAAGGAGACCGGCCAGGAGGTGGCGCGGGCGGGAGGGAGAGGGGGGAGGACGGGGACGGAGAAAGGGAGGGAAACGGGGGCGTCCTCCGGAGGCCGAGAAGGGGCGGCTACGACGGGGGGACCAGCCAAGGAGGGGCGGCGGGCTCCGATGGAGAGACCGAACGGCGGGGGCTCCGGCGGGGGAGTCAGCCCGGAGGGAGGAGGGTTGAACCGAAGGAGGAGCCGGGGCCATCCAGGAGGGCGGAGCGTGAAGCCTAAGGGGGGAAAGAGGGTGCTCGTCCGGCGAGGGGGGAGGCCGGCCGGCGCGGCTCAGAGCCAGCTATTGGCGGGAAGGAGGGGCTTCCAGCATGAGCCGGAGGGACCGCCTCAGGCTGGAGGAGGTGGCGAGGGCAGGGGGCGGCGTGACCGCAGGCGGACGGTTAACCGAGGAGCAGGCCGAGCGCTCCGGACACCGCGCGGCCACGACGGCCCACGAAGGGGCCTTGGCGCTTGCGGGAGGAGAGAGAGAGCCAGCGCCGGTGGGAGGAAGCCAGGGCGCACCGGATGGGGGGGGGGGGGCGGGGGCTGAAGGAGGGGGAGGAGGAGCCCCCGGTGTACCCGAGGCGAGGGGCGGCGAGGGCGCGGCCGAGGAGGGCCACTGCAGGGAGAAGAAAGTGTCTGTCGCGGGGGCGGGGAGGCGCGGGGCGAGACTGGCCGAGGGCACGGGCGGCCACCGCAAGGGGTCAGCCAAGGGTACCGGGGACGCCGCAGGTGGAGGGGCGGTGGGGGGGGGGAAGAAGCCACCGCGAGGGGGGCGGCACGGGGAGGGTGCTCCGGATCAGGAGGACTGGGCTTATATATATATATATATATATATATATATATATATATTGTTCCGTACCTGCTGGGAGATTATCAAGCAGGACATCACCGCAGCGGCGATCGCCTTCCTCGAAGGAGCTCATTACCCTAAATCTATTTCCAGTGCCAATCTCATCCTCATCCCGAAAATAGATAACCCCAACTCCTTTCGCGACTTCCGACCCATCAGTCTTTGTACATTCACCAACAAAATCATCTCCAAGATCATCGCATCCAGAATGACCGAAACCCTCCCCAAAATCATCTCGGAAGAGCAAAGCGGTTTCGTTCGCGGAAGAAACATCCAAGACAACATCATGCTGGCCCAGGAACTTATCACCTGCATGAAATTTCCGGCAAGAGGGGGCAACATCGCCATCAAAATTGACATGGAAAAAGCTTACGACAGACTAGATTGGCAATTCATGATCTGGGTCTTCAGAGCATTCGGTTTCTCCGAGAAGTGGACCAACATCGTGTGGAGATCCATCAGCAACTCATGGTTTTCCACAGTCATCAACGGCCAATCCGAGGAATTTTTCAAATCTAGCCGAGGAGTCAGACAGGGCGATCCCCTATCGTCCACGATCTTCATCATTGCTGCCGACGCCCTAAGCAGAAACCTCAACAACATGGTCGACACCCCCAACTTCCAGCAATACCACACAGCCAGCGGCTGTCCCACCATCACTCACCTGGCTTTTGCAGACGATCTTCTCATCTTCTCATCCGGTGACGTCGGATCTATGGAGGTGGTCCACAACACCCTGGCGCGGTACACCAGCTGCTCCGGCCAGAAGATCAACCTATCCAAGAGTACCATCTATTCCCACCACAGCATCAAAATCGAGAACGCGACCAGACTCACCAACCTCACCTCCATTGCGGTGGCTCATCCTCCTTTCATTTATCTCGGCGCCCCCCTGGCGTACGGGAAATCTAACGCCAGCATCTACGAGAACTTGATCAACAAAATCAGGAACAAGATCGAAGGATGGCATAACGCAACCCTATCCCCAGGCGGGAAAATTATCCTCATCAAACATGTGCTCAACTCCGTCCCCATCCACATCCTAGCGGCCTGCTCTCCTACCAGGAAGGTTATCACGTCCATTGAACAGATCTTTTGCAATTTCTTCTGGGGGCACAACAAGGGGAAAGACAAACACCACTGGGCCAGCTGGGACACTATGGCAACCCCAACCGCAATAGGAGGGCTTGGATTCCACAAACTCGATCATACCGTCAAAGCTTTTTCCATGAAACTGTGGTGGAAATTACGCACAAGCCAAAACCTATGGACCAAGTTTATGAAGGCCAGGTACTTCAGACACATCCATCCAGCGATGGCCACAGCTAACAGCAGATCCTCAGCGGCTTGGCGTCGTATTTTACGTGGCAGGGAATTGGCCGAACCCGCAATCAGACTCAATCTGGGTACTGGCGAATCCAACCCCTTCCTGGAAAGGTGGGTTGGTGACATCCTAATCCCGAACATTACCGACTCCCTTAGAAATAGTAAGATCAAAGACCTGTGGAATCCCACCAACAACGATTGGAATTGGGACAGAATCCGCGACTGGTCAGGCAATGAAGCTATTGCCAGCATTCGCCAGCTCGATCTTTCCATCGGAACCGACGCCGACCAACTGAGGTGGTCGGCCGCAGCTTCTGGCGCCTTCTCTGTGCGATCGGCTAGAATCTCGATACAAGATTACGGCCCTGACCTTTTCATTGCGCGTTTCTGGCACTCTTGTATCCCTAAGAAATGGTCATTTCTTCTGTGGAGAATCATGAGAAAGAAACTTCCCACAGATGACATCCTTAACTCCATCGGATTTAGCCTGGCGTCTGCTTGTAACTGTTGCATCGAGCGTCAGACGGAGACCATTGACCACATCTTCAGGGAGGGAAGCCTCCCTGACAAAATCTGGAGCACACTCAATCACATCCACAACACCTCTCCAGACGACGGGCGCTTTATCGATCTTCTGGCCCACTGGGGCGCCGCTTCCCACGGGCACCAGATCGTTGCAGCGGCCGCCACCTGGGCCATTTGGAAAAATCGCAACATAGCGAGATACGAGGGACACCAATACTCTGCCGATCAGCTGATCCGGGAAATTCACCGGCAATGTCGCAAACGGAGCTCCCTTTGTTCCCACATCTCTCCGGCCTTCACGCGACCGTTCTTTTCTTAGTCTAGGCGGGCTCTCCCGGCCTTCTCCCCTGTCTTTCCTTTTGGTATACTTTTGTCTTGTATACGTGTCAGGCGCCAGTTTTTGCGCCTTGATTTTTAATAAAAGGAGGTTTCTTCAATATATATATATATATATATATATATATATATATATATATATATTTATATATATATATATTGTTTTATATATATATATATATATATATATATATATATATAAGAAACGCCCTCCCCCATATTATTTATCAAGGCTTAAAACCGAAACCTGAACAAGTAAACAAGGCGCAAAATGCCGAAGCCTATACAAGTATACCACCAAAAAGCGAGGGGGAATGCTGGAGAACCAACTAGAGCTAGTGGAGGAGAGAGGACCAGAATGTCCTCGGGCTGTGGGAGCATCGGGTGCTTCGTTTGCGACATTGGCGGAAGACTTTCCGGATGAGCTGGTTTGCTGGGAATTGGTGACCATCGTACCGTGCTTTGTTGCGATTCTTCCAAATCACCCATGTGGCGGTCGCTGCGACGATCTGGTGGCCGTGGGAGGCTGAACCCCAGGAGGCCGCAAGATCGTGGAAGCGTCCACTGCCTGGCTCAATGCTACACAGGTGGTTGAGGGTCCTCCAAATTTGGCTTGGCAGTCCTCCCTTACAGAATATGTGATCAATAGTCTTCATCTGACGGTCAGAGCAACAATTGCAGGCTGATGCTAAGCTAATCCCAATGGTGTTGAGAATCTCGTCAGTAGGTAGCTTCTTCCTGATGACCCTCCACATTAGGAATGACCACTTCTTAGGAATGCAAGTGTACCAGAAGGGTGCAACGGGATGCTGCTGTTTCTACGACAGCGCCTCTCGCCGACCTCAACGAGAATACCACGAGGCCTCAAGCGACCACTTCCACTCATCTGCTCCGTGACCAATTCTAATCCCGCTTTGGAGGATGCTCTCCACAGTTTCGGTTCCGGACCAGTCACGAATCTTATCCAAGTTTCAATCATTACTACTGGAATCCCACAGGTCGCTAATCCTACAGTCTCTCGGGTTCTCCGAGATACTCGGGATAAGGCTGTCTCCAATCCATCTCTCCAGGAAAGGAGTCGAGTCGCCGTCGCCCAAGTGGAGTCTCATAAGTGGTTCGGCAAGTTCTCGGCCGTCCAGAATACGACGCCATGCCGCAGAAGATCGGCTGTTGGAGATGGCCAATGACGGGTGGATGTGCTTGAAATACATGGCCTTCATAAACCTGGTCCATAAGTTCTTACTGGTCCGCAGATTCCACCATAATTTCATCGAAAAAGCTTTAACGATGTGGAAAAGTTTGGTAAGACCCAGGCCCCCTTCCTCGGTGGGGCTCGCCATAGAGTCCCAGCTCGCCCAGTGGTGCTTGTCTTGTCCATTGCTATGCCCCCAAAAGAAGTTACAGAAGATCTGTTCAATCAAAGTCAGAACCTTCTTGTGCGGGGAACACGCAGCCAGGGTGTGTATAGGGATGGAGGTGAGCACATGTTTGATGAGGACCATCTTGTCGTCGTGGGATAAAGTGGCATTATGCCACCCCTCAAGTTTTTTCTGATTATAGAGATCAAATCCTCAAATATGCCAGCGTTGGATTTCCCGTACACAAGGGGGCATCCAAGGTAGTTGAAAGGAGGGTGGGCTACATTGAAGGAAGTTAAGTTGGAGAGATCGCTCGCTAGCTCTCGATTGAAGTTATGGTGGGCACAGATAATGCTCTTGGCGGGGTTAATTTTCTGGCCTAAGCATCTGGAGTACCTCTGCAGCGTGTGCTGCACCACTTCCACCGCTCCAAAGTCCCCGGACAAGAAGATGAGAATATCGTCGGCGAAGGCCAGGTAGGTGATGAAAGGACAGCCACTGGAAGTGTGATAGTGCTAGAAGTTCGGAATGTTAATCATGTTATTAAGTTTCTGCTCAAAGCGTCAGCCGCAATAATGAAAATAGTGGAAGAAAGCGGGTCGCCTTGTCTGACTCCGCGACTGGATTTGAAAAATCCGTCGGCCTAACCGTTGATAATCGTTGAAAACCACGAGTTGCTGATGGATCTCCACACGGTGTTGGTCCAAGTTTCCGAAAATCCGAAAGCTCTGAATACCCAGATCATAAATTACCAATCCAGTCTATCGTAAGCTTTCTCCATATCGAGTTTGATAGCAATGTTTTTCCCTCTTGCTGGAAACTTCATGCAGGTGATTAACTCTTGAGCTAACATGATGTTGTCCTGGATATTTCTCCCGCGGACAAAGCCACTTTGCTCCTCGAAAATAATCTTGGGAAGAATATCGGCCATTCTGGTTGCAATGATCTTGGAGATGATCTTATTGGTGAAATTACATGGACTGATAGGTCGAAAGTCTCGGAAGGACTCGGGGTTGGATTTTTTCGGGATTAGGATGAGCTTGGCACTGGAGATGGCTTTGGGGTAAGTGGCTCCCTCGAAGAAAGCAATGGCCGCTTCAGTGATGTCCTGTTTGATAATATCCCAGCAGGTGCGAAAGAAAACTCCCGAAAAAACCGTCTGGGCTGGACGCACTGTTCTCGTCCAGGGCCCACACCGCGTCAGACACCTCCTGCACGGTAGGGGGAGTTCCAGCCGGCTGTCGTCGGTGTCGTTGATGAGTTGGGGTATGTGATTCAGGAAGGTGTTGTCTTTGTGAACCGTCTCTTTGGAGAATAACTTGGAGTAGAATTATGTAGCAACTGCTTGGATGTTCTTTTGATCTTTAATGATGTCCCCCTCGTCGTCGATAATTTGGTGAATCGAGAGCTTCTTTCTGCGGCCGTTGACGCAGTCATGGAAGTATTTCGAGTTTTTATCCCCCTCGCTGTCCCATTTCAGTCTCGCTTTCTGCTTCCAGAACTCAGTCTCCACTTTGAGCCTGAATTTAAGCATTGCTTTGGTAAGGTTCATGGCCGTCCTAGTTGTCGGCGATCGCTCCGCTGCGAACTTGGCCTCGGCTCAAGTGACGTCATCTTTCGTGACCCGCACAGCTTAAAAAATGTCCCCGTAAGCTTGTTTGCTCCAAATGGTCAGGGCTTTCCTCGTTGCTTTAAGCTGGTTGCTCACCCGAACGAGGGATATATATATATATATATATATATATATATATATATATATATATATATATATATATATATATATATATATATATATATTTGCTTTTTGAATATGTTCATACTTGTGCTTTTATGCATGCAAATATAGTTATGCTATATTTACATGTTATTTTTATTATCAATAAATATTATTAATATGTATATTTTACTGCATTTAAAATATATTATTTTATTATTTACTTACATATTTAAAATTAGTATTTTTGTAAACTGTGAATTATGGCCGTTTGGGTTCAGACCTAGTATGGGTTCTGTGGACTTAAATGAGCCTAAATACATTCAAGGCCTGTACGAGTCATATCAGACTTGATTCATGGCTTTGGGTCCCGTATCTGGACTCCGATTCAATTTCGTATACGTGGATAAAATATTAAATAATTAATTAATTATTTTCTAGAAATTATAACTTGCTGTATTTGAATTTTTATATATAATTAAATTGTAGTAAAAATTAGGAAAAGTTTTTATTTAAATACTATGTTAATTTAGATAATTTAATATAATTTGTCCAGGATTTAGTTAGTACTTTTGACATTTTATAAAAATAGGAAAACAGAACTCATTTTCAGGGTACTTATGTTTACTGATTTTTAATAAATATCTATGAGGGTTTATAAATTCCATAAAAATTTTTATAATTAACAAGGATCATTTTGGTACTTTGCTTTATGTATATTTGAACATTTTGCCTATCTTAATAATTGTTGGAACACAGTATACAGTCTAATTTATTTATTGAATAATTACGACTTGCGATGTTATGTGTGATTTTGGGATATTTTAGTATTGGGCCTTACCCTACCACAGTATAAAAGCCCTAGAAAGTTGGTTTAGGTATTGTGTCACCCCACATTGGTCTCCTATGCTAAAGTCATCATTTGGCTAGGTGTCCAGTCAGAAAGTCGTGTCACACCACTAGTGTCCTAGTATTTAGCTTAGTATAAAAAAAATCTAAGTATATATATCCTTTTTACAGTGACGGGACACCGGATATCTATAACTTCATATACATACCCTTGCTTTGCACAAGGCAAGTACCTCTACAAACTTTATTTACTGCATGTAATGAATTGTGTATAAACCATGTTAAATGCTGATACCTAAACTGCAAATCATATCTGGAATATATCTACATGTTTCACATGCTTTATACTACTCTCAGTATCCACCATGTTTTATACTGTTCTCGTATCTCTCACATGTTTAGAATATGGGTTATGGAAAAACTGATAGTTGAGTACGTGATCATGCCCCCTCTACCGTACTCGAGCAAGGTTTTATTTTATATGTTACCGCGCCGTAGGATTTTCTCAAAGCTGTATTTATGCGTATGTACATCTATCGCCTCATCACTTGTACGGAAGTGCATTTCATTTACATGTGCCCTCCGCACATTGTACACATATTGACGATTACGTACCTGCTCCAGTTTTAAATATTACATATACATCGGTCGCTATGACATATGTATCCTTGCCATGATAGATTGTGATATACCATGATTCCTGTTTATTACACTTCTGTTCATTTCATGTTTCATATATTTAGTTTGTTAGAATCAATATTTGCTCCCATCCTGACAAGATAATGTTGTAGGTATACTTACTGAGGAGGAGTTGCTATGTGATTCCTATTATGGGGTCGCCATTGAGGATCAGACTTTACCTTACGAGGATGTACCTGCGGGAAAACTCGTCTAGTTTGTTTAGTTGCTCAGGACTTTTGAGAGCAGACATATTTTAGACTGTATTTTTGATACTGGACCTGTATCCAGTTTTACGTCTTGGCTATGTATTTGGAACATATTTATATACTAGATGATTTTGTGTTTGTGATGTTTATCTCAATGTGACAAATAGAAATGTTAGCACACTTTGATCTTATATTGTTTGTCTTTAGAACAGCTTACTACGCTTTACCTCAAGCGTAGGTTGGACATGACTCGGCCCGGCCCAACAATTTGGGTAGCGGATCGTGACATATTTTTAGTGGTGGCCCATGCAGGTTCTGACTAAGTTATTTTGGTTACGTCATTGTACCAAGCATGCCTGCAATTAGGAACTTAAGATAACTAGATAACACTAGGAATAACATTTAGAACACCTAGAGGATTACTAGGATTACAACATAGAAAACTCATCATAGCATATATATGATCGTTACTACAAATTAGACTTTTTTGTTTGTTTGTGATTGTTTACTTAAAAGAGTTCTTATAAGTTCTTTTATTTATTAGACGGTGCTCACATGCTCGTCCTAGTATGCCACACCTGAAAATGGCACACTTTCTATCCAGCCGGTTGACCAGTTGACCGATGCACCTCCACCTCCACCTACCATACACCCCCACTCCACAAATCCACCAATCCAGATGCCTCCACCACCTCCCACTTCACAGTCCCAGCAGGACCCGATACTCCCACCACCACCTATTAGTATACCTACCCAGGCTTCCGTCACTCTCGACGGGAACCAACTGCTTACTCTGATCCAGGGGTTCCTAACGACCCATCAGGAGCAGACCACCTTACTCCGTCAGAGCATGGAGCGTTCTGAGGAGCGTACCATGGTCCCACCACCGGTTGAGCCACGACCGAGAGAGGGAAATATCAAGGACTTCATGGACTTGAACCCCAGGGAGTTCATGGGGACTGAAGGAGTTTGGTTCAGGAATGAGCCACCCCGGGTGACCTTCAGGTCGAGGCAGCGAGATTTCTGCTGACAGACTTAGCAGGAGTTTGGTTCAGGAATGAGCCACTATTCGCGAGAGGGAGAGCCACACGGGATCAGTTTAAGATCCAGTTCAAGAAGAAATTCTTCTCGACCACCTCTAGAGTAGCCATGGGGTTACAATTCTAGAACATCCAGCAGGAGAACCGTTCTGTTGATGAGTACGCGGCGGAGTTTAGTCGTTTGAGTCGTTTCGCTCCTAGCCTGGTTGCAGACCCAGAGGAGATGACGCGTAGATTTTGCCATGGTCTAGTCCCAGACATTGGCATCCTCATAGTGGCAAATGGGACGACTGACTACTACCAGAGCCCAGAGTTGGCCCGGGGGATAGAGGAGCGTCTTCTGTCTTGCAAGAGGCCGGCTTCCGTATACCACGAGGGACCTTCCAAGCGCCAGGCTTTCCAACCGAGAGCACCGGCGCTGCAAGCAGACATACCGCCCTCCCACACCACATCATCCAACCCCACCAGTTAGAGCTCCGGGGCCACAGCAGCAGAGGGGAGCTGTGTGTGTATTCTGTAAGAGGCCATGACATGATTACTCCATCTGCAGGAAAAGGTTGAGGCAGTGCTTAGCTTGTGGGTCTACCACCCACCAGCTTCGAGACTGTCCAGTAGCGAGGGTACCAGGTACTGGACCACCATCTAGAGGACCGTCGCTTCCGACTCAGCAGCAGAGGTTCGGGCAACATCTGCAGCAGCAGAAAGGACCCCAGGGGAACTAGCTCTTGAGGCGGAGCCGGAGCAGGTTTCAGAGCCAGATTATTTGGCCGACGTCATCACAGGTCATGTTTATTTGCATACTTTTCTAGCTCTATGCTTGTTTGATTCTAGTGCATCGCTTAACTTTCTGTCATTAGATTTTTTACAAAAATACCACTTAGTAGACCGAGGAGATGAGTAGAGTAATGACGGGAGGCGGACCAGTACCCATTAGGGCTATCTATAGATGCTCTATTACTATAGATGGGAGAGAGTTTGGGGGACGATTCTTTGTGATGCCACTTCCTGGGTATGATATCATATTAGGAATGGATTGGCTTAGCTATGCTCACACAGCTATAGACTGTCATGAGGGTAGTATTATGTTCAGTCCCCCAGGCATGACACCATCAGTGTCAGGAGGACAGAGCCGGAGATCAGCCTAGAGCCGAACTGTTGTGCGACAGTTGGGGAGTTAGCACCGCCACACCCTATCATTAGGGAGTTTATGGATCCCAGTTGATCTTCCAGGAGTTTCGCCTGACAGAGATGTGGAGTTCACTATAGATTTAGCACCGGGTTCATCACCAGTATCCCGGGCTTGCTATAGAGTGAACCCCAATGAGGTCGTAGAGGTGAAGGAGCAGATCGATGACCTGTTGAAAAAGGGTTTCATTCGATCTAGGGCTTCTCCATAGGGAGCGCCAGTGCTCTTTGTGCCGAAGAAGGATGGTACAGTCCGGTTGTGCATTAACTATCGGGCATTGAATACCATCACCATTAAGAACAAATATCCTCTACCTCGGATAGTTGATTTGTTCGACCAGTTGAGTAGGGCGAAGGTATTTTTCAGGATAGATCTGAGATCCGGTTACCACCAGATGAAACTCATGGCTGAAGACATCCAGAAGACTGCGTTCAATACGAAGTATGGGCAGTACAAGTTTTTGGTGATGCCATTTGGTCTCACAAATGCACCAGCTGTCTTTATGAACTTGATGAACAAGATATTTCACCAGTATCTGGATAAGTTCGTCGTGGTGTTTATCGATGACATCCTGATATACTCGAAGACGTCGGAAGAGCACGCAGAACACTTGCGGATAGTTTGGGAATTCTGAGGAAAGAGAGGTTGTATGCCAAATTATTGAAGTACGAGTTCTTTTTAGACCGAGTGGAGTTTCTTGGTCATGTGGTCACTGGAGAGGGGATCTCAGTGGATCCCAGAAAGATTGCTGCCGTCGAGACATGGAAGGCTCAGACATCGGTTTCAGATATCATGAGCTTCTTGGGATTAGCAGGCTATTATAGGAAGTTTGTTCAGGACTTTGCTAGGATAGCTGAACCCATGACGAAGCTGACGCGGAAGGACGCAGAGTACATCTGGTCAGAGGACTGTCAGGCAGCATTTGGGAAGCTGAAGAGGAGGCTGACAACCGCTCTAGTTCTGACGTTACCTTCAGGATCTGGGGGTTTCACCATGCTTCGGGAAAGGGGCTAGGATGTGTCCTACAGCAGCATAGAAAAGTGATTGCTTATGCATCTAGACAATTACGGACTCATGAACGGAACTATCCTATCCATGACCTAGAGTTAGCTGCGGTGATCTTTGCACTCAAGTTGTGGAAACACTACTTATACGGAGAGCGAGTGAAAATCTTTACTGACCACAAGAGCTTGAAGTATATGTTC
This sequence comes from Iris pallida, assembly GCA_029216955.1. Taxonomy (NCBI): domain Eukaryota; kingdom Viridiplantae; phylum Streptophyta; class Magnoliopsida; order Asparagales; family Iridaceae; genus Iris; species Iris pallida. The sequence goes on from JANAVB010044218.1 coordinate 9,564,010, forward strand.
ATGCAGAAGGAGCTGAACATGAGGCAAAAAAGATGGTTGGAGTTGATGAAGGACTTCGACATCGATTTGCAGTATCACCCCGGGAAGGCAAATATGGTGGCAGATGCGCTGAGCAGGCATCCGATTGTATGGTATCTGATGATAGATCGACATTTACGGGAAGATCTGCAGCTCTTCTTCACAATACTTTCAAATCTTATTTATTTACTGTGTTGTATTTTTCTTTTTTCGTTAGAACGTGTCTTGGAATAATTTATCTTTGAAAATATAAATATTATATGTTATTTCAAAACCAGTTAACAATTTATGGTTTGAAAGTATTGGTTGGTTTTTGTAAAAATAATTATTATTTCGTACTCATTAAATTGCTTTACAAAAGTATTTTGGAGTTCCTAAATATTGATTTCAAAAATAGTTTTAAAATTATAAATATTTTATGTAATTTTGTATTAAAAAAAATTATGTCCTAAATTATTTAATTCTTTGGTTAGAATATATACAGTTTAGCTGGATAAAAGTTAAGTATTACTTCCAAGTTATTGCGTTGATCATTTATACAAGGTGGAATTAAACTCATACGAATTGAGTTATTAGATAATATAGAATTATTATTTCAATCGTTATAGCATTTCAATTAAATTAGTTTGTATTTAAATTCTATTTGACTTGGACTAAATTCATGTGAGGAGCTATCTACTAAAGTTTAAATTATTTGATGAGATAGCGTAATGCTTTAAACTATCGGTTACGATCATTTAAAAGAATTGATTAGATCAATGATTTAGTTAAGCTAATGATATTACCTTCTAGGAAATTTTGATTAGATTATTTTAATTTAAAAATTTTTATTTGATTTGAATTTATATGATTTAAATTATCGATTATGTTAAATATTGATTATATCCTTATATCCATAAATGGATTACGATTAGAGTAACTCGTATTTAAATTCTCTGCGATTTAAATATGTGAATGTTTATCTATTAGGATTTATATTATTTGATAATGTTGAGTATTATTTCAAAATATGGTATTATCTTAAAATCTTATAGTTATCAAGTATTAAATTGGATTTGACTATATATTTTTATATATTATAAACCATATATTAATTTTGCTGTATTGATCGGATTGAGATTTTATTAACTTAATTTTAAGTTTATTTGGATATATAAAGATATATGTTGATGATATCGAGAATTTTTAGAAATATTATTATGATACCAAATCATTTTATTAAGATTTAAATTATTTGAATATTATTTCAAATTATTATTACTGGTATGATATTGGATTAAGGTTAGATTAAATCTGCTTTAAACATTTTAGTTGTTTTAAAGTGTTATCAATTGATTAATTACTCGATCACAAAACCAGCCTAATCCTAAAGCTTTGAAAGGATGTGAACATGTGTGTATCCATATTTTATTTAACCAAATCTTTTGGATTCTGTATTTTGCCTATTCTAATCTCCGGCTCTTTATCTTTCAATAAGAACACCATCTCCTTCCCTATATATCAACCAACACTTCAAATCCAAAATCCCTTCCGTAGAATCCGACCTATGGCAACATCTAATACCGTGCGAGCAGCTGGAGAAACTCTCCCCTCAGCCCCTGACATCACCACCATATTGACCATCCGACTTGCCCTGGCTGAACCGTCACAACACCGCCACGCCAATAACAACATCACAGCATCCTCATCAAACCACCATCATCATCGCCACCATCAACCCAGTCAACACCCAAAACCATTGCCATGTCCGGACCCGTGCGTCTGTGTCATTCCCATCTTATTCCAGGATTACACATTATAAATCAATCACGTGTCCGACCCAGACATGAGACACCAGAATCCCCAAACTGCTATCATAACTTGTCCACCACCCCCACGTACATACCTCGCTGGTGAGTCCCTCCAGGTTCGCCGAAGTCGACCCTCCTCGTGGTCACCACCGCCTCCTCCGAGCGCAGAAGTTCGGACACCACGAGTGGCGCCCAGCAGAGGCGCACCCCAAGCGTCGGTCGCCGCCACGCGAGCGCTGCCACACGCTCGATCTCGAACGTTCGACCTCCAGCGCCGTGGATGGGGCCACGGCAACCCGCCCAACCTCATTGACTTCTCAGCTCAGCACCGCACGGAGCAGATCCGTCGTGCCCCCGTCTGGATCTCCACCGTGCGAGCGTCGTCATCCCGAGGTTGCTCGCCCATTCCGCGGTTCCCTTTAGAGCTACGGCTGCCTCCACCGTGGCTCCCACCCCGCACGGTAGAAGTCCCCAAAAGTGCCGCCCGGTCGACCACATCGCCGCTCTCGACCTTGTTCCGGTGCCAGCTTCGCCAGGTCCTCCGCGGGCTGCGATGGCCTCCACCGCAGCATCAAGAGCTGCCGACCCCATGGGCACCGCCGGGCTCCTCCTCTCCTCCTCCCCCTTTCAATTGGTCCCCATTCCCTTCTGTAAGCTTCTCTCTCTTCCGTTCCTTTTATTAGATTAGATGTTGGCTTTAGGAAAGAGGAACAGCTGTGTGGTCTTCATTTTTTATTTGACTATTATATTTATTAATAACATCAGTATGTATTGGTATGTACAATACAGGTACATATACCACATCATGATTAGAATTATACTAGAGAGCAATTATATTATTTTCTTATTATTATTATTATTATTGTCATATAAAAATATTTCTATAATAATTTTTCTTTCTAAATGGTAATTTGTAACAAAATATACTTTTTGGCTATGGGCCTTGAGAGTATTACATTTTTTCAGTTCCTATTATTTTGAAATATTGAGATTATAGTCTAGGCTGCTTAAGCCATTAAAACTATTATTAAATAATTTGTATTTTTGTTTTTGTGGATTCGTTGGGCCAGAGCCTAGTAATCCATAGAAACATCAATAGTCCAGTAAAGGACTGAATGGTTTTGGGGTATTGGGCTGTTATTTTTAATCTAATTGAAAGATTAGGCCTTTATGCATATATTGTAAATAGTAAAATTAATTTTAAATTGTATTTATTTTTGTTTTCTTATTAAAATTTATACTTATTTAGGCCATGAGCCCAATAGACCATTTAAATAGAATTTGTTATTTTGGGATTTCATGTTAAGCATTTTACTAAATATGTTGGTGCGCGTATAGCTATAAAGAATTTATATTAGATTTTATAATAAACTTTTATATAATAAATATTTTTATAGTTATATATAAGTATATATTTTAGTTTAGTTATAAGTATATTTAAGTGTATTTCGAGAGGACTTTTATAATATACTCTAGCTTAAAAACATAATTTGGCTATGGGCTTTTATAAATATTATTATTTTAATAGTTATAAATACTTTCTAAAAAGTCTAATTAATATGGTAGTAAATATTTTCTAAAATAAGTTATATATATTTATACGAAATTCTCTTCGGTTCTCATCTTGATCGTGCCTAGTCATACGTCCCTATTTTCTATGGTTCTGATTTTGTCATATCAATCCTAGGCTAATCGGACGGTCCCTGACCCAATGACACGATCTGTCCTATCATTAGAGGTTGTCTTGCATACTTGTGACATCCATGGCTATTCGGTGCCAACATCAACTGCAACTTAATTCAGGCAAGTGCACTTTCTGATTGCTTTCGATTCATAGTAGTCTTTTCATTTCATGTTTATACATATGTCTTGCTGCTTGTTGACACGCTCGTCACACGGAGATTAGTATCATGGATTTATTATACATTCTTGACTGTCATTTTTATGATTACCATGCTTGCAACCTGATTCCATGAGTACTAGCTGGCCAAAAAAATATCTTAGTAGACGTGTGAACTACCCCTTATCCATCCCAATATGTCTAATTTTGACTGATAGCAGCTGCACAAGACACGTACAGGGTGCCGTATTTACCCTTTGTCGTTCACATGTCGAACTAGATATTTCAAATCACATAGATAGTTGTATTTTATTTGTTTTCCTTGTCTTCTTCACCAATTGCCATGTCATCAGTTACTTTCTAGTTTTCATCTCTCATATGTTATTTTTATGTCTTGTTAATTCTATTATGTTTTTGCATTGCCGTCGGTTTGTGTGCTTGTTCCATTCCTGACTGGAAACCAATATTTTTCAGGTTAGCTGTGGCTTCTCTTAGCATTGGAAGATACGGGTGTACTTGCAGGCCAAAACTTAGACTTTAGATAGATGTTGTAGCCTTTTCAAATATGTGTAAGAATTTTGTATTTTTTTCAAATATAAATGTTGTAAATAAATTTAGAAATGTGAATGAGCAATAAATGTTGTATTTTGTGATTTTGAGCATCTTGGCCGTGACAGCGTTCTACCGCCAACTCTGCGGCGTAGGCTGGCTTGGACGCGTTTTGTATCCGAAAAAGCGGGTGCGGATCGTAACAAGTTTTTGTGGTAGCCCATGCAGGTCAGTTTTTACAAATTGTGCGAACTCGTGGTAGTACCATATTAGTCGTACTACTGCGAGCATGCGACTAGAAAATGCTCATTCACAATTAGGATTGAATTAATGACTAAGAATATGAGTCCCTTATTAATTTAATTATTGGGTAGTTAAGGATTAGGCCATGCAATTTATTAAATTTAGATAACTTGGAAGATTTTTATAGATACACTATTAATTTTGATACGACGATATGACCTAAGGTGGGTAGACTATTTACTCATCAACTTAGGCCTTCATGGAGTCCAATTCTTAACCGTAACCCCTTTTTCGGAATTTTATAAATTTTTATTTATTTGAATTAAATTATGATTTTTGGAAATTTATTAATATTCATTTATAGTTATAGAAGGGTTTAGTCATGGTTAAGATTTAGAGTACAAGATGACTATAAATCATGGCACGGATAGTGTGGTCGTGTGCCTTGATTAATGTTCTAGCCATGGTAGAGAAAGTCGAGCCATAGGTGTATCCTAACTAGGAAAACCAGGCAAAGTTGTGACTTGATCCCTATAGATAATTTAATTTGTTATAATTCGACTTTTAGAAGACCTGGTTGTTCTAAACTAGCCCGAACCCAAGCTCTGGTACTCATGTAATGAGACCAATGACGTCCATGTAGATATATAGATGTGTATATATTTCTAGTCCATTTTCAGTCTCGTGAATAATTTTTGTAAATTTTATTTCGAATATAATATATGTATTATTACTATTTAAATTTATATTTTACTTGGAAGTAGTATAACCTTCTCTTAGATTGATTTTTGGGATTTTGCAGATTTATTTAGGATATACATATATACTTGTGTGTAATGTATATTCATAACAGGTATACATAGTACTTTATACATATTTCCCCTGATCTCGAATATTAGAGAAATAGAAATAAAAAAAATTAATCGCTCTTGTGTTTGGTCATTCTCGTCCTAATTAATCGTTTGAAATTACAAAATCGATACCTCACTTCAAGGACAGATACTTGCATTCTTTATCTATCTTATCAACCTGTAGGATTTTTGCAACTCCTTTAAATTTTTTTATGGATATAGTGGAAGAATATTCGTTGACTCACGCTGGCAAGGCAGCAGCGCACTGTCGCCATTTTCTCGAATTATCGAGACTATGGGTTCAATGCAGCCAGTAGCGCACTGGCGTGGCATGGTCCCTAAGTTGAAATAATTTCGAGTAAGAGTAAATTATCGAATATTATTAAAACTATGTCCTTGTTGTCCTATTTAACATTTGAATTGTAATGTCAATATTGGATAGAGTCGATAGAGTATTCGATACCATATTATTGTCTAAGTCATGATACCAAGGGTTTACTGCAGCCAGATGTACACTAGCGGGGAATAAATTTTTGGCAAAAATGACTTCACGTATACATATGGTTTTCGAAATATTATAGAAGACTAAACCCTTTTGGCATGTGACTATCGATTTCCATGCTTCACAACTCCATGAACCCTCAATAAAAATTTGATTAGTTCTTATCTTTTCATTTCTTAAACCCTTCCTTTTTGGTACTTTGTCGTATCGTTATTAATTTTTCTAGAAATCAACTAAACCTATTTAAATTACTTTCGCTAGATTCATAATCATACTTAGATTATGATTCGATCGTGCTAAAACCAATTTCGACTTGGATCATCCTTAACAACTTTTTGATCGCAACTAGATTATTTGATTATATTTCGTTCATATCAATTCACATATTTTTCTAGATTTAGAGTATGTAATCGTGCCTAAATAATTTTGTTAGTCATGCCTAATGACTTTTTCTTGTTCAGTTAATCTCAAATTCGGCTATATCCCTGACCATGGTGTCTAGACCCTTTTGACTATACTTTAACCATACCCCGTGACGTTTTCTTGGGATTCGACCCTATTCACAATCTAACTCATTTTTCATCATTGATCATATCATTCTTTGATCGTGCCTGTATTTCAACTCTAATATCTCTAATGTTGGATTTTATTCCCCTGTGATTATGACTATTTCGATCATATTCATGCTCATGCCAACTTTTAAATTTTAATCATGCTTAATGACTTTTATCTAAACTTATGTTCGTTCATGTCCTTGAGCACGTATCAAATTTTGACTAGATCTTTTGACCGTATAATTTGGCCATATAACTTATCATGCCTAAACAATTGTTCATGATTAAACCGATTTCCTTGATCACCCTTAAACAAAACGTGACCGTGACTCGATTATAAACGATTTTGATCGTGTCAAATCGCATATTTCTTGTGTACTATTTAATTACTTTGACTTCATTTTATTTTATGTTATCTACGATCCCACATGACTAATTTGATCAAGACTCATATCATCCACTTGACTATATCAATGGTCGTTCATATTCACATCGGTCGAAATTTTATTTCTTGAATATATTCTTAGTCGTACCTAATCGTGTCCTTAAATTCGAGGACAAATTTATTTCTAAGATGGGTAGATTTGTAACTCCTCTTCACAATATTTTCAAATCTTATTTATTTACTGTGTTGTATTTTTCTTTTTTCGTTAGAACGTGTCTTGGAATAAATTATCTTTGAAAATATAAATATTATATGTTATTTCAAAACCAGTTAACAATTTATGGTTTGAAAGCATTAGTTGGTTTTTGTAAAAATAATTATTATTTCGTACTCATTAAATTGCTTTACAAAAATATTTTGGAGTTCCTAAATATTGATTTCGAAAATAGTTTTAAAATTATAAATATTTCATGTAATTTTGTATTAAAAAATTATGTCCTGAATTATTTAATTCTTTGGTTAGAATATATACAGTTTAGCTGGATAAAAGTTAAGTATTACTTCCAAGTTATTGTGTTGATCATTTATGCAAGGTGGAATTGAACTCATACGAATTGAGTTATTAGATAATATAGAATTATTATTTCAATCGTTATAGCATTTCAATTAAATTAGTTTGTATTTAAATTCTATTTGACTTGGACTAAATTCATGTGAGGAGCTATCTACTAAAGTTTAAATTATTTGATGAGATAGAGTAATGCTTTAAACTATGGGTTACGATCATTTAAAAGAATTGATTAGATCAATGATTTAGTTAAGCTAATGATATTACCTTCTAGCAAATTTTGGTTAGATTATTTTAATTTAAAAGTTATTATTTGATTTAAATTTATATGATTTAAATTATCGATTATGTTAAATATTGATTATATTCTTATATCCATAAATGGATTACGATTAGAGTAACTCATATTTAAATTCTCCGCGATTTAAATCCGTGAATGTTTATCTATTAGGATTTATATTATTTGATAATGTTGAGTATTATTTCAAAATATGGTATTATCTTAAAATCTTATAGTTATCAAGTATTAAATTGGATTTGACTATATATTTTTATATATTATAAACAATATATTAATTTTGCTGGATTGATCGGATTGAGATTTCATTAACTTAATTTTAAGTTTATTTGGATATATAAAGATATATGTTGATGATATCGAGAATTTTTAGAAATATTATTATGATACCAAATCATTTTATTAAGATTTAAATTATTTGAATATTATTTCAAATTATTATTACTGGTATGATATTGGATTAAGGTTAGATTAAATCAGCTTTAAACATTTTAGTAGTTTTAAAGTGTTATCAATTGATTAATTACTCGATCACAAAACCAGCATAATATTAAAGCTTTGAAAGGATGTGAACATGTGTGTATCCATATTTTATTTAACCAAATCTTTTGGATTCTGTATTTTGCCTATTCTAATCTCTGGCTCTTTATCTTTCCATAAGAACACCAACTCCTTCCCTATATATCAACCAACACTTCAAATACAAAATCCCTTCCGTAGAACCCGACCTATGGCAACATCTAATGCCGCGCGAGCAGCTGGAGAAACTCTTCCCTCAGCCCCTGCCATCACCACCATATTGACCATCCGACTCGCCCCGGCGGAGCCGTCACAACACCGCCACGCCAATAACAACATCACAACATCTTCATCAAACCACCATCATCATCGCCACCATCAACCCAGTCAACACCCAAAACCATTGTCGTGTTCGGACCCGTGCGTCCGTGTAATTCCCATCTTATTCCAGGATTACACATTACAAATCAATCACGTGTCCGACCCAGACACGAGCCACCAGAATCCCCAAACCGCTATCACAACTTGTCCACCACCCCCATCTACATACCTCGCTGGTGAGTCCCTCCACGTTCGCCGAAGTCGACCCTCCTCGTGGTCATCACCGCCTCCTCCGAGCGCAGAAGTTCGGACACCACGAGTGGCGCCCAGCCGAGGCGTGCCCCAAGCGTCGGTCGCCGCCACGCGAGCGCTGCCACACGCTCGATCTCGAACGTTCGACCTCCAGTACCGTGGATGGGGCCACGTTAACCCGCCCAACCTCGTTGACGTCTCAGCTCAGCACCGCACGAAGCAGATCCGTCGCACCCCATCTGGATCTCCACCGTGCGAGCGTCGTCATCCCGAGGCCGCTCGCGCCTTCCGCGGTTCCCTTCAGAGCTACGGCTGCCTCCGCCGTGGCTCCCTTTGTCACGACCCACACCCGAATTAGGGGCACGAGAACGTGGGTACGTCCAGCCTACGTCGCAGTATCGGCGGTAGAACGCTGTATAGGTCATCTATAACATCTAACATCTAACAATAAGATATATAAACCTGTCATCTCCGCACGGAGGTATAACATAACATCTCAACTCTATATCTCAAACACAAGTCTAGGAAAGATAGAACATGATATGGAATCAGATGAAAGGAAGAACTGAATATAAATAGAGTTATCACACCCCACAAAGTAGATATCCAACACAAATAAGTATAAGACCTGAAATATAACTAAGTCACAACTAACAATCGGAACAATCCGATACAAAATGAAAACTATAAACACTAGACTAGTCTAGGCTCCCTTTACTGAGCCAGATGCTCCTCAGGCTCCTGGAGGTCACCCTCATGTGTCCCATAGAAGGTAGGACAGTCACTATCATCATCTGTAATATTTTCAACAGGTCCAGTCAGGACAGGAACGAGCACAAGACATCTCACGCAGTTCATATCATGTTGGGAAATATAAAGCATGCATAGAGTAAAATACATGGACTGTAAAGAATATATATAAAAACGAGAGATATTTGATAACTGAAAATATCTATATATATGATAAGTAAGAACTGTAGGTAACCTGTGATTTAGAGCATGATATGGTTATATAAACGGGTTAGGACATATACAAGATTTCACAAGATTGCACAAGATGGAATTTTGATCATATAACCATTTCCTACTCACCCTCCCCAATCAATACACAAGGATCCAGTCAAGTTACGTTACCTTGCACAAGAGATTTTTATCATGTTTGCTCGCGTGATCATGAGAGTACAAGATTGCACAAGAGTATACATGAAAGCGGTGTACATAAAATACAAGATGTTCGTAAAAAGTACATGACAACTGTATTTGATACACCCCGAGGGGGATAACATCGCATGACAAGATCCATATAGTACCAATCCGTGATAATAACGTGACAGCATCATGTAAAGTAATCTAGAGCAAGAATATAAATCCTAACAAGTATGAAATGATCAGAGAATGTACTCGCCTGTCACCCTGTATGACTGATATGAATAGATGTCCGAACTGGTGTCACAGAGTCCTATTTAGAGTAAAACAGGTCACAATATATCCACAATGGTAAAATTAGAGTATACAATGCATACTACATGATTCTAGGTCAATCTGGTCAAAAGTCAACTCTTGGTCAACTCTAAAAGTCAAACTAGGTCAAACTAGTCAAAGTTAGGTTAACCAATGTCAAACTAGTTAAGGTTAGTAAAATCTAGGTCAAACTTAGACTAACTAAGGTTTTGGTCAACATGGACTAGTCACAAGGTCATTAGGTTAAGGGTCAACCATTAACAATCTAAGTCAACTCCATAGGGCTAACCCAAATCATGACACAACTCCTAATTATCCCACTTAACCCCATACATATCTTAAATTACATAGGACTATCCTCATAACCATATGGTCAAACATAAATCAACTAGTTTAATAGTCTAGGGTTTAGTCAAACCTTAGTTATCAAGCCCTTTAAAGTCCATCCAAGCCATTTCTAGGTCAATTAGGTCAAGATTAGATCAACCATGGTCAAATTAGTCATTCTAGGTTATTTCAAGTCAATCTAGGTTAACTAGGTCAAGTTTGACCTAAGGTTGACTTTGGTCAACTTTAGTCAAACAAGGTCAACTACCTAGGTCAAGGGTCACTTGGTCAAATTAGGGTTAGCCCCTAATGGCCATAGGCTAATGTCTATAACCCATAGGCCAGTAACTTACAGGTTCTATGTAAACCTACATCTAGAAAGTATAGTATCACATATATATACATAACTATATATATGCATATATATATAAAGATATATATATATATATATATATATATATATATATATATATATATATATATATATAATAGAGAGAGAGAGAGAGAACAATAGAGAGAGAGAGAGAGAGGTGGGAGTGTGTGTGTGGGGTGTGTCACAGTGAGAGGGGGGGCTGTCAAATATATATATATACAACATACATATACATATATACAACATACATATGTACATATATATATAGAGAGAGAGAGAACAATATAGAGAGAGAGGTGGGAGTGTGTGTGTGTGGGGTGTGTCACAGTGAGAGGGGGGGCTGTCAATTCTCAGAAAACTGAGAATTGGCAACAACGCACACACACATTACATATCTATATACACACACCTATACATACTACATATACACATATATATACACTCACATACACATACTCATATACCCACACACTCATATACATATATACATACATATACAATATATATACACGTAAATACACATGTATATATTCATAAAAATCGATTCAAAATCCACTTTTGAAAACTGGGAAAATACCAAAAATCTGGAAATGTGCACTGTGCACAGTGAGACAGGGTAAACCTAAATCCGTGTCCAAAACCAAATGTAAAACCCCTAAATTTCTACTATTTTTTTTATTTTATTAAAATTAGTACTGATTTAAAAATTTGGTATTGTACGTCGCGTAGTCGTATTTTACGTCGCGCACGAAATTTTATTTTTCGAATTTGCTCGACGAGTGCGATTATGTACGAGCGTACATATTTTTGAAAATATTATTTTTCTATTTTTAAAGTTTCAAAATAATATACATAATAATTATTTTGTTATCGTTCCAAAATTTTTTTCAGTTGTTATTTTATTTATAAAGTCTTTTATTTCTCATAATTATTAATAATAAATAATATTTTTATTGTATGCTAGAAAAGAATAATTATGAGAACATCATTTTGTACCTACATATATATTTCATAATTATTTATTAGTCTATTTTAAATAAAAATATAATTTTTGAGATTTACTAGTATTAATATTTTATTATTATTCAGAGAGATATTTAAAAATATTTATTATTTTTGAAATTATTATTATAGGTATTTTGAAAAATATATTTGGAAGTTATTGTAGCCATTTAAATCCTGATTTGATTTTTGAAATTATTTAAATAGATAAATATTTGAAAATTTGATTTATCCTATACGATTTTAAACTAAAATTTAATTTGATTCAAATTAGAATTGTATTTAGATTTGGATTTGGTTTTTAAATTAAGTAGAAGAATTATCTAATTGGGTTTTAAATAGTCCTAGTTCCTATCCAATTGGGAATTCCTACATCCTATAAATAGGCAGGTACTCCTCCAATATTTCTCACATCCCCAATATTTCTCACATCCACAAATATTTCTTCCACCACAAGTGCAGTGCCTCGTGTCCGTGTTCCACGTCCCAATTTCTTATTCCATATTTACAAATATATTTCCATCTCTCCGTGTCGGACAAACCCCGACACAAATAAATCAATAAATCCTAACCCTAACCTAGACAGCACCACACCCCATCCCGACATTTCTCCGGCCAACTCTCCACCACCGCAGCCACCCCGACATTGCCCGCACCCGTGTTTACCCTGTTTTTCTCGATCACCCGACCTTCGTCATCCCCATCACAGCCATAGCCACGCATAAACCCCAAATTCACTGTTCTGTCACTACCTGCCAACTCTAGACCCTAACACCCGTCACTCCTCGACGCTTGGCCTAGCCAAACACGCACACCCGCCCCTCATCACCACCACCGCCGTTTTCCCATCCTCACCAAAAGAACCACCACTGCCACACCGTCGCCACCGCCACTAATGGCACCACCCCAAAAATCTACCACCACCGCCAACAATTCTCAGATTAGAGAGAGGAGAACCTAACCTCGTCGGTGCTTCGACCGTTGCAAACCCTCGCGTAGGATTCGTTTGGACCGACCCCGAGTGCCACACCCTTCCACCGCCCTGGTTCCGCCTTCGCCTCGACGCCCAGCCTCCGCGGTGCGCTCCTCGCCGCCAGGTAGCCGTCGTGACGATGCCCCGAGCCGCGAGCGCCAGAGCTCGAGATCGACCCTCTCTCCCGGAAACCCTCTTCCGCGTCTCACCCTCTTCTCCCCTGCGCCTCCGGGCTGACACCGGCAACGGACGCCCGCGACCGCAGCTCTCCGTCGCTCCGCCGCCCGGATCTCCCGCTCCCGCGCCGGTGTCAGCCCCCGCGCCGCCTCCTCGGCGTGCCGCGACCCGTTCCTCCGCCCGCCTCCACCTTCGCTCGCCCGCGGCTCCTCCGCGTCAGCCAGCCCCGCCGAAACCCTCGCGTCCGTCGCCGCGTCCGGGCCGACCATCAACGCCGCCACCGCGTGCGCCGAGAACCACCGCGTGCGCCGAGCGACCGGCCGCCCCTTTCCTCCTCCGCGGCTTCCCAGTGGAAAACCCTTCCCCGCCTCCGGCGAGCTCCCAATCTCCCTCTTTCCCCATCGCTCACCCCTCTCCTTTCTCTCTCCATTCATTCTTTTATTTCATTGTTTTATTATTATTTTTTGGAAAGGAACAGCACACTTTGCTGTGTTATGTTGACTGTTTTTTTTATTTATTCTTTATTTATCTTTTGTTGTTTTTTTAGTGGTTCAAATCTTTGATGCATTATCATTATTATTATTATTATTATTATTATTATTAGAGTTGTATATTATTATACATATTATTAGTATCATTAGTATTACTTTTATTATTATTATTATTATTATTATTATTAGAGTTGTATATTATTATACATATTATTAGTATCATTAGTATTACTTTTATTGTCATTATTATTATTATTATTATTATTATTATTATTATTATTATTATTTTTATTATTATTATCATTGTTGTTGTTGCAGTGGTTAGTTGGCTATTATAGATGTTATTTTAGGTATTTTTTTATATGATTAATATATTTGCATGTAACAGTAAATTGATAAATACTTGAAATATTATTATCTTTATCATTGTTACTATTAGTACCACTTGTTTATTCTAATTACTTTATATAGGTAGTTACCTAAAAAAAAAAAAACTCTTTGTGTAACCAAAGATTATAGGCTACAATATATTATTTTAACATATTTTCTATTCAAAGTTTTTACAAAATTTTAGTTTTACAAAATGGGGTTTTGTCTTAAATTTTTAGAGTTATTTTGTAATTACCTAAAAACATACTTTGACTAATAAAAATATAGTCTTCAATTATAATAAATATTTCTTTTCCAAAATAGTTTACTTTTCTTTAAATTCCAATTCTTGACCCTTGCTAGTCATATTTTCATCTTCTTGCAATTCTCGGACCTTCCTATATCATTCCTAACCAAGTTGACCGTCCCGAACCTAATGGAACCGTCCGTGCCACCATCCGAAGTCACCTTGTACAGTTGTTGCACCGGAGTCACAGATCGTGCCACCTGGATCATTGCAGCACACCAGGCGTCCTACCAGGCAAGATACCTTGCCATCTTGTACTTACATTTGATTCATGATATTTTATATGTTGCTAGTGTTTTTACATTAGTAAGAGTATGTCCAAGTATGACTTGGGTGCCATCGATATGTATATCGATGTTTGTGTGTGTGTACGTGTGTGTGTGTGTGGACCATATGTGGTAGCGGACTTTCCCGGTGTGTTGAAGTTATGCTTCATAATTTCCTTGACTTGTTGACACGTCTCATACACGACACATGAGTGAGGATCATTGAGTCGACACGAACCTACTTATTCGACTTGCTACCGATACGGGCGGTTCGTGTGTCGGTTCATTTATGGATTAGCGGAGTCTAGATAGAGACTTGCATAGAGATATGGATCGCCAAGACATGGATATGACTTGTGTGATACATGGGCGGGGAAAACTACTGGGACGTATGAGCTAGCCCAAAGCCTTCTAGATTGCCCGGTTATGGGTTCATGGTTTCCCTGTTATGGGTGTGTCGCTAGAGGATATATCCATTGCACGGCCCTGACCACGACGTCAGATACGGTCAGGAGGTATGCTAGCGATGCAAAGTACGAACTAGGGGATATATCCATTGCACGGCCCTGACCACGTCGTCAGATACGGTCAGAGACGTATATTAGTTCATGCGAAAGCCTCTAGTGGATGCTATGCTTTATTCCTACCCACTTATACGTTCCAGTAAAGTTTTCGACTTGTATTACACCTAGATGGTTAGGTTCTATTGTGTTGGAGCATGTGGTCTTTTCTTTATCATGTATCATTTACAGTTCATCATGGTATTGTTTTTATGTATCTTGTTACGTCCCTCTGAGGACCTGGTTTTTCCCCAGGTGTGTGTTCATGTTTTCCGCAGGTATCCTAGCCAAGGCCGTGGACTTCTCCATTCTTTCGAAGGCGATTGCGCTTGGTTCGTCTTGCCGTTTTTATCGCTCGATTTCTTGTACATTTCTTTTATTGTGATAGTTGGTAGTGGACTTTGTCTCCGCCCAACGATTGTATCACAAATATTCGAGTTGATATTTATATTATTATTCTTTTCATTGTGGATGAGATTTAGTTTGTCTTGGATTACTATATTTTACAGCTTATGTATTCATACGAGACCTACGTACTTCGTATGAATACAGCTGGCATGTCTACGTACTTAGTCCTACGTATTTTGGGACTGGGGCGTTACATATTTTTGTGGTGGCCCATGCAGGTCTAGATAAATTGTTTGGTTACTTTACCGTACCAAACAAGCCTGCGAATAGTGATGGAACTGGGGATTCCCAGGACCCTTCCTTTGGTGTGCGTATTGATCGACAAAAAGTTAAACAGATCTAATACGTGTTCTAACCCTTCATAGGCGGAAACTAGGGTTCACGAATTATACCTGCGGCGGAAAGGAGACAAGTAATTCCTGGCAATCTCGAGCGGACGACCCTAAGATCTTCTGCACGTATTCCTTTCTCGAGTTGGACGTCGTTTGGGCGACGATCTCCCAACCTTTTCTTCTCCTTGGCAGCACTCTCTTTCTCTCCTTACGTGAATCACGAATTTAGAGAAAATTTCAGATTTCTTATCCGTAATCTGGCGGCCAGAGAATAGAGGATATATATAGGCTACGGCAGGGACCATGAGGAGAAATTAGGGTTAGGCCTCCTAACGGATCTAGATATCCCGTGTTCAGCCCGAACACACAATCCAGGCCCATTAACAATAGCTCGGTCCACTAATGAGCTATTGTTGCACTACCTCCCTAATCCCAAATTATGTTTGTGGGCTCCTTTTATTATATGCTCGTTTGGCTTCCCATGTTAAGATATCGTATGTCCGTCGATCAAATTAAGTTACTGACAACTATATTGATTCGACATCTTTTATCCTTAAGTAGTACCGCTCAACTTTATTTGTCATGTCGGATATAATCCACCTGCAGGGTTTACATGACAATCCTTATGAGCTCCTTAAGAGGACATCATCAACCCGATGTATCGGGACATGAATTCCATTTATAATCAACATCCCATCATACATACAATGTTATTACCCAATTCATAGAGGTTGTTGATCCATAATAAATCTCACTCTTTTATGAGTCAAAGTAATACACATTGCATATATATGTCCGTTATTATATCCGGATTAAGAGTACAAGCATCCATAATAACAGAGGTATTTGTTCTCTTATGTAGTCAGTACAAAGAGAACAACCTCAAGTGGTCCTGTTCAATACACACAAAATGTACTAGTGTAAACCTATAGTCAAGATAGACTAATACCAGATTATACTACAACCTTTTCAATAGATTGTCCAAGTCCATCTAGGTTGTGAACTATTTATATACTCCATAGGAAACTGATAATATGATCTTCTGTGTGACACCACACACCATGTTATCTACAATATAGAATATCAGACATTTGCATTAACACTTGCAACAAATACAATATGCAAACATTTGCCCATATGATTCTCATTCAAAAATTAAGGAAATAAGATTACTACAAAAGTGATGCTTTTAGTATATAACCCTAACAAATAGGATTAGAAGTCTAGGATCTCATCCACATACTTGACCTCTTTCCTTGATTTTATCTACCGTTTGACTCATCAATTGCATCTTGCTTGCTTCCTTCCATCCCTATTCTTATCTTCCCTTCGTGCTTGCTAGGGATGGACCCTACTAGTTAGTTGTCCCAAACACCATTAGTTTAAATCTTTAAGTTGGGTAGAATACCTTATAAACTAGCAACCCCTTTGACCTAGTGACCTATATTAGCAAGCTTATTTAGATCCTAGAATCTAGAGGACCTAACCCGTCTAGCCAACCAAGGACTTGGACAAGAAGACTATAGGACGACTATAAGACTTAGAATCATTCTACATTCTTTAAATCTTAATTTCTCGTGCTTATGTATTTACCATTTGACTAATGATGCTAATGTAGCCTAGTTTTTGCAAGCTTATTCTTTATCGAGTTTGTTCATGACATATGCTATTGAGCGCTCAGTAGCCTATTGTCTAATCAGAACCGGTGCAAAATGGTCTGATCAACCAAGTGCACTTTGGTTCGCTTTTGTCTATTATTCTACGTGGATGGGGACATAGTTAAACTTGTCCTTTAGAGTCCCATCCGCGACTGCCTTGACAATTCCTTTGAAATTTTCGGTCATCCTTGAATCACGTACTCGTATTCGATAATATCGTCTTGAAAACTCCTTACTGCTTTCGCATTCACCTATTTTAGGAGGACGAATGCGTTATACTAGAACTTCCTCTAACCTTCCTATCGGCTATGACCATTCTCACTCGATATTGCTATATCTTCATCCTAAACTACTCGACCCTATCAAGGCCCTCCAATCGCTTAATTAAAGCAAATCTATTTCGTTCTCTTAATCATGACCCTCATCCATTACCCGTGACCATGCCGTATTATTTTTACTACGATCTAGATCGCAATTTCTTACTACATGATTTTTGAAAACATTGTCATCATTGAATCCCCCTTGATACCCCCTTGTGTCCACTCACCCCCTACTAAATCCTTAATTTCGAGGACGAAATTCTTTTAAGTTGGGTAGGATGTAAAACCCCTAAATTTTTACTATTTTTTATTTTATTCTTTATTTATCTTTTGTTGTTTTTTAGTGGTTCGAATCTTTGATGCATTATCATTATTATTATTATTATTATTATTATTATTAAAGTTGTATATTATTATACATATTATTAGTATCATTAGTATTACTTTATTATTATTATTATTATTATTATTATTATTATTATTATTAGAGTTGTATATTATTATACATATTATTAGTATCATTAGTATTACTTTTATTGTTATTGTTATTATTATTATTATTATTATTATTATTATTATTATTATTATTGTTGTTGTTGCAGTGGTTAGTTGGTTATTATAGGTGTTATTTTAGGTATTTTTTTATATGATTAATATATTTGCATGTAACAGTAAATTGATAAATACTTGAAATATTATTATCTTTATCATTGTTACTATTAGTACCACTTGTTTATTCTAATTACTTTATATAGGTAGTTACCTAAAAAAAAAAAAAAACTCTTTGTGTAACCAAAGATTATAGGCTACGATATATTATTTTAACATATTTTCTATTCAAAGTTTTTACAAAATTTTAGTTTTACAAAATGGGGTTTTGCCTTAAATTTTTAGAGTTATTTTGTAATTACCTAAAAACATACTTTGACTAATAAAAATATAGTCTTCAATTATAATAAATATTTCTTTTCCAAAATAGTTTACTTTTCTTTAAATTCCAATTCTTGACCCTTGCTAGTCATATTTTCATCTTCTTGCAATTCTCGGACCTTCCTATATCATCCCTAACCAAGTTGACCGTCCCGAACCTAATGGAACCGTCCGTGCCACCATCCGAGGTCACCTTGTACAGTTGTTGCACCGGAGTCACAGATCGTGCCACCTGGATCATTGCAGCACACCAGGCGTCCTACCAGGCAAGATACCTTGCCATCTTGTACTTACATTTGATTCATGATATTTTATATGTTGCTAGTGTTTTTACATTAGTAAGAGTATGTCCAAGTATGACTTGGGTGCCATCGATATGTATATCGATGTTTATGTGTGTGCGTGTGTGTGTGTGTGTGTGTGTGTGTGTGTGGACCATATGTGGTAGCGGACTTTTTCGGTGTGTTGAAGTTATGCTTCATAACTTCCTTGACTTGTTGACACGTCTCATACACGACACATGAGTGAGGATCATTGAGTCGACACGAACCTACGTATTCGACTTGCTACCGATACGGGCGGTTCGTGTGTCGATTCATTTATGGATTAGCGGAGTCTAGATAGAGACTTGCATAGAGATATGGATCGCCAAGACATGGATATGACTTGTGTGATACATGGGCGGGGAAAACTACTGGGACGTATGAGCTAGCCCAAAGCCTTCTAGATTGCCCGATTATGGGTTCATGGTTTCCCTGTTATGGGTGTGTCGCTAGAGGATATATCCATTGTACGGCCCTGACCACGACGTCAGATACGGTCAGGAGGTATGCTAGCGATGCAAAGTATGAACTAGGGGATATATCCATTGCACGGCCCTGACCACGTCGTCAGATACGGTCAGAGACGTATACTAGTTCATGCGAAAGCCTCTAGTGGATGCTATGCTTTATTCCTACCCACTAATACGTTCCAGTAAAGTTTTCGACTTGCATTACACCTAGATGGTTAGGTTCCATTGTGTTGGAGCATGTGGTCTTTTCTTTATCATGTATCATTTATAGTTCATCATGGTATTATTTTATGTATCTTGTTATGTCCCTCTGAGGACCTGGTTTTCCCCCAGGTGTGTGTTCATGTTTTCCGCAGGTATCCTAGCCAAGGCCGTGGTCTTCTCCATTCTTTCGAAGGCGATTGCGCTTGGTTCGTCTTGCCGTTTTTATCGCTCGATTTCTTGTACATTTCTTTCATTGTGATAGTTGGTAGTGGACTTTGTCTTCGCCCAACGATTGTATCACAAATATTCGAGTTGATATTTATATTATTATTCTTTTCATTGTGGATGAGATTTAGTTTGTCTTGGATTACTACATTTTACAGCTTATGTATTCATACGAGACCTACGTACTTTGTATGAATACAGCTGGCATGTCTACGTACTTAGTCCTACGTATTTTGAGACTGGGGCGTTACACCACACTATGACACGAAACCCTTGGTTGGTAAGTATTGCCCCAAGTGTCCCCTAGCTTCTAGGGTGCCTGAGACACAGTCTCGACACGACACAATGTGTCAATCTCGTGAAAAACCCAATCGGGTAAACCCAGGACACATAAAATGTCACCGCATCGTGCACGAGTTCATGTGTCTCGTGGACACGACACAAGGGTCTAGAAGTCTCGTGATCACGTGGGTAGATTCGCCTAGGGTTGGTCTAGGGTTAGGATAGCCTGTCTCGTGTCCACGTGTCACCAGGACACTACACGAGACGCGTATCAGTCGAGAAAACTCGACTGATACACAATGTGCAGCGCAGTATGGTGCGGTGGGTTCGACGCCTCGTGGACACGACACACACCACGTGGGGCCACGTGGTCGTGTCCACGTGTAGCCCATGTGTTGGGCTACACACTCGTGTCACCATGAGGTGTCCTCGACTCGTGTCCACGCGACACGACGCGCGCGAAGTTGGCTCTGTGCGTGTGTGCACTGTCAGTGCATGACCAGTGTACGTGTCCTCGTGTCCTCGATACGACACGAGGTGTCGTGAAATTTTGGAGAAGTGTGCGCAGACACTGCCCCCGTGTCCACACCAATTTTTACGTGTCCAAGTGATGTGTGCAGTGTGTACGAGATACGTGTGAGCAGGACACAGTGTGTGTGCTGTGCGCAGCGTGTCCGTGTCAATTTTCGATACGAAAATGACACAGTGTCGTGCTCAGTCAAGTGTAGATGTAAACAACAAGTCTAGGGCTACGTGAATATGTAATTAGTTTTACAAAATATTAAAATTCATTTTTTGAGGCATTTCAACAAACACAGTTTTATAACCTAGGATACGTGTCCGATACGGACACCAAATCAAACCTACTTTCTACCAACTTATCCCACAGCTAGGGTATACCTATATGCATGAATTTATGAAGAAAAAACAGAATGTTAACTAAGTTATGGGTATTTACCAATTGAGTGAAACTCACGTTTTTCAAGAAAAGGAGGGGGTGTGTCCTATCCACTTGTTGGTGTCCAAGTCCTTGTGTCCAGCTTGCTAGCCTCCCTTAGCACCCTTTAGGTTGTAGGAACCAATGCAAAAGACTAGGAGTGATTTGGTTCAATTTTGATCAAGTTATGGATGTTTGAAGTGGAGGGATTTTTCAATGTTTCATGAAGTTGTAAAAATAGCTTGAATGAATGATGGGGTGACTAAATAGGAAGGGGGCATGGTAGGGGGTACCCTATGGCCTTCCTTCAAGGTGAAGGCAAGGACTTCCTTGCCAAAGTTTTGGATATTTTGAGCAATCTATGAAAAAGATCTAATATGTAAATATTAGATATTCTTCTACTTTAACCCATGGAAATATCTATCCTCAAGCTTCTAGGTTAGTGGCTAATCTCTAGATTAGGGATAAACTAGGTTAGGGACTAACATGGTACTTAACAATAATTAAAATAATATTAAAATACATAATTCCAAATAAAATCTAGTAAATTACCAAAATATCTCTTATGCTAAAAAGCCCTAACTTGATGTTATAAACCTATGGCTAGGCTCACATGGTCATGGTTAGTCTCTAGGTTCAGTAATCTCTAAGGTTGCACTAGCAAAACATCAAAATCACAAGTCAGGGTTTTAAATAGTTTTTAAAAAATAAAAATCACCAAAAAATAATATGGTTTAAATATCATTATTAAATAACTATATTACAAAATTTAAATTACCCTCATTTTAGAAACTGGTGCTACACCCTTCCCGCACGGTCGAAGTCCCCAAAAGTGCCGGTCGACCACATCGTCGGTCTCGACCTTGTCCCGGCGCCAGCTTCGTCGGGTCCTCCGCGGGCTGCGCTGGCCTCCACCGCAGCATCAAGAGCTGCCGACCCATGGGCACCGCCGGCTCCTCCTCTCCTCCTCCCCTTTCAATTGGTCCCCATTCCCTTCTGTAAGCTTCTCTCTCTTCCGTTCCTTTTATTAGATTAGATGTTGGCTTTGGGAAAGAGGAACATGTGTGGTCTTCATCTTTTATTTGACTATTATTTATTAATAACATCAGTATGTATTGGTATGTACAATACAAGTACATATACCACATCATGATTAGAATTATACTAGAGAGCAATTATATTATTTTTCTTATTATTATTATCATTATTGTCATATAAAATATTTCTAATAATTTTTCTTTCAAAATGGTAATTTGTAACAAAATATTCTTTTTGGCTATGGGCCTTGAGAGTATTACATTTTTTTAGTTCCTAATGTTTTGGAATATTGAGATTATAGTCTAGGGTGCTTAAGCCATTAAAACTATTATTAAATAATTTGTATTTTGTTTTTGTGGATTCGTTGGGCCAGAGCCTAGTAATCCATAGAAACATCAACAGTCCATAAAGGATTGAATGGTTTTGGGGTATTGGGCTGTTATTTTTAATCTAATTGAAGGATTAGGCCTTTATGCATATATTGTAAATAGTAAAATTAATTTTAAATTGTATTTATTTTTGTTTCTTATTAAAATTTATACTTATTTAGGCCATGAGCCCAATAGACCATTTAAATAGAATTTGTTATTTTGGGATTTCATGTTAAGCATTTTACTAAATATGTTGGTGCATATAGCTATAAAGAATTTATATTAGATTTTATAATAAACTTTTATATAAATATTTTACAGTTATATAAGTATATTTTAGTTTAGTTATAAGTATATTTAAGTGTATTTCGAGAGGACTTTTATAATATACTCTAGCTTAAAAACATAATTTGGTTATGGGCTTGTGACATCCATGGCTATTCGGTGCCAACATCAACTGCAACTTAATTAAGGCAAGTGTACTTTCTGATTGCTTTTAATTCATATTAGTCTTTTCATTTCATGTTTATACATGTCTTGCTGCTTGTTGATACGCTCGTCACACGGAATTAGTATCATGGATTTATTATACATTCTTGACTGTCATTTTCATGATTACCATGCTTGCAACCTGATTCCATGAGTACTAGCTGGACGGAAAAATATCTTAGTAGACGTGTGAACAACCCCTTACCCATCCCAATATGTCTAATCTTGACTGATAGTATAAAACCCCTATTTTATTATTATTTTATTAGACTTAAAAATAAATTTATACAATTTATGGTTTTATTAATTATAAAACAATAAAGTTAGCCATTGTTTTGTTTTGGAGCATTAGACGACCATGACTTTTAGCACGGAAGTTGTAGAAGTGTGCCTTGACTAGTATATTAACCATGTCAAGGGAAGCCTAGCCATGGTGATGTCCAAACTAGGAAAACCAAGCCAAGTTACGAATACTTATTTAAATTATTTAATTAAATATTATTTATATTAATTTTTAGATGACCTGGTTTGTCCAATTCAGCACGAACTGGGCCTGGACCAAACCCAAGCCCAAGTAGACATATGGTAGGACCAAAGTGGCCATGTAGACATATTTTATGTACATAAAAATATTTTCTAAATTATTTTAGAATTTCATCTACAATTTCTAATTATTTAATTATTTGTACAATTATTGGTATTTTTATTATAATAATATTTTACAAAAATGGTACAGTTTTCTGGACCCGAATAAGAAGTGTGGTAAAGTCCACCCAAAACCACCATTTGGTTTTTATTTATTTTACTATTATCAAAGTATTTTGCGAGAAATTAAATCAATAATTATTTATATTATTAGTAGTTGTCAATTTTTATTGTCAACTGGATATATATATTTAATGTATTATATATGTAGATAAGATGTAAATTTTATTTAAATTTCATAGAGATATATATATATATTATATATATATATATATATATATATTATATATATAATATATTTATTATAAGACTAAAAGAAAAAAAAGAATGGAGTAGTCGGCCCAATGGGGTGGGACCGACCCCCCAACCAAACAAAGTAATATGCAGCAGCTATTATTAGCTTCACGCCCAATGAAGGGGACCGATCCCTTTACAAAGGAGTAGCAGCAGCTACATTGGGGCCGACCCCCTCCCCCCTTAGATATATACATATGTATATACGTAAATCTAAAACCCTAAACTCCTAATCACCCTAATCCTCCTCCTTTCTCCACTTTTCTTCCTCCACCCTCGTCGCCTCTCCCCGGTAAGCGCCCAGCCTCGTGCGCCGCAACACAGCCCCGCGACAGCAGCGGCAACAACAAACGACGATAACAACACAGAATTTAACAACAAGGTATCCGACTTCTCATCAATTTCTCCTTCAATTTCAATCCTTTTTAGATCCGTAAATTCGTGTAGAAAGCCCACATGACCCTCTTCGAGATCCTCTAGGTGGATTTTAACATGGCCATCCAACTTGCTCGAAAAATCGAGACAAAATTGGAGAAAAACTATTTTCTGGTATATTAAAAACTGTTTGAAACATCAACTTGTCGGCCACTTTTCTCGCTGTCCATTAAACTTTCGTAAAAAACTAATTGAAGGTGAAGAATAACAACATAACCGAGACAACAACACAATTTGTAGAATCAGAGTTAATGCATCGTACAGAAAGTTATGGATCGATGAACTTGTGCGAAAAACTGTTTTTGAAGCATTAAAAATATGGAAATTCCCGATACGGCGTGCTCCCCGACAAACCGGGCGACGTGGTCGTGCACTATATGCATCGAAAGGCGCGTATGGATGTTGTCGACGTATGGAAAACTGACGGAACCCGATTTTGTTGCATGTGCGTGACAAAATCAGTGTGTATCCGTCAAAGATACCCCCGTATCGACCCTTGCAAATTAGCAACTTTTTGCACACTATCAAATCGCGACGACTTGCGCCATTGGACTCAAAATATTTTTCTGGTCCCTGTGAGCCAGTTTGGTCCGATTTTTGAGATCGTTGACTGGGACCCCATTTTGGCGGGCCCACAATCCCACTCAACGGGCAATTTTGTGCACAGCCCACCGGAATCCAAAAGGACATACCGTTGAGTTCTCTCCTCAAACTGAATCCGTAGATATATAGTTTGACGACTTTAGAGACCATAGACTTTGGCACACGTTTCGGTGCAAAGCGGTCCAACGGCGGACATCGTTTTGACCCGAAATTGTGATTTTCCCTGTTTTAGAATTTAACTTTTGGACAGGCATTTTATAGGCATATCTTATATTCTAAACTCGTTCGTGATGTTTGTTGCAGCATCCGGAGTCATCTGCAGGATTTGGCTTTTCTTGCTTCGTTTATTTGTCTGTTCGAGCTACTGGATTATTCTCTTTTGTACATAACCTCAGGCAAGATACCTTGCCATTATACTGTTTATATTTAGTTGTATTTTATTACATATCACAGTTCATTTATTTCCAGTTTTTACAGTTCTGATTTACTGTCTGCTCAGTGATATTAGCTGTACTTTGTTATTATCCTTTGGTTGCATATGGACTTAGAGTTAAGAGACTACGTTTGTAGTGTATTACATATACCTTGACACAGTTGTACCATAAGGATGTGTGAGATGAGTAGCATGTAGTGGTCCTTGCGTGTTGGCTGATCCCAGTGCGCATGCATTAGAACTAACTGCTAATAGGAGCATGTTAGGAGACTTAGCAGTTAGTAGAAAAACATGGTCATGAGGCGACTTAGATAGGTACATTGGGCGGAAGGACAATACCTGACGTATGGGCTTCGATTGCTTCCTTGTAATCGGAAGCTCTGCTGGAGATACGGGTATGAGCCTCTCAGGTTGGCTACTGTCGTTTTTCAACGTCATGCGCTTAGGTCACTGGTGCCCAAGCGGACTATACCAGATCCCATTTACAGCCAGGGCTCATGCGTCTAAGATTGTTTCTCAACTGCATGTTCTTTAGTACGTTATGTTACCTTATTTATGTCTTGTCACTTTCTTTGATTGTGGTATATTTTATATTCAGTTTTATATGGCATATTTATTGTATCTTGTTACGTCCCTCTGAGGACTTGGTTATTTCGTCAGTGTGGTACTCTTGTCTTTCGCAGGTGTTCTATCTGTGGCCATCGCTATTCTACGAGGATGATTGTACTTTGATCGTCTTCGCTTCGCTTACCAAACTTTCTTTTGTTATGTATTTCTTTCATAGTTGGTAGTGGATTTGCTCCGCCCAACGTATTGTACAAAGACTTATTATAGTTGATTATATGATATCTTTTATTCTTTTTGTGGATGAGATTAGATTACTCTTGGTTTACTGCATTTTACAGCTTATGTATACTACAAGTTTCTATTTATTGGAGTATACTTCGTATGTATGCAGCTGGCATAGATACGTACCTAGTCCTAAGTTTTTGGGACTGGGGCGTGACAGATAGCAGCTGCACACGAAACGTGCAGGGTGCCGTATTTACCCTTAGCCGTTCACATGTCAACTAGATATTTCAAATCACATAGATAGTTGTATTTTATTTGTTTTCCTTGTCTTCTTCACCAATTGCCATGTCATCAGTTACTTTCTAGTTTTCATCTCTCATATGTTATTTTTATGTCTTGTTAATTCTATTATGTTTTTACATTGTCGTCGGTTTGTGTGCTTGTTCCATTCCTGACTGAAAACTATTTTTTAGATTAGCTATGGCTTCTCTTAGCATTAGGAGATACGGGTGTACTTGCAGGCCAAAACTTAGACTTTAGATAGATATGTAGCCTTTTCAAATATGTATAAGAATTTTGTATTTTCTTTCAAATATAAATGTTGTAAATAAATTTAAATATGAATGAGCAATAAATATTGTATTTTGAGTATCTTGGTCGTGACAACGTTCTACCACCGACTTTGCGGCGTAGGTTGGCTTGGACGCATTTTATCCGAAAAGCGAGTGCAGGTCGTGACAAGATCTGGAGAAGCTCGGTATTGAGATGATTCGGCCAGGATCAGTGATACAGATGATGCGCAGACATTCAGTCAGGTCTGATAGAGCAGATCAAGGAGACTCAGTCTACAGATGAGAGCCTCCGCAGACTCAGAGTCCAGGCTTTAGCTGGATTACTTGATGACTTTACCATAGCAGAGGAGATCCTTGAGGCATGGCAGCCGGTTATGCGTGCCGAAGGGAGAGCTGACAGAGGCGATCTTGCAGGAGGCGTACCGATCGCAATTCTATTCATCCCGGTGCCAATAAGATGTACCGTGACTTGCGGGAACATCTTTGGTGGCACGGGATGAAAGAGATATATCACGCTTCATTTCGAGATGCCTAGTTTGCCAGCAGGTCAGGGAGCGTCAGAGGCCAGTTGGTCTATTGTAGCTGTTACCCATTCCCGAGTGGAAGTGGAAACATATTCGATGGACTTTATCTCAGGGCTTCCTCGTTCCCAAGGAGGAAAGGATGCCATATGGGTTATCGTTGACAGACTGACGAAGTGTGCTCACTTCATACCCTTCAAGGTGGGGCTCTCCACCGAGAAGTTGGCAGAGCTATACATGTAGAATAGTTCGCTTGTACGTACCGGTGAGCATCATATCAAACCAGGATAGCAGATTCATATCCCATTACTGGAGGAGCTTGCAGGAGGAGTTGGCAGTTGGCTCAAGTTCAGTACAGCGTACCACCCCAGATCGATGGACAGTCCAAGAGGACGATTCAGACGCTCGAGGACATGTTGAGGACATGTGTGCTGGACTTTGGCGGATCATGGAGATCCATATTCACTTGGTAGAGTTTTTATACAACACATCTACCAAGCCAGCATCGGTATGTCTCTATTCGGATTATATGGACCGATGCCGTACACCGCTCTTTGGGATGATATTGGGAATAGAGTATGCTTGGGCCAGAGATGATCACTGAGGTAGCATAGAAGGTCGGGATGATCAGAGACAGACTCAGAGTTGCTCAGGACAGGCAGAAACACTGGCCGATGCTAGTCGCAGACCGATGGAGTTCACCGACGGAGATATGGTGCTAGTGAAGATATCACCCACCAAGGCGATCCGATTCGGACGAGACGACATTGAGCCCTAGATACATTGGA
Organism: Iris pallida; assembly: GCA_029216955.1. Classification (NCBI taxonomy): domain Eukaryota; kingdom Viridiplantae; phylum Streptophyta; class Magnoliopsida; order Asparagales; family Iridaceae; genus Iris; species Iris pallida. The sequence goes on from JANAVB010044218.1 coordinate 9,592,136, forward strand.
CCGTTCAGATACTCGGCTGGATCGGAGAGGTAGCTTACAGGTTGCACTTCCACCTAACTTAGCAGAGTTCCGATGTCTTTCATGTGTCTCAGCTGAGGATATACGTTCCAGACCCAGCCATGTGCTAGATCATTCAGAGCTGGAGATTGGACCGAGTCTTGCGGTTACTGAGCAGCCAATGAGATATTGGACCGGAGGAGAAGAGGCTGAGGAACAAAGTCATACCCTTGGTCCGAGTAGCTTGGAGCCGTCAATCTTCGGGAGAATCTACTTGGGAGAGGGAGTCAGACATGAGGGAAAGATATCCTTACTTGTTCGACCCACCAACCGTGGGAACCATCCATTCCCGCTTGATACCTTAGAGGTTCTCTTAATAAATAGCCTACGTCTTTGTTTTAATTGTTTGCTATGTTAAAATATTTGTAGAATCTCTATCCTTGTGAATTTCAAGGATGAAATTTTTTAAGGAGGAAGATTTGTAAGCCCCTAATATTTTAATTAGTTTTAATTGAGGGTTTTTTAGTTACAAATGGCATTTTTATCCTTAAAATAATTTATTATAATTATTAAATTTCTACATAAATAATTTTTAAATGGTTTTTAAAGCCTAAAATATTTTTCAATTATTAATTATTTAATAGCATTTTGCAATTATTTTAAATGTTTTAAGGCATTTGCAATATTTGAATCTTCTGTGCAAATTATATTTTGTACAGAGCTTTTCGGGGGGGGGGGGGGGGGGGGGGGGTTTATGCAATTTGGAATTTGCAAATTCAAAGGAGGTGGGGGCTTTGTTAAATACGAATCATATGGGGGTTTCTGCTAAAAACCCTGACCACAGCCTTCGTCTCTGCCTATTCGACGACCGACTCGCCGTAACCCTAATCCTAATTCCTAAAATTTTGGCCAAAACCCTAATCTAATCCCAAACCCAGCCCTATAAAAGACCCCCGTTCGAAACCCTAACCCTCTTCACTTCCCGAACCCCACAGCCTACGCCCTAGCCCGTTCTTCCCCGACGATCATCGGAACCCTAGATCTATCCTAGGCGCCGCCCCAGCCGTCGTCGTCACCTCCGACCACCACCATTCGGTTCGCCTCGACGAGACAAACTTAGCAGTATTTTTTCGACGCCCCACGACGCTTCCTCCGACGAGTAGCACCCGGACAGCCTCCGCTCGACCGGACACGTACGTGTCATCTCGTCTCTCGTGTCGCTTTGTGTCTCGTGTTTGCATCACTAGACTCGCCTAAACACGAGTTCGCTAGTGTGCTCGGACACGACAAATTTGTGTCGTACATGTCGTGCTAGCCACGACACAGGACTCGTATCGAATTCAAACGCTCGTGTCCCTAACTGTCCGGACACGATTAATGTTAATTGGTTAACGGGTTTAGTTTAATGATAACGGGTTTAAACCCGCACAGTAATGGGTTAACAATATTGGTTTACTGTTTAAATCGGTTTGGGTTCAGGCCCAATGGGTTTGGGCTGGGCTATATATATATATATATATATATATATATAAAATATATATAATATAATATTATATTATATTATATTATAATATAAATATATATATATATATATATTATATAATAGATATATATAATATATATATAATATATATATATTTTTATGTATATATGTGTATGTGTATTTATATATATTAATAATATATATATATACTGTTATATACTATATATATATATATATATATATATATATATATATCTATATATATATATATATATATATATTATATATATATATATATATTTTTATATATATTATATATATATATAAATTATATATATATATTTGTTATATATAATATCTAGATATATATATATATATATTTGTTATATATATAAATAATATATTATATTATATATATATATATATATATATATATATCTATATATATATATATATATATATATATATATATATATGCTTTTTGAATATGTTCATACTGTGCTTTTATGCATGCAAATATAGTTATTCTATATTTACATGTTATTTTTATTATCAATAATATTATTGATATGTATATTTTACTGCATTTAAAATATTATTTTATTATTTACTTACGTATTTAAAATTAGTATTTTTGTAACTGTGAATTATGGCCGTTTGGGTCCAGACCTAGTATGGGTTCTGTGGACTTAAATGAGCCTAAATACAAGGCTTGTACGAGTCATATCAGACTTGATTCATGCTTTGGGTCCCGTATATGGACTCCGGTTCAATTTGTATACGTATATAAAATATTAATTAATTATTATTATTTTCCAGAAATTATAACTTTCTGTATTTGAATTTTATATATAATTTAGTCTGTATAAATCTGGGAAAAATATATTTAAATACTATGTTAATTTAGATAATTTAATATATTATTCCAGGATATATTTAGTACTTTTGACATTTATGAAAATCGGAAACAGAACTCATTTTCAGGGTACTTATGTTTACTAATTTTTAATAAATATCTATCAGGGTTTATAATTCCAAAAAAATTTGTATAAATTTTTTAATTAACAAGGATCATTTTGGTACTTTATTTTATGTATATTTGAGCTTTTTGCCTATCTTAATAATTGTTGGAACATAGTGTACAATGTTATTTATTTATGAATAATTACGACTTGCGATGTTATGTTATTTTGGGATATTTTAGTGTTGGGCCTTACCCTACCATAGTATAAAGGCCCTAGAAAGTTGGTTTAGGTATTGTGTCACCCCACATTGGTCTCTTATGCTAAAGTCATCATTTGGCTAGGTGTCCAGTCAGAAGTCGTGTCACACCACTAGTGTCCTAGTATTTAGCTTAGTATAAAAACTAAGTATATATTCCTTTTTATAGTGACGGACACCGGATATCTATAGCTTCATACAACATACCCTTGTTTTGCACAAGGCAAGTACCTCTACAAACTTTATTTACTGCATGTAATGAATTGTGTAAAACCATGTTAAATACTGATACCTAAATTGTAAGTCATATCTGGAATATCTCTACATGTTTCACATGCTTTATACTACTCTCAGTATCCCCATGTTTTTTTACTGATCTCGTATCTCTCACTTGCTTAGAATCTGGGTTATGGAGAAACTGATAGTTGAGTACGTGATCATGCCCCCTCTACCGTAATCGAGCAAGGTTTCATTTTATATGTTACCGCACCGTAGGCTTTTCTTAAAGCTGTATTTGTACGTATGTACATCTATTGCCTTATCACTTGTACGGATACATTTCATTTACATATGCCCTCCGCACATTGTACACCTATTGACGATCACGTACCTGCTTCTGTTTTAAATATTATATATACATCTGTCGCTATGACATGTATCATTGCCATGATAGATTGTGATATACCATGATTCATGTTTATTACACTTCTGTTCATTTCATGTTTCGTATATTTAGTTTGTTAGAATCAGTACTTGCTCCGTCCTGACAGGATAACGTTGTAGGTATACTTACCGAGAAAGAGTTGCTGTGATTCCTATTATGTGGTCGCCATCGAGGATCATACTTTACCTTACGAGGATGTACCTGCGGGGAAACTCATCTAGTTTGTTTAGTTGCTCAGGACTTTTGAGAGCAGACATGCTTTAGACTATGTATTTTGATACTGGACCTGTATCCATTTTACATCTTGGATATGTACTTGAAACATATTTATATACTAAATTATTTTGTGTTTGTGATGTTTATCTCAATATGACAATGGAACTATTAGCACACTTTGATCTTATATTGTTTGTCTTTAGAACAGCTTACTACGTTTTACCTCAAGCGTAGGCTGGACATGACTCGTCCCGACCCAACAATTGGGTAGCGGATCGTAACATGGGTGGTGAGTGGGGGGTGGCTGGGGGGTGGGCAGAGGGGTGAGGGCGGCTGGGGGGAGGGAGGGTTAGGGTTCGGATTATGGGTGGGTGTGTAGGGGAGGAGGGACGGGGGGGGTGGGGAGGGCGGCTGGGGGTAAGGAGGGGGGGGAGGGAGGGAAGGGTTAGGGTTAGGGTTCGGGTTAAGGTTAGGAGTGGTTGGTGGAGGAGGGAAGCAGGGGTGAGGGAGGGCTAGAGAGGGGAGGGGGCTGGTGGAGGAGGGGGTTTGGGATAGGGTTCGGGTTAGGGTTAGGGTTGCGGGTGGTGGGGAGGGGTCGGGGGAGATGGGTCAGGGGCACCGATAGTGTCAAAAAATCTGATAATTTAGTAATAATTATTTTTTTCGACACCAAAAAATCTGATACTCCCGATTCGAAACCACCGATAGTGCCGATATTTAACTAGTTTTGTTGGTTGGTTAATGCCGTCATCTATTTTCCTTGATCCCGATACTCATAGGAATGGTCCCGAGTCACGACCGTACGTCGGGTTAGGACATTCTTGTTGCTCGTGGGGTTGGAGGGGGGTCTGCTGCTCGGGGTGGGGCCCCGAGGGGGCTCGCAGTATATATGTATGTATGTAGTATGTAGTATATACGTTTCAGTTTTGAAGTTTATTCATATTTGCATATATCTAGAATGTCTATATCCATGTATTTGCTAGACCGTTCGTGGATGTACAATCGCGCGTATTCAAGATGACAGGTGTTTTCCATAAATAAATTCTTTTATTTATTGTGTATCTGGGAAAATTACAACTTTGGGAGTCCGATCTAGAAGACGATCGCTTTATCCTGTAGACTATGCGAAGAAGAAAAGAAGAAGAAAAACTCTCAAAATTTTGACAACAGTTGTAGGTATCTGTGTCTCTGTTACAAATAAATAATAAAAGACTCTATTTATAGAGTCAAGATAATAACTTAAAGGATAACTACCTCACCACCTGTATACTTGAAAAGTCACGCAGACTCCAAATACACGCAGAGTTAGTGAGTAGTTACTGGACGTGGCCCGTAACTATTTGGACACATGGCATCAGTGCATGGTCGTGTGCAAGTTACTGGGCACGCGAGAGAGAGATCGGTGGCATGGCTGCCACGTACTCCATTTGAAAATGAAATCCACGCTGACTTGCTGAAGGCAAGAATCCACGCAGATTCTTTGACGCAGACTCGTTGAAGGCGAAATCCACGCAAGCTTTGAAGAGGATACTTCAGAATTCACGCAAGCTTTGAGAAGAATAACTCAAAAGTCACGCAGTTTGAGGAAAGAGAAGGTTCAGAATCCACGCAAACTGCCAGCTGTCTTGTTTTGGCACGCTTCGTCTGACACAAAATCTCTGTCATTGATTTATATTGTCAGCTGCATTAAATGAAGACAAGACCCAAAGTCACGCCAACTTGATAAAGAACAAGTCTTGCTAAGGAAGATTTCGAAAATCACGCAAACGACGGCTGTGATCTCTCGAGTTCTGTGCATACGAGGCATACGAGAAGACGTTTCTCGACTGTTGTGTTGTCAGTCATTATGATTCTGACGTATGGCTGAGCTGTCTCTGCGTGACTTTTGAAGGAGATGGTCAGGCAGAACTTAGCGTATCTTTTGTGCTGCTTCTTGGATCACTCTGCGTGACTTGTTCTGATCAACTCAGTGTGACTTCATTTTGAGGCCTACAAAACCCCTTCAAAGTTTTCGAAAAAAATGATAAAATATTTTCGAAATACTTTGAAAAATAGAGATGATGAAATGAGTTAAAGTCACGCTGAGATGACTTTAATAAGAGATGATTGAGCTGTTAGGATTCTGTCTGTTAGGATCCTTCAATGATTTGTATTTGTGATGGAATATAAATGCTCAATGATTTGTATTTGTGGATGAATTGTGGACATAATAGATAATGAAATCTTCTTTTCTATTTTAGAGTATATGATATTATCAGAGATATATGGACGTGATAATATGTAGGAACTCAAAAGAAAATAGATTGATTTCTATGCAGAGGTCAAATAACGAATGAAATAAGTAGATTCGGAATCGATTCAGAGGTTATGAAAACGTGATCAAATAACGAATCCCCACTTAATGAATTGATAGAAGATTATGAACGGACGAACCGTTAGATGAATCGGATGAACCATCGGATGCAATGAATGGTCAAGTATGAATGAATGAATCTTGGGAAAGAACCCGTCCCTTTCGATTCTTGTAACCATATGCCTATAAATAGATCATATATTTGAGTAGAAGGATTACTTTTTATCCACAATGTCTTCTGAAGAGAATACAAAGAAGGCTGAAGTCGCCCCCGAAGCTACTGAAGGTGTTAAAGAACATCCACCTTCGCAGAAGAAGGAAATGGGCAAAAGCTCGCCTACTCCCAAGCCGCCGAAAGATATCCTGGACTTCCTGATCGAACCAGGAGAAACCGAAGAAGAAGAAGCAATGAGGCTGGATGCCTGTCAATTCTTGGTGCGGTCAGGAAAAGATGCACTCAATTCTTTTGCTGATTATGTATGTGGTCCCGTCCCAAATATGAAAGGGATTATAGTGATCTTCCATGATGATGTACTCTTTTTCTTGAAGAATTTGTCTCAAATAAACTCCGTTTAAGGAAACTTTGTTTACGATATCCTTTCCACTTTATATTTTTGCCTTTATTCACTGATCTTTTGACTCAGAAATCAGAAAGACTAAATATCATTTTCATAAATATGATATTGAGATAGAAAATTCAGAGGTAATATGGACATGATTTTCTGGATATCAAATTTGTTGAGAAAACGATACAAAGTAGAATACCTCCACTGGGGATAATATATATCAGAATGATTCTTCGGAAAGAACAATGAAACAGCTGGAGAATGGGGGAGGACAATCTTGACAGAAATATTAGACATAGTACTTCTTCAAGAATTTGCCATTGATAGGCATCATAGTGGCTTTACCATCTAGAGTAGTGAGTTGATAAGTCCCATTAGAAAAGATCTTATTGACAATGAATGGACCTTCCCATTTTGCATCAAACTTGCCCTTACTCATGTGTGTCATAGTCATCGGGCGTCTGACAGTAAGCACAAGTTCTCCTTTCTGAAATGTTCGAATTCTGGCTTTCTTGTTAAAAGCCCTTGAAATTCTAGCTTGATAGAATTCGATATTCTGTTGAGCAATAACCGCCTTTCATCCAGAGCCTCCAATTCTTGAAGTCTAAGACGATCATTATTTTCTGAGGTAAGTTCATTAGCGATTGCTATCCTTAAAGAAGGAATTTGAATCTCTAATGGGAGAACAGCCTCAGATCCCTACACCAAAGAGAAAGGTGTACACTTAGTAGCATTACGGACTGATAAGCCCACAAGCATTCACCAAGCTTCTCACTCCAATTTCGTTTGTTGGAAGAAACAACTTCTTCAAGAGTTTGATGATGGTTTTGTTGAAAGCTTCTGCTAATCCATTAGCGACAGGATTATATGCGGTAGAAGCCACATTATCAATCCGATGATCGTCGCAGAATCGAGTAAATCTCTGGCTGACGAATTGTGGTCCATTATCATGAATAATGTGCCGAGGAACACCAAATCTATAGATGACATGGTGTTTGATAAAGCTGATAACATTGGAAGTCTTGACTTCAGATAATGGAATGGCTTCGGCCTATTTGGAGAAATAATCGGTTATTGCAAGAATGAACCGATGTCCTTTGGATGAAGGCGGATTAATTGGGCCAATAATGTCCATGCCCAAGCTTCAAAGGGCCATGATGCTACCCGGATGTAGAAACTTCGAAGGTTGATGTATAAAATCCGCATGGATTTGGCAAGCTTTATATTTCCTTGCATATTCAATGGCATCTGATACCATAGTTGGCCAATAATAACCCATCCGTCGAATACGGTCTTGAAGTTTTGGCCCAGGTTGATGTGCTCCACAAATTCCATCATATGCTTACGAATAACTTGTTGGGCTTCATCACCGGCAATGCACCGAAGAAGTAGACCGTCATAAGATCGGCGATATAAAGTCTTTGTAGTATGATTATAGAATCTGAGTGATCGTCGTCTGATAGATGCTGCTTCACTCGGATTATCTGGAAAATATCATACAATACGAAATCTAAGAATGGAAGTCTCCAATCTTTATCCGTATTCTGGGTCTCAGCTGCATATTGAAGGTAAATTCAATGCTAGAGTCAGATGAAGAAGAGAATGATTTACGACCAAATCCAAATCCTCTTGTTGTATTGACATCGTGAGTTGATGTTTCTTCAATGTCAGCAGGAAGTCCAAGAGTCAGATTGTTCTCAAGGTGGAACAATTCTCGATTGTATACGACAATTATTCGTTGCCGCCTGACTGGAATAGCTAACACGCAGCAAGATTAGCAAGAGCGTCAGCTTCTGTGTTGCATGCTCGTCTAACATGTTCTATGAAGAATTCCTTAAATGATGAGGCCATAGATATGGCCGCTCTATGATAAGGAACCAGATCTTGATGGCGAACTTCGTAAGTACCTCGTATCTGGTTGACAATGAGTTTAGAATCTCCATATGCTTCCAAATGTTGAATGTTCAAATGTTTAGCGAGTTGGAGACCAATAAGCAATGCATTGTACTCAGCAACGTTGTTCGAACATGGCTGATCAAGAGAATAAGCTCTTTGAACGGCAAGCCCTTCTGGTGATACAAGAACGATTCCGACTCCAGCAACAATGTTACCATTAGGACCTATCCTTGAAGCTCCATCAAAGAATAGACGCCAAGTAGGATCTTCTTCAGCGATTTGATTCGAATTAAAGACTTCATCCGGAATCTCATCATAGAGTTTTGAATCTTCTGGGATCGCATGAGCGGCCAGAAAATCAGCAAGGGCCTGTCCTTTGACTGACTTCTGGGGAATATAGTGCATGTCGTACTGAGCAAGTAGAATTCCCCAATTAGCCAATCGAGAATTTAGAACACTCGGCTTCTTCATCATGACCCGTATGGGGTTGATCCTGGAGATGACATGAATAGTCTGACCCATGATATAATGCGTGTCTTTTGGACTGCGAACATTAAAGCTAGACATTCTTTTTCAATTGGCGAATATCGAGGTTCAGCTCCGGTCATAGTGCGACTGAGATAGTAAATGGCTTGTTCATGACCATCTTTGTTCTTTTGAGCAAGTAGTGCACCCAATGAATGACTCATGGCTCGGGTATACAGAAGAAATGGAATTCCTGATACAGGAGGTACCAAAACTGGAGGGCTCATCAAATATTGCTTTATGTCCTCAAATGCTTTCTGACATTCATCATTCCAGACGAAAGAAACACCTTTCTTCATAAGTTTGTTGAATGGTCTGCAGCGTCCTGATAAATTAGAGATGAATCTCCTGATATAAGCGATCCTTCCTTAAAATCCTCGTAGCTCTTTTAAGGAGCGTGGAGGACGCATCTCTTGAATGGCTTTGATCTTCTCGGGATCCACGTGTATACCTTTAGCGGTAATGACGAAGCCGAGAAATTTGCCACTAGAGACTCCTAGAAGGACTTAGTAGGGTTCATCTTCAATTGATGCTTGCGTATTAGATCAAATATAGTCTTCAAATCTTGGATATGATCCTCCTTTTGTCGACTTTTGACAGCAATATCATCAACGTAGCATTCTACTGTTTTCCAAAGATGTTGACAGTATAGTGCTCATAGCTCGCTGATAAGTTGCTCCTGCATTCTTGAGACCAAATGGCATAACTGTATAACAGTATGTACCAATTGGTGTTCTGAAAGATGTGTGCTTCTTCGTCTGGAAACATCTTGATCTGATTGTATCCGGAATACCTCCATGAACGACATTCGTTCGAACCCGCAAGTATTATCGATCATGACATCAGTGATTGGAAGAGGAAACTCGTCTTTAGGACAAGCCGCATTGAGATCGCGGTAGTCTATACAGACTCTGATTTTGCCAGTCTTCTTGAGAACAGGAACTATGTTAGCCACCCAATCAGGATGTTGTTCCTCTCTGATAAACCCAGAGGCCATGAGTTTATTGACTTCAGCTTCAATTGCATCCATGATGTCTGGACGGAATCGTCGCTGTTGCTGTTTGACGGTTTAGCATTTGGCAGGATGTTGAGTTTTGAGTTGCAATCTGTGGATCAAGACCTGGCATATCTTCATAACTCCAAGCAAAGACATCAATGTATTCACGAACAAGTTTGATCATGTCTTGCTTGTCAATTTCTGAAAGACTTTACTGATGAATATTGGTTTAGGGGATCCCTCTTCACCAATATCTATTTGAACGAGTTTGTCTTCAGTCGAGGCTCTCTTTGCTCAAATCTGAATTCCCATTGATCATCTAATCTTTGGGCCTATTGTTCTGATTCAGGTGAGATTTCAAACTCATCTTCGATTTCATCATCTTCCTCAGAACCATCAATAGAAACCATATTAGAAGACACAACATCGTGAAAGAAATCACCAATACTTGTGTCAGAACCCCAAGAGGTGGTACTAGAAGAATCAGATCTCGTATCTTCGTCAGATTTCGGATCTTCATGGATGGTATTGATGAAAGGAATAGGAGTGATGTAGCCCAATCCGCATTTTGTCCTTCCATATTTCAGAGAAAAATCCGAACAGGCATTTTCTTCCTTTGCCCTCATTGAGACCATTTCTGAAATCATAGCCCATGTTCTTGATAATATCTTTGCATTGCTGACTATAACGTCACAACTGTAACCTTCCGGTGTCATTATCTTTGTCGTCATCTTCTAGATCAGAGGGATTCTGGGGCCCTTTGTAAAGAATATTGGAATATCTCCTGGCTTTCTGCTGGGGACTAGAAAATGCGAAGCTCGTACAGGTTCTAAGGATACTCCCGTATGAAAAGTCTGTACGACTCCTATGGTAATGGTTCTTAAGTCATCTAACAGGTGCAGATAACTATGAACATGATTGCACATATCAGCATACTGCAAAGCTGGAGACATTTCATTAAACTCAAAAGCAACAGTATTTATATGGGAAGAGGACTGGGCTTTAGAAACTTTAGCCAAATCAATGACTAAAGGGGGAGTAGAAGAAGAGAAGCAGCTTTGTTTCGATTAAGATCGATAACAAATGGCTCAGAAGAGGTGAGCTCCCTTGAGATGGAAGAGTAGTTCGCCCTCTGACAGGGATTACTAGAGTATCCTGTCTTATAGGAGAAGACACAGGAACTGAAGTACGCCCACTGACAGGAATGATCAGTGTGTTTTGATTAGGCAACTGAGGCAATGGAGAAACATGTCCGCTCACTGGAACAATGAAAGAACCTTCTTTAGAGGGTTAGAAGATTCTTGTGGAGTGATTTGACCTCTAACAGAAATGATCAAGGTCTCATCTTGAGGATCTTCCTGTTCCATGGCTTGGATTAGTTTTGTATACTCTTCTTTGTACATCCGGGAATCACCGAAATAAGCTTCAACCCCACGGAAGGGATTTATATCAGCAACTTCCGTTCGTACTTGTCCATTGCTATCAATGTATTTGAAACACTGATGAAGAGTGGAGGGCACCACGTTGTTTTCATGAAGAAAAGGTCTTCCAAGAAGAAGATTGTAAGACCCTGCGATCTCGATCACATAGAAGGTGACTTTAGATCTGAAATCACCTATCTGAAGCTTCAGATGAATCTTTCCCAAAGGCTCGCTTCGGCTTTGATTAAATCCCAAGATAGTAGTGACTGTCTTGGAAAGTTTATGAATAGGGATTTTGAGTTCATCCAGCAGACTCCTTGGCATTATGCTTATAGCAGACCCAGGATCGATAAGAATACGATCTACCTTCATCGTATCAATATAACCGGTATAGTAGAGAGGCCGGTCATGTCGATTATCCTCCAAAAGCATGTCATCTTGTGTAAAGGTGATGTTTGGCATAATCTCCAATACATTTGCAATGTGAACAAGTGGCAAGCTCTGAATCTGGCTCCTTCAACTGGGCAAGACAAGCGTCAGCCTGAAGAAGTGCTTCACTTAATGTCTCCCGAGTCTCTTTGGAAAGACGTAAAAGTTCAAAGAGAGACATTCTGGCTGGAGTATTAGCAAGTTGAGCTAAAATGTCAAATTGTAAGGCTTCTGAAGTCCAAGAGGAGAGGACTTCTTAATTGGCTTGTCGAAGCGAGCCTGTTGCTTGTCCTTCTCAAGAGCTGTAGGCTTGGAAGAGGTAGGTACCCCCGGTGTATTTGAAGGAACTGTGTAATAGATGACTCTTCAGGAGGAATCTGAAGAATCTTTGACAGCTGGGGAAACATCTGGAGTATCCTCAGGATCTTTGGAATAATCCTTTAGATAAGGCTTCCCTGTTCGAGTAGCACCAGCAAGTGCTTTGCTTCTTCTTTATCAGAAGTAGATCCGATAGAAATCATATGACATGACTTAGCTTTTCCAACCTTCTTAGATTTCCGGGAAGAAGTCTTTTGAAGGGGAGATTCAAAATCCCACAAGATCGGGATGAATCCACATGATTTCTCCAGTTTCCATAGTGATGGGTACTAGACCTTCAGACTGTGGAGGAAGATTCACAATCTCAAGAGTTGCTTTGGGAATAGGAGTAATCCTACTTTCAAGGAGTTGAGGAGGGAAATCTCCGAACTGCATAGAGACGACATTAGTAGTAACGGTCTTCTCTTTCGGAGTGAGGGTGATAGCTCCAGACTTGATCATCTCCTGGATCTTTCCTTTCAGTACATAACATGACCGAATTGTGTGACCCAGCATTCTGTGGTATGGGCAATATTTCGGATGATCTGTCTTGCCAGCTTCATCAGGTTTCTTCATTTCAGGTAATTGTATTTTATTACCCTTCAGCAGACATTCGAAGATGCCAAGGACATCATCGTCATCAAAAGAATATTCTTCTCTAGGACGAGGTGTTCTTGTTTGTTGATTTGGGACAGGAGTAGCTTGAGCAGCCGATGCGTCTTGATTCTGAAAGTTGACTTCAAGGGCTTCTTTTCCCTTGCGAGCATTGTTTTTATTGTTAGCATTCTGGCCTGTTTCTTTAGGATTCATCTGTACTCCTAAACCTTTGAAAGTTTCGGCACTGATTTCTGCAGCTTTGGCACTCATTATGAACAAGGCCAATCCTGGAATTGAGTGGACCCTGTCCACATGCTGATGATTGGTAATAGGTTTGATTTGCATGTGTCAATGGTGACAGCATCAGGAGTGCCAAGAGGCATCTTCAGAGCTTCTCTTCGAAACGTTCAATGAAACTCTCAGTAGTCTCATTATTCTTCTGTTTAATTCTAATCAAGGCAGACATAGACATGTCATTTAGCCCTTCATAGAATCGTTCAAGGAACATCTGTTTGAAGCCAGCAAATGAGGTAATACACCCATCAGGGAGACTCCTGTACCATTCATATGCCGTACCTTTGAGACATCCAACAAATACCCGAGTAAGGAGGGCGTCACTTGGTTGCAGCTGATCAGTCATCACTTCAAAATGATTGAGAAACTGACTTGGAGAAGTGGTTCCATCAAAGAAGGAGATAGTAGGAGGTTTGTACTTAGGAGGATAAGATACTTGCTTCCATTCTATCGGATAAGGTTGTTTGATGCCCAACCTTTGTAGACCATCCTTCTGTTTAAATGCCTCGAATTGAGTTTTGAGATTTCTCAATTCTTCAGTAACGACTCCAGAAGATTGTGGAGTTGTAGCTTGTAGAGAATAGTTCGGAGGAGGAACCGTATTGTAAGCACTACCCCAGCCCCTGAGAGACTAGGAACTGGTTGAGCTTGTTCAGGAACATTGGATTGAACTGCTGGAGGAACTTGAACCGGACTTACACCAGTGTCAATTGGTATAACTTCAGGTACAGTTTGTTGATTCTGTATCCGAGTTGCCATAAGATCATACATGGACTTCATAGTGTCAGCCATAGATTTCATTTGTTGCTCCAAAGAGGAAATCCTTTGTTCTTGAGGAGTCATAGAGGAAGAGGGTTCTTCAGTATTTCACCCACCATATATGTTGTGACTGTTCGAGGAATTATTGATGAGTTAGTGGATATTGTTTGTTCTGAATCACTGCTCTGAGTGTCAAAGTCCTTTGCAGGAGGACTACCCCCAGTAGGAAGAGGTGGGAAGTTAGATTCTCCAAGAAATTCAGAATTCTTCAGGAATCAAAGTCCTTGGATTGGAAGCCTGGGCCTTTGATCTGGTGTTTTTGTATACACCATCTGGACTGTCGGTTCTACCCCCAGTGTCTCGAGAGGTCATGTTAACAGAAGCAAGAGGTTCATCTTCATCAGGCATAGGCTCACACTGAATCCGACTGAAGACAGATTGTCGTTTAGTTTGACATCTGCATTGCATTATGATTCTTGGCTGAGAGACACATTCTTGGTCATGATCTGTTGACTGACATTCACATTGAATTATGACTCTTGGGTAAAAGTTACATTCAGCATCACGATCCATAGAATTATTCCTTTTCTTCTGTTGAAGGTGTTCTCGTAAATCTGTTTGTGAAGATTTAGGAATATAATTCTTGTTCTTGAATTTTATGGCTCTTGATTATATAATGAATAATTAATATGAGCCACATAATTTCTGGCATACTCCACATCTGGATCTCTTAGTTCAGTTCCCAACTGGTATGGTTTCTTGACATCAGAAGTGCTGCCCAAACGGGACTGGTTGAGTTTTGTTCTGAGATCAGTTGGAGGTAAACTTGAGTCTTTGAAACATGGAGTTTTCCTTCTGTAGATCTGGATATCTGCAGAGAAGGGAGTTAACCCACCCCTTGATTAGGAGTTGGCAACAAACCATTTTGCAGAGACAAATTCTGCCTCTCATTTGAAGAAGTCGTAGAAGAAGACATTAAGAAATGTTTCTTCTTAGACTCAGTCAAATTTCGAGACAAAGAATGTCCAGAAGGAAGAGTAGTCAAAAGACTATTTCCTCTTCTTTGACTAACAAAACTATTAGCCAAAGCTGTTCCTGAAGTAAAGACTGCAGGAGCAGAAGAAATAACTAAAGAGTTATTTCTCTTCGAAGGGACTTTATGTGAGGGAGTCATAGCAAGACTACCCCCAGTTTTAGCAGAGCTTGGTAATGAAGAGAGATAACTAAAGAGTTATTCTTCTCAAAATGTGCTGATGACAATTTAGCTAAGGAGCTAGTGTTGTCAACTTGTGAAGTTCTGGCTAAAGAGCCCACTTTTGATACGCATGCTGGCCAGAGGAACTGACTTGGAAGTATAACGCTGAAACAGTATTGGTTAAAGAACCTTTGCTGTCGCGTGACTTTTGGGTTGAGAAATACACGCTGGCACAGATCTGGCTAAGGAGCCCTTACTGTCAGCGTGACTTTTAGGCACAGAAGAGAGATTGCTCGCTGGAACAATTTTGGCTAAGGAACCAGTATTGCCAGCGTGACTTTTAGATTTAGAAGTGAGATTGCACGCTGGAACAGACTTGGCTAAGGAGCCAGTACTGTCAGCGTGACTTTTAGACACAGAACTGAGATTGCACACTGGAGCAATTTTGGCTAAGGAACCAGTATTGCCAGCGTGACTTTTAGTTGCTGTCAACTTCGAGCACACGAGAGCATGCGTGCTTGCAGTAGAGTTCTTGACAGTGTTAGAGAAAATACTGTGGTAGAGAGTTCACCACTGGTTGCCAGAAGCGTCTAGGAACATAGATGGCGCGTCCCTTCGACTTGGCAGTGGTGACAAGGCTGAAGTAGGCCTGCTACTCTTAGCCTGCTGCATTTCTTCGTAGGCGAGTTGATCGAATTTGATCGATATCACCTTCTTCGTCGAGCCGATTGACGAAGTGTCGCATTGAGTTGTTACCATCTCAGAGGAGGAGATGGCTTTCCCCAGCAGAGTCGCCAATTTGTTTTCATAAATAAATTCTTTTATTTATTGTGTATCTGGGAAAATTACAACTTTGGGAGTCCGATAGAAGACGATCGCTTTATCCTGTAGACTATGCGAAGAAGAAAAGAAGAAGAAAACTCTCAAAATTTTGACAGCAGTTGTAGGTATCTGTGTCTCTGTTACAAATAAATGATAAAAAGAACTCTATTTATAGAGTCAAATAATAACTGAAAGGATAACTACCTCACCACCTGTATACTTAAAAGTCACGCAGACTCCAAATACACGCAGATTAGTGAGTAGTTACTGGACGTGGCCCGTAACTGTTTGGACACATGGCATCAGTGCATGGGTCGTGTACAAGTTACTGGGCACGCGAGAGAGAGATCGGTGGCATGGCTGCCACGTACTCCATTTGAAATGAAATCCACGCTGACTTGCTGAAGGCAAGAATCCACGCAGATTCGTTGACGCAGACTCGTTGAAGGCGAAATCCACAAGCTTTGAAGAAGGATCCTTCAGAATTCACGCAAGCTTTGAGAAGAATAACTCAAAGTCACGCAAGTTTGAGGAAAGAAGGTTCAGAATCCACGCAAACTGCCAGCTGTCTTGTTTTGGCACGCTTCGTCTGACAAAAATCTCTGTCATTGATTTATATTGTCAGCTGCATTAAATGAAGACAACCCAAAGTCACGCCAACTTGATAAAGAGCAAGTCTTGTAAGGAAGATTTCGAAAATCACGCAAACGACGGCTGTGATCTCTCGAGTTCTGTGCATACGTGCATACGAGAGACGTTTCTCGACTGTTGTGTTGTCAGTCATTATGATTCTGACGTATGGCTGAGCTGTCTCTGCGTGACTTTTGAAGAGATGGTCAGGCAGAACTTAGCGTATCTTTTGTGCTGCTTCTTGGATCACTCTGCGTGACTTGTTCTGATCAACTCAGCATGACTTCATTTTTGAGGCCTACAACAGGTTCGGTGTGCGAGATGAATACATCGTCGGAGTAGAACAATTTCTCCAATTCGCGAAGGCGTTTCCTCAATCCATGGACGGCATGGACATTAAGTCTCTGTATGCAAAATATCGGGACATGAAGTGTCACGACCCGATCCTAAATAATTGGGTCGAACCGGATCATGCCCAGCCTGCACCGTTGTTGAGACGGCGGCAGTAAGCTGTTCCATTAGCAGGTAATCCACAACATCATCTATATTTGTTACAACTCAAATTCGGAAAATGAAACTTTATTAAACATTTGAAATAAGTACAACTGGAATGTGAAAGAACTGAATTAAAAGCTGAAATCAAATTACAAAATTCTAAAACAAATCTAGAAACAGAAAATCTAGCTAAGTGTTCGGCTCGCCGGCCTCAAGTCCTGCGTCCTCCAACAGGTACAGAATCGGGTCAAATTAGCTGTTATATAGTATAACAGCTCAGCATCCTCATGTTCCCTAAAAATGTTATCTCCAGTCAGGAAGGAGCAAAGTAAATTTATGCTAATTAAACAGTTAAAATAAATAATAGAATCATGCACTTTTAAACAGTTTAGAAATGAACAGTTTTCTAGCAGTAAAACAGTGTGATTTGAATAGGCAATGAATATGACCGGCTTGGGATGTCAGTTGTATCCTATTGATACGATTTGGCTTATCCCCGTGTGTATGGGGGTAAGCTAAACTGGCCTAAGTTACAGTTGGATGTGTATAAACATTACTCTATTCCTCCAGTCCCCAATCAGTTACAGTAGTTGCAGTCAGTACTCTCAGGGAGAGTTTCGTGTTTGCACGTGGTTTAAACTTGCAGTAAAGCGATTATTAAATAACTGTAAAACTAACACAAACTATACTTGTCTCAAAAATGGATTTGACTGAGAGGATGAAGACTTCGAGACAGGAATTCAGAATCGTCCTCGAATTCCTACATTCGAGAAATTGACTCAGATTCCAGGTTTACCAATCTAGCTACGCTAGTTGAAATCTCTATTTGTGTCCTAATCCCATTTTAATTCTTTAATTAACAAAACACGAAAACATGATTATTTGTGCGTTGATTTAATACGAAGGAAAAGATTGTTTTATACTTTGTATTTGGAAAAACTCGTCGATACCAGATTAATTGATTAAAACTTTGTATTTTTATAATTTATAAATATAAAACTAATTTCTTATTTAGTGAGAAATACATGATCTTTAATTAATATTAAAACTTGTAGGTTTTAGGTGAGAAAATCTTTATTAATTTTATACGAAATTACTTTTATGAAATTTATTCGAACGCTACAAAACTCGCAAAATCAGCAACAACCAAAAACCTACGCTACCAAATACAGTTACAGACCAACAACCAGCTGGACTTATGCCCATTACAATTTATTTACATAAATTGAAATAAGACAAAACTGTCGTTAGTCCTAACTTTAAGTAATTAAATATGAATAAAATTAAATGATAAAAATAAAGATAAAATAATTATTTATCGAATCTCAGATATGGTCCAATCTTCACTAGGCTAATGCCTCAACTTCCGGGTGAAACCGGTTTCGTTTGCACTTAGCCGGGGCCCATTGACCGATACGGTCGTCGCCAAAAATCCAAATATTAAATAAAATTGCAAAATCCATTTAAAATTATTTTAAAAATTTCTTGAATTTACGGAAAAATCTGGCAGCATCTCCTCTGTTTTTGGTCAACCCAAAACTGGGAA